>JASANG010001676.1:0-361659 GCA_030248215.1 Enoplolaimus lenunculus | reverse complement strand
TTGAATTTGAGATCAACCCCCCTATTCTAGCTAATACCATGAGTGTATAATTAAAGAGTGTGACACTGCGCTAGACTTTACAAGCATAAGCATCACGTGGTTTCAAACTCGTGGTATCCTTTCCTCGACGGGGGATGTTTGCTACCATTAACGTGTGCAAACAACCCCCCCTCCCCCCGATAATGTGGGTACGATGAATATCGGACCGCGTGATGGTTAATGCTTTAATTCAGAGTGTGGCGAAGCGTCACCCTCAATGATGATACACTCTTGCTAATACTAAGTGCTAACATAATGACCATTAAGTGTTAAACATCAAGGGAAACTGAAAGTAAAAATTTATTGAGTACAAAATTTTATAGTATTTATCGATCTAAAATTATTAGAGCTGGAACGCCCGACATACGTATTTTGGTCAGAGTTTCTGCTGTCTTAATGAATGTTTCATGTATTACACAAGAGACAACGTACGTGTATTAATACACGATGTAGCAAAGATTTAAAGAGTGAACAGAAATGTAAACAAAAAGTACTGCTTCGTTTTAAGACATAAGTTTTGGCAGGAATGTTTTGCAACTTTGCAACTACGTTCACTAGTTTTTATTTTAAATATAGGTTTTCAAGTTTGATAGCGATATTATTTTATTTTATTTCAGAATGTCTTCCATAATCACAACTTACGAACGGTCGCCGTGGCTTTGGTTCAAGCCGTTTTTTTATCTGTTTGGTGACGGATTCGAATTTTATGAACACGTCAACGTAGCGCACAAATTTACCGATAAGGTATTGGATTTTATTAAGTTTTATCCTCTTCATGTACAATTTATAATCATGCATGTGGAATTTGAATAATCAATTTTGCAAAATTAAAATCCATGCTACTTTTAGGGGCGGTCAGGTTTCTGGTGAGTCTATAAAAGCGTAGGTTTAGATTTTAGATTACATTTTTTGCTTAATAGGTTTAGGCGTAGGCTTAGGAACACATTTTTGCAACGCTTAGGCTTTGGCTTAGGAATACGTTTTAATCTACTGTTACGCCCCTTAAAGTAACATTGGTCGTGATGTTTTCAAACATTTTGACTTTAGTATTGAGTTGAAAATGTTCAGAAACTTTAATTTAAACTTAACACAATTGTTTAACGGTTACTGTAGAAGAAACAAGTAAAATGCAAGGAAAATTAGGAAATAATTAGGTATATATAAGCATTTTTTAAACCTAAGCCTAAGCTATAGTATAAGTCGTGCTAGTGAAACAACGAGCAGGAAATACCACATACTTTTGTAGCTCAGATAAGCTTCATTCTGATTGGCGAATCACGACTGTTTGGATTTTTAACAAAGACTATTATTTCAAAGCTCATGTTGATACTTTTATATTTGAAATGTTTCAGATTATTCAACAGCGAAAAATTGAATTCGAATCCGCCGATCAGGATGATTTCGAATCAGACAACGATCAAGAAGACAAGTTGAAAAATGAAATATTTTGGAACCGACGTAGACGCTATTCATTTTTAGACAGCTTAATTTTAGCTCAAACCACTGAACGACAACTACGAGACCAAGATATTCGTGACGAAGTTGAAACGTTTATGTTTGAAGTTAGTGAAACATCTAACGCCAGGGTTTAATCACTTCTTAACGATGTGGGCCCATATTTTCAAACGCATAATTCACCTATATATATTTCAGGGTCACGATACAACGTCATCAGGTCTTTCATGGACCTTATACTTACTTGGTCATCACGCTAATGTTCAAGACAAAGTTTACGAAGAAATTAGCTCAGTTTTTGGTAAGTACCACAGATTTGGACCCGCAAACCTCGATGAGGTGCATTGGGAACTCACCGCTGAAGAACCATGCCGCTTATGCCTCATTCGGAATATTTTAGCCCCGCAAATATGTTAGCTGTAAGTTTTCAAACAATAAAACTTCAGTATCTGCGATTTTGACTTTAAATTGTAGCAAAGATTTTAAAAAAAGTTTGGCTGTCTGGTTTAAAGATTACAATAGCAATCTTCAGTTGATGACAAATACTGTCGGATTCATACCGGGGCCGCACGTATCGTGCCCCAACACCGGTCTGAACCAAAACATTGTATTAAATCCTTCTCATGTTGAGTTGCCTATAAGCAGCTCAGCGCAGTGTATATACGTTAAATAATATATATCGCACCGTGTTTAACAATTGCAACACGTATACATAGTACAAAATCACCACAAGACGTGAGAGCCCACTCGGGCTCGAGCGTCAAGCTCCTATAGCTGAGTGGTGATGATATACGCCTCCTACTCCAGTCACTGGTGTTCGAATCCTAGCATAAGAGTAGGTCTCAGCGGAAATAGAAAATATTCATGTGAGAAACGGTTAAGGTTTAGTACTAAATTTGCGTTTGGATTTTCGTTCGCATCGCTCCCGAGGTTTTCTTTTAATTGTTTTTTCAGGGCCCTCGATAACAAAATGCCCGACATATGAACAATTGCAAAACTTGGTTTATTTAAAGGCAACAATAAAAGAATCGCTTCGCTTATATCCGCCAGTGGCATTTTTCGGCCGAAAAGTCAATGAAGATATTGTTCTCGGTAAAAAAGTAGCTTCAAGTTCCTCAAAATGTTTTCACTTTAGATAACTCTGTATAATTAAATCTGGAACGCTCCACATACGTATTCTGAACACTGTTCTAGCTGATTTTACGTATTTTCGTATGTAAATTAATATTAACTCGTTTTAGTTCTACTACGATGAATATATTGGCGTCGTTGTAAATTTTGCAACCAATGCCAGATTGAGTATATAAATAAATAAATTCATTAATTAATTAAATGAATAAATAAATAGCTAAATAAATAAATAAATACATAAATAAATAAATAAATAAATTAAACAAATAAATAAATAAACAAACAAATAAATAAATAAACAAATAAATAAATAAATTAAACAAGTAAATAAATAAACAAATAAATAAATAAACAAACAAATAAATAAATAAATTAAACAAATAAATAAATAAACAAACAAATAAACAAATAAATAAATATATATTTAAATTTTTTAGTTTTTACACGGAGCATTGAACGTATTGTCTTTCACATCGCGTAGACTTTATGGCACACAGGTTATTTTTTTGTTATATTAAATTTTCATTGCAATATACATTTCTACAGGAGGCCACAAAATCCCGGCCGGTTGTAACTTAGTGATCGGACCTAAAGTCGCTCATTCTGATCCGGCCATTTACGGTGACGATTGTCTCGAATTTAACCCAAACCGTTTTGTCGCTACTGACACCCAATCAGCGACCGAATCGAGAAACCCGTTTGCGTACTTGGTGTTTTCAGGTGGCCAACGAAATTGTATCGGTAAAGTTTGAAGAGGTCGTATTCTTAAATGTGTATAGCACCTATTACCAGTTGCTGACAGGTCTTGTCACTTTTCAAACCAGTGAATGTTGAGGCTCAAAATTCAGCACATTTTTCGCATATAATTTGCTCTACTCCCATTACAATTTTGAGTTCAAACAACTGCAATAGTTAGTGAGTTTGAAAACCTATTACTAACAAACTGATGATTAGTTGCTATACACAATAAATTGCTAGTACGGGCCAAGGCTTTATTTTGCACAATTGCAAGCAAATTATACTGAAAAAATTGTAAAAAGTTGGGTTTATACGTATGGTTTCTCTTTTATTTTTCACTGAATTCTGCTTTTTGGTAGGCCAAGCAAAGAAAGCGTTATGAATAGGAGTCAAAATTTTTCCATGAAACGTTTCTCAAATGAATATTTTCGATTTCATTTGAAATCTAATTTCAAGCTAAGATTCAAACCACAAAGGCTACAGTAGAAGGCGTTTGCCATCATTTTAGCATTTTGCGAAACTCAGTATTGGCCATGAACTTCACAAAATAAATCATTTCAAACAGAAATTTGCTAAAATTTTCAAAATCGAACCATTTTTGTGCAAATCGAGTAGCTGCTTTCTGAGAAACCGAAAAATGCTTGTATAGTATAAATTTAAGTATATTCTACATTTTTTATTAATAATTTCAACTGCATATTTAAATCAAAATGGGATGTGGGTAAGGACTATAAAACAGACATTAGCGTAGTGTTTTCCACCTTAAAACTAAAAACTTTGTAGCAGGTAAGAACTGTGAATTTTTTTACCCGTGTGATAAAAATCACTACTCGGGGTATACTTTCGCCTGAAAATTCTTTACCCGACCCGCGTTTACCCGCAGGTAAAACCCATCTCTGATTTAGACTGATCCGTCTGTTTCTTTGTTTAGGTCAACGTTTCGCCTTGATGGAACTTCAAGTACTTGTCGCTTCCGTAATATCAGCCTATCAGGTCAAAAGTTTGCAAACATTTGAAGAAGTCAAACCTGTGCCAGAAGTTGTGTTAAAACCTTATGATCGAAAAATATTAATTACGCTACATAAACGCTATTAAATCACAATCAGTGTTCTTGATGGTTTGGCTATTGTAAAGAACAGAGTCGTAACCGCAGTAAAGCATATTCCTGAGTCTAAGCCTGAGCACAAAGAAATTAGTCTATAGTTTAAGCTTATTCTATTGTAGTCTTGCAGAAAAACGTTCCGCTCCTGATCTTTACATGGGTCGATGGTTTAGAAACTAGAATATATTCAGTTAATTTTGTAACATGAAATATACCCAGCAAGCGTTGCATTTTTGGCTCAAAGATCACAGATTTAAATAGATTTTCTTGTAGTATCCAGCAACGTTAATAACCGTAAATTTTATTTAAAACATTAATGTAAACTTTGGCCCATGTAAAAAAGATCAGGGCAGAAACGTTTTTCTGTGGGACTGTAACATAGCAAGCTTAAGGTTTAGATTAATTTTTTGCTTTGCTTAGACATAGGCTTAGGCTTAGGCTTAGGAATATGCTTATAATACTGTTCGACCCTTGTTCTTTACATTGGCCTAAACTTTTTTTCATAAACTTCACATTTTGAATTTTGATTTTCGGAATAAATACTTCATATTTAGTGATAAGTTAAATTTGTTTACCAAATATGTAATCACAAACTCACTATATAATTCAAGTAAAAGCGTGTGTTTTGTATATTTTGATTCAATGGGTCGACAATAATCTCATGAATATACCCATTTTTATTCCATTTCCCAAACCGATTTGTGGCCAACTGGTCTTAACCAAAACGTCATTTTCACATCCAACGGGAAACGACATAAGCCATGACTCAATGTAAGCCAAAATTTTGTATTATAAGATTTACTACTAAAGTTGTACTTGGTTTCTTGCTCGTTTCTGTCAAGAGTTTATTTAAACTATACATCGCGCGCAGCGGCCCATGTAATAAAGATCAGGTGCGGAACGTTTTGATGTCGGACTGGAATAGAGTAAGCTTAAGCTTTATAGACTAATTTGTTGCTTGGCTTTGGATTAGGCTTATGCGTAGGCTTAGGCGTTATAGGATTAAGCTCAACCTTAAGCTTAGGTTTAGGCTTAGGAATATGTTTACAATACTGTTCCTACTCCTGTTTTTACATTGGCCCACGCAGCAAACCGTCAAGAAATTTCTGTTATTGAATAACCTATTACTATAATTGGCTCCAAATACACATTATAGTAAATTTGTATGGAGGGCTTCAAAAACGAATTTGAGTCCTAGGAACACGGAATTTAAAGTTAATAAATTGTTATTATTGGTCAGGTTTCGATTATATTGGCATTATTTTGGCTATCGAAACCATGTTAGCTTTTTAGCTTACAAAGTGACAAATTATTAGGTTCAACCGAAAAAAAGTTCTGGTCCATTAAGCGTAATTAGTTATTGCTGTTTGGTTAAGCTTGTAGTTTGATAGTATATTCCATTAGCATCCATACGAATTATAGGCGCCGGTCCATCGGGAGGCAACGAAACCAAATAACTTAGAATTGGGAGGCTTAGGCTGTTAAGAGTAAGATTAGAAGTAGAGTTTGGTTTACGCTTTAGGTTTGATTTTACGACTAAGTTTATTGAGAAGGCCGTTATAACACGGACCCTATCAGTAGTCTACAGGGTGTAAACAGATAGTAAAAATAACGGAAACGGAAACAGAGATTGATCAGAATAACGGAAACGAAAAACGGATATTCAGGTTTAAAGTTTCAAAGATGTTTTATTTTTCTGTCAACACAACAGAGGCAGGCAAATAATCACTGGGCTTTCTTTTAAATCATCGAAACATAGCGGATACAACCGAAATTTTTTAAGATTTTGGATGAATTTCGCAATTTTTATTTCATTTCGAACAATGGCAGCATTTAGAACTAATTTTGAACGCAAAGAATAACCAAAATTCCCGTTAATTTTTATGACGGAAACTGAAACAGGAAACGAATACAGATTTTTAAACTTGAAATGCAAACCGATACCCGGTTACACCCTGGTAGTCTGGTACGCATGCAATTAACATAGCATTTGGTTTTTTATTGCAGGTGAAAATAAATTTTTAGGACCGTATCAGTAAGCTTTAATTTGGGCAAACGCTGGCTGGAAGAGATAACAAAACGCCGCCCCCCAAACTTGTTTATGAATCTACCATTTATTCGGGTCCGTAGTCAGGAGTAATTAGCAAACCCTTAACGACGGTTCAATAAGTCAGTGTCTTCATCTAATAAATGGTAATGGGATGCTCTCGGCCCCCTCTTTTGAGTATTGGCAAACTTTCTTTGTGGCCAGGTTGATCGTATGTGTAGCTGCTCTGCTCCTAAATGCTTTTATTGTAGTGGCCCATGTAAAGATCAGGGACGAAACGTTTTTCTGCGGAACTGCAATAGAGTAAGCTTAAGCTGCACGACGTTGCACTTTCGGTTTACCCCCTCTTACTTGGAGGGGAGGTCAACATTTTCAGTAAACATTATAAATACGTTGCTTCCCATATGTTCGTACATACTCCGTTTATATTCTTAACAGGCAATATAGTGTGCATTAAAGCTGAAATCGACCCCGCCCCCCAAAAAAAACAAGGGTGGGTAAGCCGTAACGCAACGCCTGATGGTACATTTTGTACCATGCACCGCCCAGCGAGTGGCACACTCTCGTTAAAAGATCATCCTCTATTGCTTATATAATTAAAATTTCGTTCTAAATTTGATTTTGAGTGAAAACAGTTTTGCAAATTTTTCTGCCACAATTTTGAGCGTAATTTTTGATAGTTGTCACGCTCAAGCTAAGGCGTAGGCTTATATTGCTCAGTAAACCGGTTAGCTATGCCTAAGAAACCAAAGCTTAAACCTAAGCCCGAATTTTAAACGGGGTCAAAAGCGTTCGCAGAACCGGCCCATGTATTAAGATCAAGCGCTTGACGTTTTTCTGCGGGACTAGAAAAGAGTACGCTTAAGCTTTAGACTAATTTTTTGCTTGGCTTTTAGGCTTAGATTTAGGCTTAGGCTTAGGAATATGCTCGTTGTTACGCTTATGGCTTAGGCTTAGGCTTAGGAACATGCTTACAATGCTGTTCCGCCCTTGTTCTACATCGGCCGTAGAACCAATCACAATGCCGGGTCCAGGAATTTCTAAAAATTTGAAGGACGCGACATAAGTACATATAATAGAAAAACAGCCATCGGAGTGAACGAGACGCCGAAACGGAATTATAGAGCCAAAATGTTACTACAAAATCTTGGTTTTGATCCCTACTTGGCAGTTTAGACCCGGTATGGTGCCCTTTTCATTCGCCCATGGACGCTGTACAGGTATTGCTTCTAGCATCAATGATACAGTTATCATTCGCTTATGGCGGTACGTTTTATGACCACTTTGTCTCATTGAGAGCTGTCAGTACCCGCATACAACAACATACGAGTGCTCTTAAGTCTAAAGCCAGATTATGGTGTTTTTATCTTGTTTGTGTCTTAAATTTCAAATTCAGTTTTCGCTAAAATCGAGGCAAAATGCTTTGTCGGCCCTCTGAGTCCGAGGTTCACTAAATGAGATATGGCCTCAAACTTGTGGGTTGATATGCTATATCCACTGATGTTTCTATATAGTATCTGTTTTAGCGTTTGCTTCGGTTGCATTCATCACAAGCCTAAGCTTGTGCCAAACTCTATGGTCAGCCAAAATTTGAAAAATCTCAAAACTGCAGGGAGAAAGTTGCCAGCTCACCTTGCTAGGTTGCTAAACATTTTTATGTTGAGCATACAAGGGGTTTCGATGACTTATACAAGCAAGGTAGAATATTTTTAGGGGGAACCAAAATTTTTCAAGGATGGGGCGGCTGAACCACCCCTGGCCACCCTCCGGATGCGGGCCCGGAGGAAGTGTACACACAAAATTCCTCGTCTTTGTTTTAGTGTATTCTTACGAAAAATGTGCATCGTCGTATGTTTGTGTTCAAAAATTGATCAACATTTTGAGATAAGGGCCAGTGTAAAGAACAGGGGTGGAACAGTATTATAAGCTTATGCCTAAGACATAGCCTAAGCCTAAGAGTGAGAATAAGTTATTTCCTGGTTAACTTGGTTTTCGAGCATCGAACTTGACTGTGAGTCTCGTTTCTCTGTACTATTCACCATGGTTTAAGATGAGCCATTTTTTAAAGCTAAAGCAAGCCTGAGCCTAAACCCAAATGTATATACACTGCGAAAAATGGTGAGTCAAACTGACTCTCTCCGAAATAGGCTTTTCCTGACTTCATAAACTGAGTCAAAATTCGACTCCACCTGAGTCAAAAAGCCTATTTCGGAGAGAGTCAAATTGACTCATCATTTTTTGAAGTGTAGGGGAAATTTATCTAAAAGCAACACTCGCAATATTCAATGGTTATTACAGGCGTGTTTAAGCACAGAATCTCTACAAGACATAACAGCCCCTTGGTGCTTAAGCGTCAAGATTTTCAACAGTCCATAGGTCATAATAAGCGCCTATCATACTAAAGTTGAGCGTATCAATTGTATCTTGGTCCCAGTTGAAATGGAAAATATTCATGCGAGAAAAGGTTAATATTACTACATATGAGCAACGGTATAAATTGTTTTTGTTACAGCTAATGACTGTCAACCTCTTCTGATATATAACTGCCGGTACGCTTTAAGGCACTACGTTTTCGTCCAATTCGCCAATAACCCAGTTTGCCTAATGCCTTTTGCATGCAAACCAGAGGGAATACTCTCTATATACCCACCCTGGTATGCCAGACGAAATTTAATTGTATAGCCAAATAGCCGCCGATACCGCAAAACCTAATTACCGAAGCCAAAACCCGGAGCTGATTAAATCTAAAAGCATATAGTTGGGTTTGCGGAAACTAAGGTTTCAGCTTTTCATTAATGTTCGCAAATAGACATTGTCGCAGGGAACAACAGGAGGTGTGCCTTAGGCTCGAGCAAGTTTTGTTGACCTCCGGTTCCGGCTCCAGTATTTTACCCCACCGGTTCTACCCCGATGGACATATATTAAAATTCCAGCCCCCAAACCACTGAAATGAAGGCATCATTAGCATTGGTATCTTATAATTCAGTAAACCCAAACTGTTTATTGTGAATGTGATGTAAAACGGTCGCATGCTCGTCCTCAAATCTTATTAGCTCCTTGATTTTCAATTGGCTAGAGTTTGCAAAAACATAACCCCTAAACCAAATTCATATTATCTGTCTCTACCCCCGCCATCCCCCCACAACCCAGTTTTGTACTGTTTGTTCTATTATCCAATCGGCAATCTAGCTACAGCGGCAACAACCAACGAACAGCTGAAAGCTACCGCTCTTACCAGTTAGTCCGGACACGGCATAGCATAAAACAGACTAGCCATGCCGGCACATTGGCGTTCTCAGAAGGGGACGAACAGGCAGGCACCCTCAACAAGAATTTTTTCATTTCCAACAAATAGAAGCACTGCTTTATGAAATAATCATTAACGATTGGCCAATTTTATTTTCAACTCAAATATTTGATCGGCGCGTTTCGGTACTGACCCTCGCCAACTCATACTCCCGGGTGCGCCGCTACGCTGGGGTTACACAAGTTTGTTCTACCGTTAGCCACAAAGCTGCTTGTACAGTATAGGTTTGTTTTGTATCCTGTGCCGCAAAGGCTTTACTAGGTTATGCATTCTGAATATCTCTGGGTCTCGCTGGCTTTGAATGCCGTTCTCTGTATCTACGCTAGGTTTTATAACCTCCCCCCCTTGGCCGTTAACGGAAGTTTTGTTAAGGCCAATGTATAGAACAGAACCGTAACAGTAGTCTATCCAAGCATACTCCTAAGCATAACTGCAGTGGCGGATCCAGGATCTCAAAATGGGGGGGGGGCAAAATTTCACAGGTAATAAAGTTACTTTTTACCTATACACAAACCACGAACTATTGTCACAAAATTGCTATAGAATTTTTGTCGAGATGCTGTTGGGGGGCCCACGGCCGGGGTGGTCTCCCATGGATCCGCCATTGAGCATAAGCCTAAGTGTAAGTGTACGTCTAAGTCTAAGCCTAAAGTCTAAGTCTAAGCTTAAGCCTAAGCTTACGCCTGTGTCTTAGCCTAAGTCTAAGCCTAAGCTTAAGCCTAAGCGTAATCCTAACCAAAACAAATAAAGCTAAGCTTTACTCAATTACAGACCCGCAGAAAAACGTTCCGCCCGTGTATCTTTACAACAGAATTTTTTGGTACGTTTCAACTTTGTTTTCTATTGCTACGATGTCGTTAGTTTGCCTAATTTGGCGTGGGACGCACACGAAGCAAAGATAATAGTTTCCACCCACGAGTTTTTTGGAGACATGCAAATAAAAGCACTTTTAACCAGGTTGATGCAGCAGAACAACTGGACTCCCTTTTACATGGAGTATCGACATAATGCTGAAGTTGACATCACCGCAGGCCCAAAGACACATTTTAATTGAGGGGGTGAGACAATTTCAGGTGGGTCATCATGGAAATTATACAAAAGTTACATGCGGGGTGTAAACTTTTTTAGGGAACAAACTTTCCTAATGGGATTCTGATCCTTCTATACTTTTATCTGACTTTGGACTCGCTTTATTCCTGAATAGAAGCCATCGTTCTTTGTTGCTTTCAAAGTAGAATGACATCCATTGGGGTCTGCCACTCTTTACCTAAGTTGTACACGTATTTCTTGATAAGTACTAAAGTATATCAGGTTTCAAGTGTTTTTGTTTCGGTTCACAGCAATTTATCAGCACTAGCGGATACAGACGAGGGACGTACGCAAGCCGTCGTCAGAAAATTTTTTGTGATCAAATGGTAAGGTCCCTGCCGTACAATTTTCTCCCTCAGAAAATTGGCACATATACAGCATACCGGAAACATTGCGTTTCATAACTATTGCCAGCCCACAAATTTTGTAATTTTGTTAGTTTTGCAGTTTCACAGTTGAGTTCTAACTATAAATTGATTGTTGATTTTAATTCTAAGTTAAACAGTACCAAATCGAGCCATTCATGAAAATTTGGCTACGGATGCAGCAGGGCTCGGGCCCACAACGTAAAACCCGTCCTGAAACCTGTGGAGGGACAAGAGCAACCGTCTCAAATCTGATTCATATCTCAAAAATGAAATTGTGACTATGCACTCCTGCCTAATATTCTCAATAGGAAATAGAATTTTTAATATTACGTTTTTGGTTACCATTTTCTGGCAATCATAAAATAAACGTGAACATTATTATGTTTCAATGGAAATGGGCTCATATAAACATCAGAGGCGGAACGTTTTTCTGTGGAACTGCAATAGAGCAAGCTTAAGCTTTATACCAATTTTTTTGCATAACTTAATAGACTTAGGCTTAAGCTTAGGAATATGCTTCATTCTTATGCTTAGGCTTATGCTTAGGCTTAGGAATACGGTTATAATACTGTTCCGCCCCTGTTCTTTACATTGGCCGGAAATGGTATGGCTTCTGTACTGTATATCGGGTTCATAATATCATTTTTAATTATGTTGGTTTTATGAGTTTGTTCTGTTATAATTTCGTCGGAATTTAATGTTTATAGGAGTCAGTTTAGTTCGCATAAAGTATGTCGTGTCGCGAACATTTAGGGTTGCGCTATAGTTGTCGTCCAGTGCCGTTCGTTACCGTGCATCTCCGTCTGTCACAGTCCGTCTCCGTGCGGCTCCGTCCGTCACCGTCCGTCACCATACGTTATCGTTACGTGATGTCCTTGCATACGGTACCATACGGTGACGGACGGCGCCGTGCGGGTTATGGTAGCACCGTACAGGTGACGGAAAGCACCGTACGGGTAACGGACGGCGCCGAACAGTACCGTGCATATATTATATCCAATATATAGGCGTTCCTGCAGCTGGCGAAGAAGCACCTGTATGCTTAACCCTTTTTCACATGAATATTTTCTATTTCCCCTGAGACGTACTTTTATGCTAGGATGCGAACTCCAGTGACTATAGTGGGAGGCGTATACGATCACCACTCAGCTATAGGAGCTTGACGCTCGAGCCCGAGGGGGCTCTCACGTCTTCTGGTGATTTAGTACTATGTATACGTGTTGGCAATCGTTAAATACGGTGCGATGTATATTATTTAACGAATATACACTGCGCTGAGTTGCCCATAGGCAACTCAATGTGAGAAGGGGTTAATCCTTCTGGGTACCAGAGTACAAATATTTCTTATACCTCAAAATGCCATGGCTGGATAGGTGATGGTCCAGCCCATGGTTCTAAATGTTTGATTCGATACTATTTTGGATCACTGCAGCGGTTGCTGAATAGAACACATATAAAAATTCTTTTAAGTATAAACTTGGATATTTTTGTTCAATTTATACACACAGGTTGTAAGAGAAATTTATTTTTTGTAAATAAAAACCATTATGTGGCTTTATTGGCTGGTCTGGTTTCATTGTAGGTAGGAAAAATACTGCTGAGCAAAGCGGATTGTTATAACAAAGCACTATTGTAAAGGTACTTACGAGCGTAGGTAAGCGAACTACAAAATTATTAACTGCTTAGCGAACGGAAACGCATTTGAATGCGAGTGCAATTTTTGCGTTCCTATGTACTGTTTGGACAACGAAAAGGTTAAGCTTTAGGCTTAGGTTTAGGCAAAGATTTAAATTTATGTAAACGTTTCTTTTAAACCTAATCATTCTTTAACAACACAGAATTTTTGAGATGAGTTATTGTTAACTGTTTTCGACTCAATAAGGCACATGTTTCATAATTTTTTTGATACTTCGCAATTGTGTTTATTATGAATCAAAAGTCAATGCAATTTGTAAAATAATCAGCATAAAAGCACAGGCCCATGTAAAGATCAGGGGCAGAACGGTTTTCTGTGGGACTAGACTAGAGTAAGCTTTAAGCTTTAGACTAATTCTTTGCTTGGCTTAGGCTTAGGCTTAGGAATATGGGCCCATGTCAAGATCAGGGGCGGAACGTTTTTCTATCGGACTAGAACAGTGTAAGCTTAAGCTTTAGACTAATTTTTTTGCTCGGCTTAGGCTTAGGCTTAAACCCCTTCTCACATTGAGTTGCCTGTAGGCAACTCAGCGCAGTATATATACGTTAAATAGTATATATCGCACCGTGTTTATCAATTGCAACACGTAGCTATAGCTGAGTGGTGATGGTATTCACTGGAGTTCGAATCCTAGCATAAAAGTAGGTCTCAGGGGAAACAGAAAATATTCATGTGAGAAAGGGTTAAAATAACCAAGGCTCTAGGCAAGGAATAAAGATTTGCTTAGGGGCGCAGCGAGATTGATCCATCCACGGGGGTGACCACCTGATAAGCGTTGAAAATCTGTCGGATTGATAGTATGCTTATTGTAATATTTAGCTCCTACATATTTTTCTCACAGCTTAGGTTTAGACATAAGGTTAGGCAAAGGTTTGCCAATACCGTATTGTTTATCTATTAACCGTTATATCTTCAATCCTTAATTGTGGCTGAAAGTGTACAATGAGCTGTAACAGTGTTCTAATGAGTTCCCAGCGTCTCCTCACACAACCTTTGAACCATTGTGTACGATCGCTACTGGACGGTTCTACGTATATACACATGAGGTCTTCTAATATAATTTTATTTATGTTGAACTTTTTCAATTTAACTCAAAGCCGGCCGTCTGGTTTCGGCGTTTGAGCGAAAAAAAACTGTTTTTGAAAGTTTAAAATTACATTTTATGTTTTTCAAACTTGTTTAGCTATCGCATTTTTAGGTTGAAATGATGCAACGAAAATTAAATTTGTACAAAAAGGTTTTCGATTTTAAAACTTTGTTCGAATCGGGATAGGTGTTTTTTTTTCGTTTTGCAAAAGAATATGACTATTAATGAAATTTGTCTACGGTACCTATATAGAGACCTGCTTCCTATAAGCCTAAATCGAACGAGTAACCAACATCGAAATAAAAGCCTATAAGGCTAGTCATAAACTAAGATCTAAGCCTAACCCTAAGCTTCGTGCTGTTACTTTAAATTTCAAATTTTTGATTCCTACACTGCAAAAAATGGTGAGTCAAATTGACTCTCTCCGAAATAGGCTTTTCCTGACTACACAAACTGAGTCAAAATTTGACACCGCTAGAATCAAATTGAGTCGAATATGGTTGATGCGGAGTCGAATTTTAACTCAGTTTGTGTAGTCAGGAAAAGCCTATTTCGGAGACAGTCAATTTGACTCACCATTTTTTGCAGTGTAGTTTTCGTGCCGTACGAAGACTTGGTCACAATTTGACAGTATCTGTTTACCAACTGTGTATTGAAGCAGTAAAAGTGTGACACTAAAGCGCGCAGTACGTATAAGCGTGACGTAGTATCGCTAGGAAAAATTTACCTTCTACTTCCTCAAATTGAAATTTGCCAATTTCGGCAGTGAAATGTTTTATAATTTTACAAAAATTGTATCGTTCAGTGCGTTTGGCTGCAACTTTTGGTACAATTTCAATGGTCATAATTCTTAAACCGTAAACCGAAATTGACAACGTTTCATAGATATTTGCTAAAATTAACAAATGATATGTTGTTTAAACTACCAATTTCGCTCTCCGGCTTACACCTGTTGCGTCATATCCGGCAAGTTTTGGTTACCATCTCAACTCCGGTACTTGACACTATAACGGCCTGATTTCGCCAGGTACAAAATGTACCACCGCGAGTGGCGTTTTGCTTTCCCCCCTTGTTATTTAGGAGGGTCAATCGATGTCACATAACATACATAATACATACCTGTAATATATGAAGAATAATTAGATTTTGAGAATACTCAGCCACAGTTTTGGCATTAGCATATTATGTATTTTTTCTTCCCAAATGTTAAGGACGCTAATTGGTCAAAAATGCAACGCGCGCTGGGTTCATTCTGTTGCACACAGATTGATTGTAAACACACAGCAGCACACTGTCGGGTAAATGATCAACCACTCTTTGATTGAAATCCAAGATGGTTCACAAAAACGTTTGATTGGTCTCTTTTATAGTACATGTCGGCTTCGTACAAACCTTTTTTGAAAAAAGGAACTAGGAAAATTCCATAGTAGATAACTCGAAAATAAATATTTGTTCGCTAGATAGATGGCACATGTATAGAACAGGGCCGGATTGTTTTCTAGAGGGGCTAGAATAGAGTCAGTTTAAGCTTTAGACTAATTTTTTTGCTTAGGCTTAGGCTTTGGGCTTAGGATTAGGCTCATCCATACGCTTAGGCTTTTAGGCTTAGGCTTAGGCTCAGGCTTAGAAATATGCTAATACTGCTGTTCCGGCTCTGTTCTATACATGGGTCAGATAGATTATTGAAATATCGCTTTTTGTTGCAGCTATTGCTATAGCTGTAAAAACATTATTTACGTTAATTAGAGGCGATTTTAAAAAAGTTGCCAGCGGTCAGAGCGAGAAACTACACGCAATTTCAGTAATAAATCTTGACATAGCTTGTTGGCTTTTGTTATCCATGTTGGGTAGCCTAAAGCCTGAATTGCCCGCATTCTGTTCCGCTAGTGACGTTGTTATTTGTGATCTATAGGTGATTTTGATTTTAATTTTTCAAAAATAACTGTTATTTTATGTTTGTTTTAGCAAAGCTTTTTGCTATTGTTGCACATTTAACCAGTTCTGTTTTACGTATTTGGATCTAAGAGTTCGCATCTGGCTATGCTTTAGGGGTTTCCAACAATGACGCAAATCATTGTGTAGCCGGATATTCGTTTCCATTTCCGGCAAAAATCCGTGTCCGTTTCCGTTATAGAAATGCCAGAATTTCTGTTATTTTTACGCTCAGAATTAGTTATATATAACGTAATTGTATTGCAATTTTTCATTACGGATATGCTACAACTCTTCGATATGAAATAAAAATAACTAAAAATTCATCTAAAATTTCGTAGTTTGGGTGCATCCGCTATTTTTTCTTTAAAAATTTAGAAACCCCAGTGAATATTTAGAAACCTGACTTAAGCCAGTCAGTTTTTGTATTTTGTGAATCTGTTAAGACTCGAATATAACATTTTAACGGTGTAGCGCGCTACAACTGAGCCACACCGCTTCACAATCAGCTGCTGAGTTTTCTTGCTTTATGCCTTATAAAGAACCTTAACATTACGCTCACATGTATCTTGGTTCTTCTATTACTGATGCTGCATATGAAGGTACTACATGTGCATAAGTGTTTTAACTGATGTGCAGCATCGCATAAGGTTTTTATTTTGCCTCCAAGCATCCGCATGTCACAAACGGTTCCTGCTTGATACGAAAAAATGACTAAGCTAATTTAGTTATATAAATAAATTTATTGCGGGTGTTTTGTTCGGGTATTTTGGAATACCTGGCCCCGGCTGGCAGTCATTGTCTGGCGTCGTGCCAATATACGAATTTTAAAAACTATCAAGCATTTAATGGTATACGTTACTCGAAAGAGATGACTGTTGACCTAACTTTTTCTTTCTTCAATGTCACTCTAGGTAGGTACCGTAAATTCAGACGTTTAACTAACAGCTAAAAGCGGTTTACGGGTTGTTTTGAGCTAGCGACCTACAGCTACTCAGGTAAACGCTCTACCACTACGACAGGTAATCGCCTCTTCCACTGCTTTTTTCGTCGAATATATATGCCGCCTGTATCCCACCGGCTAGTATTAAACGCAATTTGCATTGCCTATATTGCAAAATATGCACCAGGACAAGCATATCTCATGTTTACATTCCGTTTGCTTTTGCATACTACGTACGATATTTGTGTTCAGACATATCGGGAGTGTTTGGTCAACGCTAGATGCAGATCGCAATGAAAAGTTTTTCATTAAAGGCAATAATCAAAAATTTTCCCATTAATACTATGCTCAAAACCTAAGGCACCATCCCCTTGTTTCAATACGATGATAGCTCGTCCCCCATCAGCGTTATCTTGTGTCAAATTGACACTTTTGATGCAAGTGATCATTGTAATCGCGTTTGTCACACTGGTCTCGCTGGTTGCATTTAACGCTGGCCCGCCGTCAGATACATTTCAAGCCGTGGACCGTAATAAAATCGAAGGTCGACATAGACTTACCGCGCCTGTGGCCGCTGGGTCGTTGCCGCCGTTTTTGCGAAACTGCTGGTTGTTGCGAAGCATTCCGGTTAGTGATGTCAGTTTGACAACGGGTCTGGATGTGACTTAATTTCTACGAATACAAATAAATATAGTCGAAATTTTAAAATCTTTGAAGTCTTCTGTGTCAATAGTAAGACTGAGGGATTTCCTACCTCGCAAGAATTTATGATGCAGATATGCCCAATTTAATTTGATTCGGACAAAATAGGTATTGTTGGATGATGCGGCTATGGCATCACATTTTCCTAATGAGTACTACTAATGCTAACATACGACCAACGCACTGTTAATACTAAAAAATTATCCCTTAAAAGTTTACTTTTACGTATGTTATTGTGGAAGCTGTATACTACGTAGGGGCCGTCAATTTCGATAAGGAATAATATCTTTGGTAGGCAATCAACAATCAATCGTCAGGCAAAGTGGTTTAAAAAATTCCATACGCTAGCGAAGCAAACAGAGAAGCCAGCTTCACAGGAAATGTTTTCAATTCAAATTCTACTACGAAGGTCTACATTTTCGGTGTGATTTTAGGAGAATCAACCACACCACAATGTTTAGTAGCGGTAACGATTGACGTCCCAGACAATTTTAAGTTAAAATTTTTTAGGTGTTCCTGCACGGGCTATGGAATGATGATCTGGCCATTAATGCTAATAAGAAACTAACATACACAACGGGTTCAATTCGCTTCAGTCTCCCATGCTCAAGCTTTGTCTCATCGACGTCGACTTTTGCCAAATTTGGGTCAAGTTCATTAACGATGGAACCGGAGCGGAGTAAACCTTTTTGTGTTCTCGACCCGTATTCTTCAGGTAAGCCTACCTGTCGATATAGTAAAACAGTAAAAACCAAAGCCAAAAAATCACATTTGGTGGCAAGGTAAAACATAGAAGTTAGTTAGGTGATATTATGTGTTAATTAACCTATTTTCGGAATAAAATCAAGAAATATTAATGAAAACAGCAGCGGTGCTAATTTCTTTGTGTCCGTGGTGAAAAATTTTACCTGTTCCTTGTTTTGCGGTTCTCAATGAATTCGCTCAAGTAGCAACCGCTATTGCCTATTTTTAATCCTGTGTAGCAACTGTTACCAGTTAACAATTGCAAATCTTTCAAATTCATTAGCTATGTATCTCGGATCATATTACAAAATATGTCTAAGTTTTTAAAAAATTTATTTTTTCATTTGTTCTGAAGTTGCCATAGCTTGATTTCAGGTCTTTCAACGTACAATTTTACTCCGCCAGTCAGAAACACTTCATTGGCAACAACCACAACATACAGAGTGGCGGGTACTCCGTTAAGTAGCCTCCTAGTGCCAACAGCGATCATTACAGAAATTTTAAAGCGGCTGAAACCAGGAGGTCACTACATTCCGGCCGATTGTAATCCGGAACAGCGTCTACTCATTGTTATTCCATATCGAAATCGTCCAGCACAATTAGAAATTTTCATGAACTATTTGCATCAATTTTTACAGGAACAAAACTATGAGTATCGCATTTTGGTTGTGGAACAGGTACGTATTTTAACTCAGGGCTGTAATTTAAATAAAATTAAAATATACGAAGGCAGACCTGATGAGGCGTTTCTGATTGATCGGGGCTAGGGCCCGTATTCTCAAATGTGTGTAGCAGCTATCACCGGTTGGTGATAAGTTGTGTATCTTTTGAAACAATGAATTTCGAGGTTTCAAATTAGCACATTTTTCGCCTTTGATTTGCCCTACGTCTGCACCCATTTCGAGATCCGAATAGCAACAATTCGTCAGTCTGTAAACCGACCGCTAACTTGTGATAAGTGCTATACACGTTTAAAATGTGGGACTTGGCTTAAAGCTCACCGTAATCTGAAGCCTAAATGCAAGAATGTGGCAATATTAATAAAAACAATGCGGAACGAAGGGCTGAAGGCGTTGTTCTTAACTACATAATGGATTTGGGTTACAGACGATGAAATTCCAAGTTGCTTATTAAAGTTACGCATGGGGGCGCTTGGCGGCCATGCGCCATAAGTTCAGCCTGATATCCTCTTTTTACTTTCAGAAAATATGGTTACGTAATCAATTGAATTAGATAGGTTTCACACCGAACGATCATTAAAAATTAACGTTTAGCCTTCCACCGCGTCTGAAATTCCGCATTTAAGTATAAACAGGTGTTTTATTACTTTTATGGTACTGCTATAATGTTGCTGTCACAGGTGAAGTTTGGAGGTACTTGTTCAGTTTTCCCACAATAGTTTCCTCAACTCATATTTATAGGGTAGAACAGTACGGATAAGCAGAATCGTGGCTGTCGTTGCACAGACCCCTACGCCAAACAGCTCGTTATTGGAACTAAAATTTCTAATGAATTACTTTTGATATTGTTCGTCTGATTACTCTAGCATGAGAATCATTTACTGCGGGGACTTGGGGGATGTAGCTCATACACTTTGATGTCAGTATCCAGCTGTAGATAAAACTTCGGCATCGTTGTGGACCAAACGCCATACGTTTCCATCCCAGATGCATCAATGTACATTTTAAGTGCGATATTCAAATAATCTTTGAGTGAAGCTGAATTTTGTTGTAAACTTATAAGTTCAAAAATGTTGTCTCGTACAGCATGGTAGTTATCTGAAGTTCCAGAAAGTAGAAATGAAATAAATAAAAAACAATTAGCATCTCCTTCTATGCTTTTAATTTTTGCTGAAGGACAAACACTTTCACTTTCGTAGCATCGAGGTGGTTTTATGATTCCTAAGCAAGCTCTTCCGTGCTGCTATTTTTCGTCGGTTGCTTCGATTGTGAACCTGAAACAGCGGTTCAATACTGGCATCCATTCAGCTACGATGAATAGCTTATTTTAGCACAATTTCATTACAATGTGTAGAACGAATCTTACCTAAATCTTCATTCGCACTGTATTTTTCATTTTTTACATTTAGATTCAAAATCAAACGTTTAATCGTGGAAAGCTATTAAACGTTGGTTTCGCAGAAGCAGTAAAGAGAACAACTTGGAGCTCTAAAACCAACCTAGGAGTCTCTGAGCGGTGTTCGAACATTTTGTTCGATTGTGTTGTATTCCACGATGTTGATCTTATTCCGGAAGGCGGTGGCCCTATGTATGGATGCTCCGTGGATGGGCCAAAATTGCTCGGGATGTATCAGAGCCAGTTTAATTATACGTACGTTGAAGTTTTGGGAAACTTTTGTCAGTTATTTTTAATGACCTCCCGTAATTATTCCGCACCTTAATTTGAATTTTTGAAATTTTGTTGGGGGTCTTAGGTCTCCTCTTGGCACCGAAGAAATTTTCTGTTTACAAATTGTGTAATACACATTTAGTCGCAGCTTGATGAGCGGAGAGAATGGTGTTACGTTCCCAACCATTAAACCAGTGGTTCACCGGTTATGGCAGAATAACTGAATTGGCGCTATCGGGGAGAACGGAAAAGGGCTCTCCATGATATGGCTACGATACTTTTGACCTCCGCTTGCACCTTCATAAAATCTATTATCTCTACAAAGTGAAAAATTCTTAAAATAATTTTAGAATCTCTAAGCCGAGATTGAAATTCAGTTGAACACTAACGGCGGTATTATCTTTGTTCAAGCTCGACTAATAAATTTTGTTTCAGGCTGCCATACGACGGATATTTCGGTGGTGTAACAAACATTCGTTCCGAACATTTTGCTGCAATTAATGGATACTCAAATTTGTATTGGGGATGGGGCGGCGAAGATGATGATCTGTTTAGCAGGTTTGGAAGTATTTTTTACTTACTCCTACCTGGAATTTTTAATTTGGTCAGATCTATGTAAGCACGAGTTCACTAATACGAGTTCAGTAATGTTTGAGTTTTGAAGAATTTGCGCTCGAAACGAGCGTAAAGGTTGACAAGTTTCAAAACTGATGTGTCATAATAAGAAATTTACGTTTTGTGCTTCCGTTTCCGATGAGCCTCTTTTTCTGGGGGTGGGGTTAAATTCGCAGATACATATCTTGAAGTTATATAGGTTTCAAATAAATAAGTCGCATCGATTATACTCTTATTTTCTACTGTTTTATTCGACGCTGTTTTTGATGTTGCATAGTCCTACTCAAGGCCGCAGGAACGATTTTTTCCAGGGGCAAACAGATGGTCAGTAGCTACCTCTAGATGGCAGCGATTATGAAATCCAATAAAGAATCCTATCTTAGGCAGGCAACAAAGTCAAACGTCAGGAAGATGAGTTTAAAAATAGCTCGGTAGCAGAACAAGCGAGAAGTCTATGAAATTTTTGCATTAAATATTTTAATTTGCAACGCAAACTTTTGTTGTATTGGGTTTGAGGGTGGCAGCGGTACCCCTATATTACTGTTACGGTGGTCCTGGCATTCCTGTTCCAGCATTCCTGTTCAGATTCTTGTCCAAATAGAATGCCTGGTTTAATGTCAAGCTTATTAGAACTAGCTAATTGCACATCCAAAGGCTTAGGCTTGGTCTTACGTAAGCTTTTTCTGAGGCCTAAGTTTGAGCCGTAAAACCTGTGGTGTAGCGTATAAAAGCAAACGTACCATAACGTCATAACGTTGACGGTGTATCTATTTCAGGATACATTACGTCGGTTGGTACAACTATTTGCCTAATTCACTTCATACTGGTCGATATTATATGCTCAATCATAAAAGAAACGAAGGTCAAAACATTAATCCGTGCAGGTATATATTAATATTTGTGTATATCCCACTAAAATTTCAACCGGAAATATATTTTCACTGTAAACAAATAGAAACAGGAACAGAAACTTTGCCGCTGAGATAAAAATATTCTGCATTTGCATTACTGTTTTGTCAAAAGGTACACGCGTCATATTTCTCATTTCATGTCTACTGGGTTTCCTGAAATTTGCAAACGCATGCGTCCCTATTCTTGCTAAGTATATGATTGCAAGGACTTGCACGCCAATAGCGGCTCTTTTGAAAACAAATCAGTTTGAGACGGAACAAAGCAAAAATTCCAAGGTATGTTCAAGACGTCTTGTTTGGAGTGGATAAGTTAGCTAATTTAGAAGGGCGTAGCAGTAGTGTAAGCATATTACTTAGCATAATCCTAAAATTAGTCTAAAGCTGACGTTTACATTATTGCAGTCCATCGTTCGTAACCGACTTATTACCATTCAGCGATATATTTTCACGTGCCCGGTGCTATGTCACATACATAGTACACAACTCTGGCTTCTCCACAGCTTGAAAATTTCCACAGCTTGAAAATTTCCGCCGGGGGCGTTTCCTGGGGGGCAGCTGATTTTGCTGGGGGGCAGTTTGCCTGGGGGACCCCCAGATGATCTGGGGGGGGGGTCCTGGGGGGCAGGCTTAAAATTTTGCAAACCGACTTTTTGGACCATTTTTTTCATTCTAGACCGTGTTTCCAACTCAACGTAAGATTACCCATCGCTCAACATGACAAAAATTTCTCGCAAACGCTAATAACAATAATTTTAACTAATATTACGTATATACTGACAACTTAACCAGAAGTTGAAAGAAGCACAATTATATAAAATATAGATAATCTATAATTGAAACTGTGATTAATATATATTTTGTATATTAGTCACAGCTTCAATTTATCATAAGGCTCAGGCGGGTTGAACTTGCTGCTGCAAGGTACTTTCGAATGCTGTATGCCCTGAAACGGTCTTTATATAATTGTGCTTTTCAGTTCATTATTGAATTGTATTAGTTACTACGGGTATTTGTAACGCTATTAAAAATTATGAGTACTCAGCGTAATATAAAATCATATTTTGCCGAATGTCCGCCTCGAAAGAAGTCCAGGTCTTTACGTTTTAACATTGAAAATTTTGACCTGAAAAGTCCTGGGGGGCCCCAGCAAAAAATTTGCTGGGGGACATTTTGCTGGGGGGCGGCCGAAAATTCGCCGGGGGGCCTTTCCTAGGGCGTCAAAATTTTCGCCGGGGGAAAAATGAAAATTTCGAAAAGTGCTGGGCCCCCCGCCTTCCCGCTGTGGAGAAGCCAGTAACTGTAAAAAATCTCTGAAATAATTATAATACCAGTTTTTTAACGTACAAGTTTAGTACGAAACATTGTCGGTGAATTATCGTTATATCGTTTAATAGGCCATTCGTACTTTCGAAAAAAATATGTTTTCAGGTATCGTCTGCTCCACGGTGCTTACTGGAGACGGGTTTCAGACGGACTTAATTCTCTCGACTATACTGTAATTCAACAATCGCGATCTCTTGCGTACACGCGGATTTTAGTTGATTTGCACGAATTGCAAGCGCAACAATTAATTGCACTGCAACATTTATGCGATCCTGATTACATTACTCCTGGCATTGTAGTTTTGCTTGTTGGGTCATTGCTTTTAGTTGGTATATTACTTTCGACACAGTCTCGGTCTTCTCAGTGCTCTGGGGCCACTTCGGTGCTTAACCGGGTTAAGTATATTTCGATTACATCGGCTGGTGTGGTAGGATCCGGATGGCGGAAGCTTTAGCAAAAACTGGAGAACAGCTAAACGAATACAAAAAAGAGATAGAAAGAAAAAGTTAGTAAGAGAGAAAGAATTAAAAAAGGAAAGAAACAAAGAAAAGAAGGAAGGAAAGGAAGAAAGAAAGAAAAAGAAAGGAATGAAGAAAGACAAGATAGAAAACAAAAGAAAAAGAAAATAAAGAGAGAAAACTGGCCAAAGCTTTATTGTTGTAAACAGAACAACAGTGCGACCAAGTTCGGGCAAGCGGAGTTTTCTAGCAGATGAAGAAAAAGAAGGGAGGGGAGCGAGAATTAAGGCACTTCTGCTACTAATGTGATATACTTTAAGTATGTTTGGGCTTCCGATCGTGAGTTTTTTGACGATTTGTTATTTCCGAATTAAAGAATCTTAAACTTTAGCTGTAAAGTCTTATCCAGCGGAACATGGGAAAATCTCTATACTTATTGGTGTATTTTAGGTATGTACCAAAATACAACTTGAGGTGGCAAAACCGGCACAGACCTCAGGTTATGTTCTACTCTAGTACCCGATTCTTCTGACTGAAATGGGTAAAATAGATGTTTTTGGGACGGTTGGGTTGGTTAATGGAAAAATTTCAATTAATATCAATATGGTTCCACGTTTTCATTTTTCAACAGCAGTTGTACAAATAATAATGATTGAGCAGAAATGAGACAAAGTTAATACTTTACGTGTAATTCTTTAAATTGTAAACTTTTGATTTGGAACGCAAAAGGAGGTAGAATTTAGCACATTATATTTACAATTTTTGTCAATCTATTTTTTCGTTACAATTAGTTTTATGCAAAGTATTTTTATGCTTTTTGTTTTGTTTTTACATAGGTTTCTATTGGCTTGTTGTAGTTCATCCCCATGTTGCTTTTTAGGGTTGTACAGCTTTCTCGCAGGTCAGCAAAGTAGTAATGGCGTTGGGCTAATTTATGCGGCTAGGTTTTGGTTTATTTTTATTACCTGTACTGATGAGTACGTTACGGTTGCTTCACGAACAAGCTGTGTTACGACCCTAAAAGTAACTTTCATATTTTGTAAGTAATAATCGTATAAATAATTTTATTTTTTTGCAATAAAGAAGAATTTTGTCTATTTAAAAAGTTAAGGGCGCATATTTGCAGGTATCAATTCTGTTACCAGAAAAAATATCTTTAAACCCTTTTTCCGTTTCCGTTTTTACTATCGTTTACACCCTGGTATAAGCAATCCAGTTTTGTACAATTATTTTATTAAAGAAATTCATGTTCACTTCTATTTGTAATGTATTCCGAAGGGTCTTCAAATGATCTGATCCAGTAGTGGATTTGAAGTTCCGCATAATCGCAGGGGCCAATGTTACCCTAAAGCCGTCCCATTTTCCCGGGACAGCAATGTACCAGGAGTACATGCAAAAATAATTGGGACAGCGGGACAGACGAGGCAGTCGGACAGTTGGACAAACGGGACAGTTGGAACAGATGGGATAGTTTGGACAGATGGGACAAACGGACAGTTGAGACAGATGGGACATCGCAGGAATATTGTTATACAGCGAGGATTAAGAAAAGCACTTTAATAAAAACTCACAAATCTCAACAGGAACACGAACCTCAGGAAGGAACAAATGTTTTACTGTGGTAACCCGAATAAGAGGGGCGACTGATATTTATTTGGCCTCTCCAAAGGGTACCCTTTGTTATTCGGTTACAGACTGTTATATATTTTTCCGTTGAATTAAACGTTTATTTGTCTTGTGTCAAATAGCTTGAGCGATAATACAAGGTTATACTTAGGAATGAACTTTCAAAATTTAAGTACGCCTTAAAGTTTCGAACTCAAGTTATTTGGTCTTGGAGTTATTAATGCGCTACAATTAGGATTATTTGACATTTATGGACACTAATTAGGCTTTAGGGACTATCTGCTAACGGACTTATTAGGGATACAGACTCCAATTGATTTGGACTCAAAATGGGGACCCCCCTCTTTTTCGGGTCAACACAGTACAACAGAATTTTTCGTTACAGATATTAATACGCTGGAATTTTTGAAATGAAATAAAAATTACGAAATTCATCCTAAAACTTAAATTTTTCGGCGCATACGCCATTGCCCGCATTTTTACATTAAAATTTTACAAAGTTCTATGCATCAGCATATTCAATTATTTGCACTTGCCATAGGAACCGGCCGGTGTTATAATTTAATTTTCCCCCATACACACAAAATAATTGCCTTAAAATCTCAAGACTCCTATAACTTTCTTAAATTTTAAAGACATAACTGTCTTATATTTCAGACATTAATAGCCTTAACCAGCTTACAAATTCATTTCTCAAATGGTTAAAACATAAAATGTCTTATATTCAAGAAATTGCTGTTGGTGTATGTGCATAATGTATGCATTGTAAGACACATACATACACGTGCACAAATGTACTAGAGAAAATTATAATATCGGGCCGCGTGGTGTAATGTGTAGCCAAAACTTGTTTCATTCATATAGAGTGACTTTTTCCCCATAGGAACCTCTCCCCTCCAGGAAAGATAACTAGCTTGTTTGTTTCTGTCTAAAGCTTGTCATAATCAGTGCTTGAGTTTTTAGTTAACTTTCAGATAAAATGACCGACGACGCCGTTGTTAAAGATATAGTTGATTATCTAAAAAACAGGTAGATTACAGGACGCCGGGTATTCGATGCATCCGCCAGTGAACATAATGCATGACTCAATAATGTTGGCAAAAAACTGGGATTTTTGTTTTTTTTTTTAGTTTTTGGAATGAATTGTGTTTGTGTTCAGCGCTGTCACATGTACACGGACGGAAACACGGTCTTGGCAAGTCCAGGTATTTGGCAGAACAGGTATCGGTTTTTCGAGACTCGATGGTTTGGAACCGCAATAGAAATCGAGGATTCAGCAAAAATGTATGGCTGTTTTGTTGAAGTAAAGTGACGCCTCAAATAGCATTTCTCTGTCAAGTATGTAAACCGAGACCGTCCGGCGTTCATCCCTTTCAGCGTGCAATTGGAGGTGACAGTGGCGGATCATTTTTAACCCATACTGTAGTGACCCAAATAAGAGGCGGGGGATCCCCATTTTGAGTCCCAATTAATAGGAGTCCGTATCCCTAATAAGAATCCGTAGCGGGTAGAGTCCTTAAACCCTTGTTTAGAGTCCATAAATGTCTATTAACCCTAATTGTAGCGCATAAATGACTCCAGGGCCAAGAAACTTTAAAGCGTGCTTATACTATTGTGTATAAAACAGAAATAAACAGCGTAGAACAGCAATTGACACTATATAATTTTTATCGAGATGCTGTTGGGGAGGCACGGCCGGGGTGGCCCCAGCCGTGGATCCGCCGTTGGGAGGTGAAAAATCCCGGAGCCGGAGCCGCAGGTCTACGTCCTAAGAACTATGTTGCTGAAAATACACTTAGCTAGTTGTCATCTCCTAAAGGTTGATGAGTTGTGATTTTGTTTTCCCGCATAAAAAACATTTCTGATACAAGAAAACATATAAACAATAAAGGGCTATTCACACGTGCAAGTTTTTGCGCAAAAACGCAATGCTGCAACTTGCGCGAGTTTCTTGCAGCTGCAAGTATTTGCAAGGAACCATCATATGTTTATGAATTTTGGTATGAATTTATATGAATAATTTGCAGAATACTGCAATAGAAATCAAGCAGAAGCTATAAGTTATATGTTCAGCCCATGATTAGGAGTCATTTCGACTTTCAAAACTATTCATACCTATGAATGAATTCATGGTTCATATTCATCATGAATAAATTGCAACTGCAAGTTTTCTGAATGAATTTTCCAACGAAACTTGCAGCTGCAAGAAACATTCAACGTAAAGAAAGGTCTATTCGAAATTTCTCAAGTAGAAAACAGTTGCATACTGTTGCTTTTTTAACTTAGTGCCTAAACAGAATAAAGCCTTCAACAAAATGTCTTCCGATTGGTCAATCAAAATACAGGTGTAACAAATTCAAGCGACTTACTTCTAGGTTCACACGTGCGAAATAGATTTAATATCATGAATTCTGGTGAATAATTAGAAGCTGTAAATACTTCCAAGCTGTTTTGTGACAAAACTTACACGTGCAAATTATTGCTGAACCATTTGCCTTGTGAATAGGGCTGGCGAGAGATTAGTTCTTGTTTAACACTAGAATTCTGATTAAAGTGAATGTTTAACAATGGCTCCAGGATCTGATGTTAAGAGTCCATCTGACGACGCGAATAGCGATACTGCTAAAGCAGTCAAGAAGCTTGCAGTAAGCGAGCTGCCAGTAGATAAGGTAAAATTGCGATGTTTTTTGTGATTGTTTGCTGATATCTAACAGGGAGCTATACATTTCGAATCATAATTGCAATGGGGACGTAACGCAAATTTGCTGTGAACGTGAACGTTTTGCATCGTCGCCAGGGTGCAACCGGAATTCCGGTTCCGGCAATTTTTCACCTTCCGGTTCCGGTAAATTTTTACCGGATTTAAAAATTCCATTATTATAATTTGGCCGTTTTCTTAACTTTGCTAATTTTTAAGAATCTCTTTTGAAAGCCACTTGTACTACGGATATAAGCCATTGATGGTGGATTTCACTTCAGTCGATGATGAAAATCTAAAATACAACAAATAAAATAAATACTTATGTTCGACAAAGGTTATTTCACAAATAATAGAGCAAAAAATAAGATTAAAATGAAATTTTTGGTGAAATGCATTTTTCACCTTCCGGTTCCGGTAAAATTTTCAAATTCTGGTTCCGGGTTCCGGGAAATTGTAATTCCGGTTGCACCCTTATCGTCGCATATCGCGATGTCTTTATTTTGAGTTCTTTCTGTTTTAGGTGATAGTTCATCCGCTAGTTTTGCTTAGTGTTGTCGACCACTATACACGCATGAGCAAGACTGGACACATGAAACGTGTTGTTGGCGTTCTTCTGGGAATGTGGAAAGGACGTGATTTAGACGTGACCAGTAGCTTTGCCGGTTAGTTCTTTGAACTATGCATAAAATGTATATGGACTAATTGGACTAGATTATAAGTCACTATTGACTCATAATATTCTTATTTAACCGCATTGTGAAGAACTTTCCAGCGGCCCTTCGGTTCAGGAAGAAGTACTAGGGAACACGATTTTGTTAGTCTAGGTAGGAACCGGGACTTGATACCTTTCTATTAAGCAGCTGGTAAAGCGGGTTACAGTGGTTTTGAACTAACGACCTTCTGCGTGTCAGGCAGACGGTGTTGCCACTGTGCCATGTAGCCCGCCTCTCCAACTGTTTCTATCGTCGATTATATGTCGACCACAGTTTATTTCGCCAATTTAGAGGCCATGGCCCCTAAAATTGGCGATTGGCCCCTAGAAATTTGGGGTTGGGGGCCAAAAGTTTTTCACAAGCTGTTTTTCAGAAATAGGTTGCAATTTTATTCCGAGGAAAATACAAATTTGATAACTTCGCCTGCGGCGCTACCTGATTTAGTACTTGCTCTGTCTATCGTATACAAAGTTTGTGGGAAAACAAATGTATTGACTGTCTTAAAAGTGGTTCAAAGCTCAAAGTATTTGATGAACCAAATGAACCCGTACTAATTCGGAGGGGTTTTGCTAGGTACGTATATCTTAAAATGTAAATAAAGTTAGTCGTAACATTTTCACCTCTTTTTTGTTCGGTACTGGATCGGCTGTTGCTTCCACAAGATGAGTTTCTTCCGGATCTTCAAGAATTTCTTCCTCAGTCTGAGGATCATTCGTTTCAGGACGGGGCATAGATGCTTCGCCGGTTTTAGGTAAAAAGGTTGCAATGCTTTTTTGACATAATTAGTAATTATAGTTAATGCCTATAGTTAATGTCAAAAATGCCCCAATTTTCAACAAGGTCGTCCCTTTACCGTCCTTCCTATTTTCGACTGGATACCGTGTTCATAGCGCGGCAATTTACCATTGCACTCACGGCGTAGCCACCATGACAGTTGAGGCACGAACAACAGTCTAGGTACGAACCGTGACTTCAGATCTTTCTACTGAGCAGCTGGAAAACCGGGTTACAGGTGGTATCGAACTAGTTACCTTCTACGTGTCAGGTAGACGCTGTAACGACTGCGCCACGTAGCCCGCCTCTCCTACTGTTTCTGTCGTCGACCATATGTCGACCGTATGCTTCCGGCAAGCATACTATGGAATGTGCATTGCAGATATGTTGTATATGCACCAGGACAAGCATGTCTCACATGCCTACTGATTTTTGCAAATATTGTGATATTTTCGTGCTCAAGTCGACCTGGGATACCCTTGAAAAATTTTATTTTCACGCGAAAATGGGGTTTTCAGTTTTTAATGCGGGGAATGCAGCCCCTCGATCACTTAAATATGTCGGAGCAAGTCCCCTTACACTCGCCGACAGTGAAATTGTGGGGATGTTGCCCCCAGCCCACAATAAAGCATTAATGGATACTAAGCTAGGTATGCTTTACTACGACTTTTTTCATAGGGGACGCTTGTATAAAAAATCGAAATGTTTTTGCCGGAAGATTGTCAAATTATATATCTGTTTCAAAATCCCCAGTTCGAGCGAAGCACGAATACGTATATCAAAATTTCTACAAGACCTATCTTCCCTGATTTTCCGCATAAACCAAAAGAGAGACCACTTTTTGCCTTGTTCCTGTTTTTATTTAACTTTTTTAGTTCCATTTGATGAAGACGAAAAAGAAAAAGACGTGTGGTTTTTGGATCATGATTATCTCGAATCAATGTACGGGATGTTTCGTAAAGTTAGCGGTATGTCATTCTACACATGTTTAATTTCGATATTTTCCGTCGTTTTGAAAACTAAAAATCTGGACACGAATTTTTGCTGCTGCTTAGTGATAAAGTGACATTTCTTCTGATAAAAGTAGTATTTACAATACAATTGTAGGTATGAGCTGTGCAGTCGTAGTGCTTGGTGACTACACGCGGTTACCTTGTTGACTATTGATACTAATTATGTATTGCTGGTTCTCGTGCGTATTTATTGTTTTGCAATCAATTTCAGCAAAAGAAAAAGTGGTCGGATGGTACCATACTGGCCCGAAATTGCATCGAAACGATATTGGCATCAATGAATTAATGAAAAAATTTTGTGCGAATCCGGTAACTGTCTTAAATTGATTCATATTTGTTTTTAGCTTAATATTATTGATTATGCATTGAAGACAATTCAACGCATTAATAATAAGCAGTCATCATAGGTTGATTTTACGGTTGGGGTTTATAACAGATTAACTAAGGTAGCACCTGACAAGGAGAATTTTGGCATAGCCGTAGTGTACAAGTCGACGATGAGCTGTTTGAAGCAGTCATGGTTTCAACATTTGCTATAAGGTCCAGATTTTTCAAAGCGAGTAGCAGCTGTCACTGCTTAGTAATAGGTTTTCAAAAAAGTAACTGAAGCAGCTCAGCAGCTATTAATGTCAAAGACGTATATACATATAGTTATATTACTTTGTTATTTCTACAGATACTAACGATCGTTGACGCACATCCAAAGCCACTTGGACTTCCAACAGAAGCGTACATTGAAGTTGAAGAAGTACACGATGTAGGTAACATGTAGCGAACGGCAGTACAAAAGTAGTTCACAAAGTCACTTCGTGACCATAGGTTTTAAAGCTTCATGTTTATAATGTAATTTTATTGTAAAGGTCCATTAAACCTCCTGTAGTAAAATTGGTATCGATTTCGCGTTCCCTATATTCAAACGTAACCGATTTTAAATATCGGCGCATCATTACTCAGCACGTGCGCTTAGGATTATTGACAGAGCATTCTTTGTATGCGTTGACGCTTTCAAATGCATATAGTTGACTTAAATAAATTTTTTTGGCGTAAAATGGAATATATGTATTGAAAGTTATATTTAAATCAGTACTTTATATGATACAAAGTATCTGTCGTACTAATAATGAATCAGTCTCTGCAGTGCGTAAACTTTTAAGCAGGGCTTATGGAGCAATTTTATTTGAAAAATTGGCGCAGGGATCGGCAGTCTTTTTAGAAGAATCGCCTAAGATTGTCAAGAAATGTTTTTAGCTCAATTTATTTTAGGACGGTACACCGGCTATTAAAACATTCGAGCATGTTCCAAGCGAAATTGGTGCTGAAGAAGCTGAAGAAGTCGGAGTTGAACATTTGTTGAGGTTAAACCTGTGATAATATTACATGTATAGTATAAGTTAGACTTATTGCACGACCAGTTTTGAAATTCAACATGGTTTTCGCATTTGATTTGCCCTACATCTGTGCTATTTTTTACATTCGTAATTACAGGAGTTATCATTTTAAATATGTTTCGCGAATTGGTGATAGGTGATATGCACATTTGAGAATATTGACCAAGTTGTACTACGTTGTAAATTCTTGGGGACAATTGCCTACGATTGCGCAAGCTGTTTCTTTCTCTAAGAATATTATCGTTACAATCAAAGATTGAAGCTTCATTTACGGAGTACATTAGTGCTAAGTGGCTGTCCATAAGTGCAAACCGAAACAGATTTCGAGACCAACGATTGTCATCGAAAGCTTTCATTGCTTTGCTCAAATATTGACAGATTTGCATTGATTGTTTTTGATTTGAAGTAGACATAATATTATAGTCGATAAATCATTGACATGCTTTGACTAGAGTGGAACGGGCTGTTTTAAATTTCAGAGATATCAAAGACGTTACAGCTGGCACACTGTCACAACGCGTCAGTCAACAAGTGATGGGATTGAAAGGTTTGCATGCTCAGTTGAAGGATATTCATCGTTACTTAATTCAAATTGGCAATGACGAACTACCAATGAATCATACAATTTTATACCATCTTCAGGTATGCAAAAGTAAATTTGTAGGTGAGAACTATAGCGGTATTAATTAACTGGAAATCCTGCTCGATATTAACGTTTATAGCCAAATTAGCGACGTTGTGATGCAGTACTGAATTCCGCAGAATTCCCGATATAAATAACGAATATTATATTTGTTTCATTTTAATCGGCTAGTTTTTGTGGAACCTTGAAAAAGAGATATAAAACATTTTCACATTGCATCAATTCTGAAAATCTTTTAAATTTTAGTAGCAAATTATACAGGCAAATTCCAACTGGAGACAGAGTGTTGTATACATTTATTTTGACAATACGAGCTTAGAGATTGATTTCTATTCCAGGATATAATGAATATGTTGCCTGACGTAACGAATCCAGAATTTGTTGAAGCGATGAATGTTGAAACCAATGACCAGATGGCTGTTGTGTATTTAGGCACTCTTATTCGTTCAGTGATTGCGTTACATAATCTTATCAATAATAAGGTATGTTTAAATTTTAGGTGTCACGTTTTCGGATCCGAAAAATTTATAATTGTTTTAGCTACGTACTTACATTTAGATACGTATTAGACCGCGTGACTGAATTGGCTATAAGTGTTGTTTTGCCCGGTCAATTTCCACTGTTTGATTGCAGTTATTGTAGTTTTGTAGTGGTCAGGAACGGCCTCACCCACGACTAAGCTCTTCAGTTTCTATCCCGCTTATAGTCTCTTAGTTAGGAGCTTCTTCCCCAACTCGCCAGCAGCCTAAGTAAACTAAAGTAATTCGCGTCGATTTTGATGCCATTCGTTATTAGCGTTGTGTCTTGGGTTTAGTTGTCATTGCGTGAAGCAGAACGAAAAGAATCAGACAGGTCGAAAGATCCGAAAAAAGATGATAAAGAGAAAGATAAAGATGGAAAAGATAAAAAAGACAGCAGCGGTAGTAGTGATAAGAAACAAGACGACAGCTCTGCCAAGCAAGATACCAAATCGGGTGATAAATCAAGTTCCAAATAGTGTATATGTTTTATTTTTACTGTTCTATGGTTAACTTATGTTCTTTTGAACCGAAGTTGGTTTCCGAATTTGCATACTATTGGACGAATGCCTAAGTCCTGATGGAGGTTGAAGCTAAGAATTGTCTACATTGAACTGTGTGTTTTTAAATTTGGTACCTAGCCGCTTAGTAGACTTATTGTCCATGTTTTTCTGAGGTGCGATTTTTTCTGAAAGTAATATGTTGAACCCTAATTCGAGTTAGCAAATACATGTTACCTAAGAATAAACCTTGCGTATGCTAAAAAGGACGTACTTTTGTAAAACTATGAACAAATTCGCTGTCTAGATTGCCAAAAACCTTGGCGAAAATTTTGCCAGAATCTGGGTCCATTTTCCGGGGCAGGCTTTAAGTTGCCCACCAGTACGACAGTAGTTAGCGCAGAAAATTAATTTTTATGTATAGTAGTTAACCAATGTATAAATTAGGCTGAACAGTATTATGAATGTATTCCTAAGCCTAAGCAAAAAAATAGTCTAAAGCTTAAGCTTTTGTTGTAGCAGTTTCACGGAAAAAAGGTTCGCCCCTGATCTATGCACGGGTTGCAGTTATTAAAACATTGTTTTGGGGGCTTATTGTTTTTGATAAACTTTGTGTGTTTTCAATAAAGGATTGTTCATTATTAGAAAGGTCTTGGTTGCAGTCCGAGCTGAAAGTAACCGAATCAAAAGCAGTTCTAGATAATTTGACCACCTTAGTTCGGTAGCACACACAAAGTAAATTTTCTTCTATTCAACAAATATTGTCTGAAGTTTAAGACGATTGATGGGCATCGGATATTTTTTATATCCAGATACCAGGCAATTGTTGCCGGATATTCATCAAAATTTATCACGGTAACCGAATTTCAATTTTCTGTTTCGGATATCCGAAACTGGATTTTGGGTTTCCTAACTTCAATTTTCGTTTCTCAAGTACTTTTTTAACTTGTTGCACTAAGGAACTACCCTCACTCAGAAGCTGATTGCTATGAGCGTAAAACACAATTCTAAAGTTTTTATTATGCAACTGCTTCAATAGTGCTGGGTATTCAAGGCAGGAGGGGCCTTATCATTTTATCACGAAAAAATTTCCTGAAGGGAAAAATTGGGCCAATGTAAAGAACGTAACCATACCCTGCTAATTTGTTTCCTTGGGCTTAGGCTGAGCTTTGTCGTGAACTTGAGTTTATTACGCTTAGGAGGCTTAAGCTTAGGAATATGTTTTGGTTGTTACAGTGTTAAAGTAATATTGGTTCAAATCTTCCGGAAACGCTCTAGTCTTAATATATCTGAACATAATGCCGTTTAGGATCTTCATAATCTCCCCGGATAATTTCAATTAAATTACAATTTTTTGAGGCATGAATATATAGATAAGTATGTGATCTTATGGACTACTGCGGAACCGAAGATGTACCTATTTTCAACAGTTAAGAAATCTACATGTTTCATGTAAATAACTGTGTAAAAGCGACACGCTGAGTCGAATTGTATCATTTTTGCGTTTGATGATTGGTTTAGCGCACCTAATTTACAATTAATTTCACGACACAAATGCAGGAGGAAACTTTCTTCAACAACCAAACTTTTTGAATCAATTTTGTGCTTTTTCTCTTTCAGGGGGAGCCTGCAGCTTCCTTGAACCTTCCTGCCAATGTAAAAAACAGGCGAAACAGTATGAGCATATTCCTAAGCCTAAGACTAAGCTAAGCAAAAATAGTCTAAAGTTTTAAGCTTATTCTTTTCTAGTCCCACAGCAGAACATTCTACCCCTGATCTTTACATGGGCCAGTCTTCCGTATTTTGAAAGAACACCATGTAGGATGAGGTTGTCGCCTCCTACCACACACACTAAGCTGTGCGTTATTCAGAGAGCTAGCATTGACAAGAAAGTTGCTTAGCGTGTAGGGTTTGAATTCAAAAGTTATGGACTCATGGGTTCTGTGTCATGGGAATGTCAAACGTGCGCTTTACTGATTGCCATATCTGCAAGCTAGCATTTTACTAATTAGCATCATAACCAGTTTAGGCTTAGCGTATTATAATCAAGAGCGATCAGATTTTAAAAGGACGCCCAGTATGTAATATCGCGACGCGATTTGGTTTATGTATATATACGTTGATTTTGTTTCTTGCGGAAGTAATAAACTTAGTACTTGACGGTGCGTATTCGATGCAAATTTTTCACTGGGCTAATTTTGGGATAATTCAAAAATACAGTCATTATTCCGATAAATATCCAGCTTAACTGAATATTTTTGTTTTGGTATGTTTTTAAAAATCAAAATTTTAAATCATCATGAAATTATGCAGGAATGTGATTCAATATTTTGAGCACAGGTTTGAATACAGATTCTTTTCGTCAGCGTCAGCTGCTTTATTGGTGAAACAATGCAAATTATTCCAAAAGATATTTGACACAATAGCATTTTGGATAAATTATCCGGATATCGTGTACGCATCTATATTTAAGACAATTATGTCTTCAATACTGACTCCAGACATACATGTCTCGAATTTAAGAATTTTATTTCGTAAATTTTTCAGAAATATGGGTCTGAAAATTTTCGCACTTAAATGTCTTAAGTTTAATAAAAACTTTGCTTTATGAACGACTAAGAAAAATATTTCTGTAACATATAAGACAAATAAGTCTAAAATAAAACACTAAGATTTGCCACGGAATCCGACTCAAAAATTGGGGGCTAAAGTTCATCCCAATACCCTAATTCTACAACATAAGATACAGCTAAGACGTAAACTTAGGTTGGAGAGAGTCTGAGCTCAACCCGAAATATCTTTGAACTTCGACATTTATATACGCTGTTAAAAATATATATGGAGCAGCTTTTTTCACATATGTAAAAATCAGTAATTTCTTGAATATAGACAACTAATTCTTGAAAGCAAGACACTTGTGTCTTATAAATTGGTAATAGCAATTCCTTGAATATAAGACATTTGTGTTTTACCCATTTAAGAAACGAATTTCTGAACTGTTTAAAGCTATTAATGTCTAAAATACATGACATTTATGTCTTGATAATTTATGAAAGTAGGAGGCTTGAAATTACCCGCGCTTGAAATTCGTTACCTGGCTCGCACTAACCCGCAGGTAAGCGCGCGGGTACCCGCGGGGTAATGTCCCACTCTGCTACAGACATCGTTGAGGTTGAACTGGATGGCAAACATACAGACATCCTTGAGGTTGAAAGTTTTATTTACAGATGTGAACTAACAAAGCTATGATGAATATTAGCAACTTACCACAACCGTTACTTTTAGACATTTTCGCATATTTTTACATTGACGAATTTCAATCGCTTTGCTGTGTATGCCACTGCTGGAGATCACTAATTTTAAATACAAACAGTCTTTGGCATTCGTTTCGATTCGTTCCAAAACATATCGAATACGATCGAGCGCTGGTCAAATTCACTACTGTGCTCAAGTCGCGTTCGAAATTCGCTCAAACCATTAAATACTCGTTTCCAGAAGAATTCACATATTACGGTTTCAGCCAGTCGCATCCACCGGCTTCGTTGATGTTTCCGAGACGGTTTGAAAATTTGTGTAATTTGCATATTCGGGGGTATCGAGGTTTAGATTTGGCAGCGGCGCGTGTACTGGCGACGCAGTGCCCTTCAATTATTCGAGTAACGTTTTGTGACTGTACCGATATTTGTGATCAAACGTTGAAGATGTTGGCGGAACGCTGGAAACTGTTGAGGACCATTCGGCTGGATCAAGTCTCGCGTTTTAGTCATATCGGTGTGGCTGAATTGTTCGCAACACTTGCCGTTGATTCGCTAACCCATTTGGTGCTCAGTGACGTGTCTGCAGTTGTTAATGATGTCATATTTGACGCGATCGTGTCGAAATTATCACGTTCGTTACGTCATTTGCGGATTGATTGTGAAGATTTAAGTGATACCGCCATGCGGGGATTGATTAAATTTGATTGGCTGACCAGTTTAGATTTGGTGTATTGTCATAATTTAACCGATGTCAGCTTGGACTACATTGCGTCTATGCGGCAGTTGAGATGGTTACGCTTGATCCGTTCCGAAGTGTTTACCGCTGAAGGTCTTATTCGGCTAATATTGGCACTCATAGGGACACGGTAGTGTCTCCTATAATATGTTTCGTGCAAGTTTATTGCTAGACACTTTTTTGATTTTAAAACCATAGCTGTGAGGATTACAAAAAAATTTTTGCACCTAAATATGTGTAAGGATGCGCCACATACATGCTGAAAGTTTCGTGTCTTTACTTTACTTGCACGTCTTGAAATTTAATAAAAACCGACGAACTTTACGCAAAAACTTCGGCGATTTTGAGTCAGAATACGGTTTTTACGCAACACGAAGGAACAGACAAGTAAAGAGAAACGCTAAATTTAGTATGTATAGGCCGCTTACCTGTTCATGACCCTGCAATGAATTCTTCAATTTTAAGCTGCAACTTCAACCAAAAACTGGTGAATCTTTTTTCCGAAGAAACGTATTTGTGCACGAGTGTTTGAAATAACTACTGAATGCAGCCGCTATATACTTCGGCAAAATAAACAACAGATTACAGTGTATAGAATAGCTTATTAATTGTTCACAGATGATTTTTAATTCTAAAATATTTAAAGTGCAATCATTCATGACGATAGCTCCAAATTCGTTATCGTATTGTAATAATGTAACAACATAGCTAGTATATTGCAAATGGAACAGGAGCACGTGAAAGTTTATAATCGCTGGCCCATGTGTGGTTTCATATATTGATTTATTTTTGTGACTATGCTTTCCGGCAAAATGAAAGATGCTAAAAACAGTGAATTGTACAACAAAATGGCTAAATCGCGAGAATATATTCTTCAAAGGCTTGTCGACATTCGTCATGGGCAACAGTTAGCCGACTCTAAGGAAGCGGAAGCTCAAGTGGGTTTTCCAGTTATGTATTTAACAGTTTTTGTTGTCAACGTCATAAGTTTCAGTGCGTTAACAATGACGTATTATACCGTCTTTTTGCCATAGGGGAATTTTTGTAGCATCTAGAACCTAATATGGAATATAAGGTCTGCCTTTGTTTGTATATTACGTTTAATTGCAAGAATTAACCTGCGGATGTTTCAAATTTGTATTTCACGTTCGTAGATGCGGATGTCTTCCTGTTCTCGTTTCCAAGCGTTAAAGTTTGTTCGCGGTGAATTCAGACGTCGATTTGCAGGCTAATTAATCCGGAATTATAAAATATTGGAATCGTAAAGTGGAAAAATACCGAAACCTGAACCGGATCAAGAAAACGAAAAGTACTTGTTACGAAAAAATTCATTTGAAAGCTATTTCATCGCTTTTAATGGTGTAGACACCGTTCAGAATGCCAAAATCCGGAAACAAATGCAGTACCTGGGAAACGTATGATAAATTAAGGAGTGTAACACAAATTGAAAATTATGGCAATAAACACGCTCAGACAGTTTTAGAAAAATAAGTATAAAAGAATAATATGCCAATTTTTGTTAAATTTTTGGGCCATGTTACTTTAAGGAGCGTCCAGGTTTCTGGTGGGTCCATAAAGAGTAGGTTTAGATTCTAGATTACATTTTTTGCTTAGGCTTAGACGCAGGCTTAGGAACATAAAATTTGCAATGCTTAGGCTTAGTCTTAGAGTTCGAAATACGCTTAATCTACTGTTACGCCCCTTAAAGTAACATTGGCCAATTTTTGAAAGAGAAAAACTTTCAATACCGAAATTACAGGAAACATTTAACACTAATATTGACCAATGTATACAGGTTCAGATCAGTGTCATAAATCTCGCTAATGCAGCCATGTTAATATTCTCAATAATACTGTTTGCAAACAACAGCAGCGTTAGCTCGATGTTTTATATTGGGAAATGCGTTATTTCCGTGATAACGGTACAAAAAATCAGAATAACTGACAGCACTTCCCGGTATTTTCTGTAGGAACCAGTGGTCGTTCGTACATATCTAGCCAATCAAAATGTAAAATAAATGAATAAATGACGGAATTGTTGGAAGGAATAAACCAACTGCTAAATTTAGCCTGATACAGGCATGCTGTCCAAATGTGGCTTAAGTTTTAGACTATTTTTTAAAAAATACCTGGCAAGTTAGAATACCGGAGGCGGATGTCGATTTTTCGACGGAGCCGCATATCCGGTTCATCTCTGATGTATAGTTAGTACTCGATATTTGATGTGAAGTAGAATCTGTGGAAACGGGATGCAGGCAGTTGTTAATGTGTTCTTTACTTTTCAGGTGCTGCATCTGTTTACATGGGTTTGGAAGCAGCGGCGAAGGTTTTAGCGAAATGTATTGTAAATGAAACTGTTCAGGTTGTTAATTATAGGTAACTGATTTTAATTATATTTTGAGAGCATATTTTGAGTTATGTCCATAACCTAATTGTTTTCTTACTAGGTTTACATAGCGAAATTTGGTTTGCGCTACCCTGTAACTGCAGTATGTTAAGCTTTCTATGTATGCACGCTCAATTATAGTGTTAATAATTTTAGATATGGTGATGAATTTGGTACGCTAGCCGACAATGCATTGAAATCCACATACAACGTCGGAGTGATTGGATACAATGTTGCTCATTTAGGACCGAAAGTGATTATAAAAAGAACGGCCAAGAAAACTGGGCTGGGAATTCTGCAGGATTTGGATAGACAAGCCAAGCGGTCTAAGCAAGCGGCAATCACAGATGGATCGAGTTGAGCTTAATAATCTTTCTGCTTTAGAGCGTTGCACAATGCAAGGACGTAGCCTTGAGGGCTAGGGTTTAGCACCCCTTGCTCCTTAGCGCTTTCTGTAAAGGGGTTTTAAGAAATTTTTTCAGTTGGTAACTAGAAACCACGCATCGCAATTTTCATATAGCGTATTCCAAAATTTTCAAAACCTTTACTACAGCGGTGGCATGGTTTACTTTTTTGTATGCCATAGGTGGAACGTTTTTAATTTTACGCGATTTGACCGAAGTAGCATAGTTTTAGTTGTTGATATTTTTTATACTGGTGTCAATTTGCATAATACTGTAGTATTTTTGCTGTAACTGCATTATGGGCTAATAACATCATTTTTCCAGCCTGCGTTATGTTCAAAAATGTTTTCACTGTTTGTTGTCTAAAAGAGGCAAATGGCAATTCAATCTCCAAAATAAAACGTTTAATTAACACTTTTGTGGTGTTAAACGACGGTTAGGCAGGGTGTAAACGGATAGTAATAATAACGGAAACGGAAATAGATAGTGATCGAAATAACGTAACCGGAAAATGGATATTGAGGTATAAGTTTCAAAGATGTTTTAGTTTTGGCCAACAATACAGAGGCGTGCAAATATGCAGGGGTCTTTCTAAAATTTCAAAAAAAGTATCGGATGCTTCGAAATTTTCTTAGATTTTGGGTGTATTTAGCAATTTTTATTTCATTTCGAACCATTTTAGCATATCTGTAATGAAAATTGACAGTTATGTTCGTGATTTTTAACTAATTTCGAACGTAAAAACAACAAACCTCTATTATTTCTATAAAGAAACGAACATCGATTTTTGCCGCAAACGGATATCTGGTTACACGCTGTGGTTAGGTAATAGCGAATTTCGTTCTTATGTTCATTCTGCTATAACAGAGACAATCTTTGAGTCTGTCGTTGAATAATATGCTTTTCAGACTGCACATAATTTGTTAGATAGAAGGAGGGGAACTAAAATATTCGTAGTTGGGGTGCGCCACCTGTCACTCCCTTCAGTACCTACTTGCGACCTTGGCAGCCGCAGCTGACTTGCATATCACTGCATTTTATTATCTTTATAAAACTGTGCGATTTTTTTCTACAAAACACGGGTAGAGTTCAAAATTTATATAGCTTCATCCCGGATAACCGAATAGAAGACAGGTTGACTGGAGTACTGAGAGAACCGCAATATGACGCTTATATTTAGGCTTTACTTACACGTAAACTTGGGTTTATACTTAGGCTTATTTGTCAGGTTCTTACACTTAACATGTTTCGCCGTTACTGTCCAGAGCAGGTGCCAACTAACGGATGGATTCCGATTGTAGCTATACTATTTCAGTTTGCCAATTTCTCCAAACTAGAAGCTGCATAAATGGCGGGTTCTATGTGAAACGTTTCTGTATGTTGCATGTTGTTATTTTCGCAATTTACCTGCGTGTTTATTTTGTATTGTGTTTCTGAGTTTTACACAGTTAAATTTGCAATTTGTCATTTTAAAATTTGTCTGCGTGTTCATGTTAGTAAATTTAAAGTTGAAAATTATACGCGAGTGATTAGGATAATTGTCAGATATCTGATTCAACCGCCTTGCGTCGGTATTTAAAAATTGGTCTTGTAAAGGTTTGAAACTAGAAGTTAAAGTGCCCCGATAGGGCCATGAAAAAAGAATATGTTTCCAAACCAAGCCAGAAGAAATTTGTAAAGTGTAGAAACAAGTTGAAATAAATTTTTCTTTTTGAGCTAATTGGTAGTCAAATGGCAAAAATGCCCTAAATCCTGCTGACCATGTGGTATTTGCAACTGAAACATATTCGCTGCTTTTACATAGTGTAAACCAGAAAACCATTCAATAAATACTTCCGACATTGGCGAAAAACGACCTCCGGTTCCGGTAGAATTTTGCCAGGTATGTAACTTTAAACCAGTTTTGAAAAGTTCAGTTGACGAGATTTCCCAACCAGATAGCTTAAAACGATTTTTGCCAACACTTTTCAGATTATTGCTAAAAATAGCAAACTTAAAATCATTTAGATACCTAATTCTGTTTCACGTCTGGCTAAAGCAAAGTTAGTTGTCGCCGGACTGCCGTTTTTTCACCGTATGTTAAACGTTTGTGAAAAAGATAAGTGAAAAGAAAAAACGGATAATGACCAAAATAACGAAAACAAAATAACGGTAAATATTCACCGAGGTTTCTAATAAACTTTTAGTTTTGGATGATTTTCGTTATTTTGATTAATTACGGAACAAATGCAGCCTATACGTAGCGATAAATTTTCCCGATTTGGACTTCATTTAGAACTAATTTTGAGCATACAAACAGCTAAATTTTCGGTATTTTTGTAACGCAAATGGACATCGGATTTTATGAAATGGATATATCCGGTTCAAAACCTTCTTCTTATCGCTTTTCGGATTTAATCGAGCCGTATAATTTTGAATTTATTTAGTAACATTTTTAGCGCTCTAACTGTATCTAATGATTGATGCCTGCAGTAAAAAATGGAAAGTTCTGTTTTTAGAATTTTTGACGAAGACAGTTCAAGGACGGAGACCAATTACTATGAACCGTCCAAATTGTATGCACACGTAGCATTATTGTTCAACACAGCGAATATGTTTCAGTTGCAAATACCACATGGTCAGCAGGATTTAGGGCATTTTTGCCATTTGACTACCAATTAGCTCAAAAAGAAAATTTATTTCAACTTGTTTCTACACTTTACAAATTTCTTCTGGCTTGGTTTGGAAACATATTCTTTTTTCATGGCCCTATCGGGGCACTTTAACTTCTAGTTTAGACAGATAATATCCGAATTTCCCCAAAATTCCGAGCAAAAAAGATGGGCTCGAAGCTGTTCCGACCAACCCATCAAAGACACGCTTGAAGCTTACCCGGTCAACCCAGCGGAAGCATAAGTAGGATCGAAGCTGTCCCGACAAACCCAGCAAAAACATAGGCTCGAAGCTTTTCCGACCAACCCAGCAAAACCATACGCTTGAAGCTTACCCGGCCAACCCAGCAAAAGCATAAGATCGAAGCTGTCCCTAACAACCGAGCAAAAACATAGGCTCATAGTTGTCCCAACCAACCCAGCAAAAACTCAGTCTCGAAGCTGTCCTGGCTGTCCCTACCAACCCAGCAAAAAACTTAGAGTTGAAGCTGTCCCGTCTCCATACTGAACCAGCAAAAACATAGATTCGAAGCTGTCCCCGCTGTCCCGACCGAGCCAGGCAAAATATGGACTCGAAGCTGTCTCGGCTGTCCCGACCGACCCAACAAAAACATAGGTACACAGCTGTCCCAGCTGTCCCGGCCGACCCAGCAAAAATGCAGGCTCGAAGCGTCCTGGCGGTCCCGCCCGACCCAGCCAAAACATAGTCTCGAAGCTGTCCCGGCCTACCCAACGAAAACACATGCTCAAAGCTGTCCCGGCTAACCCGGCCGAGCCAGCAAAAACATAGCCTTGAAGCTCCTCCAGCTGACCCGGCCGACCCAACGAAAGCGCATGCTCGAAACTGTCCCGGCCAGCCCAACGATAACACTGGCTCGAAGCTGTCCTGGCGGTCCCGCCCGACCCAGCAAAAACATAGCCTCGAGATGTCCCAGCTCTCCCGGCCGACCCAACGAAAACAGGCTCGAAGCTGTCCGGGCTTACCCGACCAACCCACCGAAAACACATGCTCGAAGCTGTCCGAGCTCACCCGACCAACCTACCGAAAACACATGCTCGAAGCAGTTCCAGCTGTCCCGGCCGACCCAATAAAAGCCCACGTTCGCAGCTGTCCCGACCGACACACCGAAAAACATAGGCTCGAAGCTGTCCCTCCGTCCTAGCACAAATATATGCGCAGGAGTGTTGACCTATTGCTGTCCCGCGGGAAAACATGACGCCCTTCAGAGTAAGATTGGCCAAAATTACTAATATTTCGCAAAAAATAGCGTATATACAACAAAAACATTTAACAACACCTTACACCGAATTGCTGAAATTAGCGAATTAAACATCATTTTAACTGCCTAATTTCGCCAAACTGCGTAATTTCGCCTAACTTCCGGCTTTTTCTTCAACTCCGGCAAATTTTGTTGACCTTCGGCCCGGAATTTTCCTCCTCCGGTTGCATCATGCCCGCTGCTGAAACCCGAACGAACAGCTTGAGGTTGCAAGTATGTGCAAAACATTTTCATTCTAAGTCCGGCCTATGTAAAGATCAGAGGCGGAACGTTTTCCTTTGGGACTAGAATAGAGTAAGTTTATACTTTAGACCATTTTTTGATTGGCTTATAGCCTTCGGAATAAACTCAGTCTTTTAGGCTTAGGAATATGCTTATAATATGTTCCGCCCCTGTTCTTTACATTGGCCCTGAGATGAAGTATTTGCGAATCACTGCAATAAAGATTAAAAACATGCTATATTTTATCACTCCAGCCAATGATCAAATTCGACTTGCAAGGCTAATAGCTATTCCATACAAATGAATTATTCTTTGCGTACTGTGATCTGAGTAAAAAAGTACTTAATCTTCATTTGGAGTCCCAATGTAAATAGGAGTCGGTATCCTTAAATTGGGTGCACCAGTGGATAGCAGCGTGTAACCGCATATCCGTTACCGTTTCCGGTAAAAATCGGTGTCCGTTTCCGTTATAGAAACAACAGACGTTATTTTACGTTCAGAATTAGTTATAAATCACGTATATATCTCGAATTTTTTTGTTAGATATATTATGAAATCATTCGAAATGAAAAAAATTACGAAATTTATCCAAAATCTTAAAAATTTCGGTCCATGTTACTTTAAGGGACGACCAGGTTTCTGGCGGGTCTATAAAAGAGTAGGTTTCGATTCCGGATTAGTTGTTTTGCTTAGGCTTAGGCTTTTAGGAACTCATTTTTGCACCGGCTAGGCTTGGGCTTCGGTTTAGGAATACGCTTAATCTGCTGTTATTGTAGTGACCCGAATAAGAGGGGGGACCGATATTTATTTGGCCTCTCCAGAGGAAACCCCCTATGTTATTCGGTTACCGACTGTTATTTATTTTCAACCCACGCTCCGCCGCCCTTCGTACGGATATATATCCGGTACTGCAGTTATCCGTTGAATTAAACGTTTATTTGTTGTGTCAATAGCTTGAGCGATAATACAAGGTTATACTTAGGAATGTACTGTACTACCGTAAAACTAGTAAAGTATATAACTCGCTTTTCGTTCAAGTCGCGTAATTTATTGACACGAAAATTCACATAGGGTGCTACTACAAGAAAGATATCGCACCAAACACTACTAAAAATGGGTAGGGTCACTTCGGGGATAAAAAACCTACAGAAAACTCCTTCGCAAACACACAAAGTCGGGATAAATAAATCCATTGTAACACAATCCGTCAATGCCCAGCCCGAATGTAAAAATCCCCCCAAATCTTTGAAGACAACGGTTTATATAGTCCTTAACAAGCCAAGTGGCATTATACTAAAGTTCCTCCGGGATCACACTGAACTTTTAAAAAGAACAATAATGAAATTACACAGATAAACGAGAAATATATTTTTTCGGAACCCAACATCAGGAAATTCAACGAGCAAAATTATAAAGCAGACCAATTTTTTGCAAACAAAAATTCAAAACAACCGGCACAATACAATTTTGTTAGATTTCGCGTAAAAATATCTACAGAATTTGAACATTTAGATACCAAAATATTCGGCAAAAGGTTGTTCCGACTACGTTAAGACATCAAATTTCATGCTGCTTTCTATTAATATCCCATCACAATTGCGATTTGTAGATTAATTTATGACTGCACATTTCCAATTTATGCTGTCCGAGTAGTCAACATTTTTCACAACTGTCGAGTAACATTTCAAAGCTTTTTCAACATGTAATACAGCGACGGTGCGCAAATTTCAACAAATTATTAATTGTCGAAACATATTCTGTACCACCGTTATGTGGCTTCTATGCTGAATAAGTTGTTTTTCGCCAGCTGAATTGCAAAATGCAAACGCTACGCTAGGCAAAATATCATTGTCCAGTGAGCAATTAATCTAAAAATATGTTTGGTACAGAATATGGCGAAACTTGACTGTTCCGGTAGCATTAATATATGCTACAACGATAACTTAACCTTATTCCTAAGCCCAAGCCGTATTCCTAAGCCTATTAAGCCTTAGCAACCAAGCTATCTAAATCTAATATTCCTATTGATTCGGACACAAAATGGAGACCCTCTCTTATTATCCCCCTCCTCTTACTCGGGTCAATACCGCCCTTTAAAGTAACATTGGCTAAAACTTCAATGTATCCGCCATTTATTCTTTCAAATCTTTAAAAAAACCGGTGAATTTATGCACGCCTCAATCGCAATGGCAGAACAACAAAAGGTTTTGGAAACTTTCATACTTCAAGATCCGTTACAACTGTAGATACGGCTCCTGCTGAAAATCTATCTCCGACTCTAGTTGAATCTCTACCGCAGATTTCGGAAGTATCCCGTAGGAAAACGATCCGGCCCTGTTCAATACATGGGCCGCAATTTTTTTATATCGACATCATTTCTTAAATAAGCCTAAACCAGTGACATGACACAACATCATACAAAATACAAGACTACGGTCTTCTAGGTGATAAATTTTCGTTGATGCAGCATTTTTAGAAAAGAAGGTTGCGTTTATTGTTGAACTGATTTCACAAAACCAATTTTGGATGTTTTACTTTGGGCACATTTTGCGTCTAGTAAAGCAGTATGAAACCGAATCTAAACTTTCAGTCCAATTCTGCTTTGAATACCTGTGCTACGGCCTATAATTTAGCAAACTTAAAATAAAAAGGTGTTTCATTTTTTCCACCAATCAACTCGAGTTAACAACAGCAACGATACACGAAATTTATTAATAGTAACAACAACATAGGCAACTTTACTTGCACATATGTGCAAATTTTTAGGTGCACCGGGGTTTGAAATGTTTTCATACCTTTTATACTATTTTAATTCATAAACATAACTTAAAAAGGCATTCGGCGAATAATGCAACCGTTACGCTTACATAATAAAGTAAACACCACTGAACCTATATGTACAAATTCTTTTGTAGAACGCCTTTGTGTATTGTCAGACTGTTTACTACTGTGCTAGAATGGTGCACAAAGCTTGTTTTTGACCATAAGTCGTTAACCAAGCGCCTGATTTCAAAAAATTCAACACCATTACACTCAGCTGCGCAAGCGGCATCTAATGGTATATAATTGTTATGTTAAACTTTTGGACAAAAAAAGTTTTTTGGGTCCCAAGAGATTGACCTCGAGCTCAAATATGCAAACATTTTTAAAATCCGACCAAATGTGGGCAAACGCTGGATGGGATATATATAAGCTAACCTTTAGTCTACCAAAGCTTAATTCAAGCATAAGCCTACGCTCAATGCTAAGTCTAACTCACATCTTAAAATTTCGAAAACCGACTGTAAGTGCACAAAGAGCAAAGTTTGTAATGCAAATGTTTCAAAATCAATGCTTCTGTCCACGTCAAACGGTGGTCACAACCTGGACATTAGCCAATTTTAATATTGCATTACTATGTGATCTTGCAGTTCTTCATACAACCGAAAACCTCTGTATGTTGCTAGAAAAATTGAAACCCAAAATATTAACTTTCCCCGTTTAAATACACCCTACCCTACCTCAAGATTCGTATTTGCATACGAAACGTAAATTTATACATGGTTTTGCATATTGGTAAAGGAATTATTATAGGATATATATGCAACTGGAAAATACGTACGCAGCGAATAGTGAATAATATGTCAGCATAAATACACACAATACATACACATGTAAATTACACTATTCATGCCTATTAGATATACACATAAATCTATGTATTATCTGTATATATTAATTATATATAATATATATGTACGAACATATACATTATGTGTGCATCTGTAGAAGTAGAAAAGCAAGCCATATGGACACAACTCACTTCAACACACATATAATCATGTAAATATGCATACATATATACATATCAGGGTGCAACCGGAATTACAATTTACCGGAACCACAATTTGAAAAAAGTACCGGAAACAAAACCGGAACATGAAATACATAACACAAAAAATAAATACGTAACCAAATTTTAATACCGGAATTTTTAATTCCGATAAAAAATTACCGCATCCAGAACAGGAAGGTGAAAAAATGATGGAACCGGAATTCCGGTTTCACCCTGACATATATAATATATATAAGTACAATATATAACTATGCATACTTACATATAAAATATTTCTTTAAGAAAATCAACAATATATCGACATTTTTTAATTTGAAATGTCTTTGATTTTACGGAACTCAAAAAATCATCCACACCACAAGCTAAGCCGTTTCCGGTTCCGGTAAAATTTTCAAATTCCGGTTCCGGTCCCGGTAAATTGTAATTCCGGTTGCACCCTGACTATGGGATATACCGCCGAAGGCAGATTTACAGTTTTTAAAGTTATTCGTATGTTAACCTAAATGCCAAAATTTTCCAGCTCACAGGTCATCTTATTTTCAGGTTATACGATCTTACTAAATTTAAATGCTATTTAAGACAATGGGAAACAATTTTGGGATCTTCGGCATCCAAAATGCTAAAGCAATCCCAAGTTTGCAAGAATAGTGAACATTCAATTTATAAACATTAAATAGTCCCTCAGTATTCAGTAAAGTATATACAGGATGCACAGTATGCCTTATATATGTATACATATATGTATACATGTATATACGTTGATAATCTATACGTTTCATTTTAAATATATGTATATATGCAGATATACATATATACATATACTAATATAGCAAAGAAATCGAAAATATTGTCATACACAACCCCTGCCTGATAAACACAACAGAGCGGGAGCGGGCGAGCTTGCCCGCATTCTGTCGACTCTGCCCACACCTATTTCCAGTGCACCCAGTCGTTCTGCACATATTAAAATACACACGTTTGATATATTATATATAGATATATCTGCAGCATACACATACTATACACTTGACACTCACGACATAAACATACAAAACACACACATTACATACATATAATATATGGATGGAAAATACACACGATGTTCAATATATTTTAGACATAATATATTTACATTATATAAATATAAATATATATAAATATAAATATATATATAAATATATATAAATATACATATATATTATATATTCAATATAACATGCACCGTAAACAATACACATTGAAAACACTCCAAAAACACAATACATACCGAAAATATATATACCTATTTAGATATTCACATATACACAATATATACACATATAAATTGTGTTTATATATGTATATATTACTTGTATAAAATATGCTTTATACACATACACCAATATGCATATTATTTAAAATGATGTATACATATGTGTATAAAGTGTAACCGTTTTATTCACATATACATATATACAATGCATGTGTCGTATATATATTTATATATATGCACATTAATACACATTCTAACTGCACAAAACATATATTTTGACACACATAACAATATCATATTTACAGTACGCAAATAAACACAAACAAATATATAAATATTACATAAATCCACATGTAAACAAAAAATATCTACATATACTAAAATACCTAAACATGTTTTTAAGATGCAATATATTGATATATATAACAGCACTGCCGTCCTATTATTTTGTTTACATAGATATATAAATACATATATAATATATCTAGACATATCTAAATATATATATTATACACATATTTTGGTTTACGCTTCAGTCCCAGTGTCCTAAAATGCAAAATTTTGTCAAAGAATATATAGTGACCATCTCAGCCGGACAGTTCAATTTTGACCATTTCGTCAAATTTTTAGCTTCAGACCGTCAGATTTCCATCATTATGTAGATTTTCCTTAATTAAGCGAATTAAATACAAAAAGTAGATATTTTTTAAAATCACAATTTAGCCAGTTTTGGTCACAAAAAGTTACGTTTTGAGCTTTAGTAATTATAGTTATGACAACGCTTTATACATCTTACTTGAAGAAATGTTGTGTACTGTGTTGCACAAATTTTAGCTTTCGAAAAAATAATCAACAAATTCCGCAAACCCATACTGCAGCAGAACACACAGATGATAACTTGCAGATAAAATTGAAATCATCCGATATAAAGATCGATCCAGAAATATATTCAGTTCATTGCAACGCATTGCTGTACCCGGACCCGTATTTTATATAAAAATATTTTCAACGTTGAACCTACAATGAATGTAAAAATATATTTTTTGCTAACAAAATACACATATATATACAGTATATATAGATACTATATATATTGTATATATGTATACTATATACAGTATACATATATATTGTATATATATGTATACTATATATAGAGTATACATATTCCGGCGTTTTCGGCACATAAATATATATTCATATAACAAATTTGTTTACATGTATGAAAGTATATACATATAACCAAATTCAGACACTCATTCAGTGAAAATACAAACATGTTAACAACATAATGTCTCAAATCTCACATAACAACGTAAAATATATTCAACCCACAAAACACACAACATAAATACAAACACAACTCCGAACACCTAAACAATCCACTCTACATCGTGAATATATGAGAATTACACACATAAATACAACCATAATAGAGTAAACAGAAATATATTGCTATATGTAAAGACCCACGAAAAATACACACAAAAGTATGTGAGGCTACTATATTATAGATACCATATATATATGGTATCCATATATCTATATATTACGCCTTACCGACCCCCTGACCCGAACCACAACCAGAAAGGGTTATGGGTCTAATCCCACTTTCTTATTTTTTGCCCACTTGTTTCTATGATCGTTTCAGCTGGCAAAACCAGAATCTTGATTCGAAAAATTTAATAGATTCAACGCAACAAACTATCACCTTTCGAAAAACCTTGGCACCATTCTTGCGTTTACCCGTGACCTTAAACCTTATCTGTTTATATTACTGTTTTAACGTTAAGTTTTGAAAACTTGAAATTTCAATGGAAAAGAAAACATGTCACTTATGCTTCGAGCCTACCTGTACAAGGTGGTCGGCTCTTGCGCACTTTAAGCCTTTCCGTAAGCACGAGTTTACTACGCCTTAATAACACTATAAATATGAAATATGGCGAAAGTGTACCAAAGCCGACGAGCTTAATACTCATTTGAGATCAAAAAATTGATTATCACCTCAAAATCCGGTATCTTGTGATAATTTGTGTACTTATCCGACTATAATAAGCTTCTAACTGATTGTGATACCCAAGAACGTGTCGTACATTTTTACACTTTATTGCCAATTAACACTTAACAGCTCAATCAAAAATCAAGCAAACCAGGTCGTTCGCACTTAAATATTTGGCTTCGTTTCGGCACTGATTTCCAAATTCACCCACAATTATACACGATTGTAATCTTATACATCAAAAAGTCATCAAAACATTAGCCATACTACACTTTAAAATTCAATTTTTTATAATTCATGCATTGAAATTATTTACGAATTTGCTAAGCAATCTGCACTGTCAACTGCGTAATGTTTACATGTTACACCCGACTATTTTGTTCCATGCTGCGCTGAATACCGTTTCGCGTTTCGAAGTGCTCAAAGCGGAACTGGATTGGATTATACCGGCATCGGAACAATAAATACCGGAATCGGAAGTATAAAATTTTTTGACTATGTCGGTATACGTGCACGTAAGTGTATGTAAAGCAAATGTTGCCATGCCTGTGCACATATACCGGTATAAGAAGTTGTTGCAATGACCGCGTAGTGTACTGGTAGCATGCTTGGTTCGAGCGCAGTGGGCCGAGGTTCAAATTCCCGGCGTGGTCATTAACTTTGGCAAAACTTCAAACAGGGGGTCGTGCAGACCGTTAGTACCAACAGACTATACGGATAAATTGGTATTAACCACTTTAGAATCACCAGAAAAATACGCATTCGTATTTTGAGTTAGAATTACGATACACAATGCATGAAAAAAGATTACTGTATCTTAACACAGTACAAGCTAAGTAAGCATGCACCTGTCCTCACATTAAAGTTTCAGGCTTAGGTGGTGAAGGATCATGGAGTTAGACAAAACATTCCTAAACCTAAGCCACTGGATGATCTTTCTATATACAAATTTGTATACGTAGTATGGCCTATGTTACTTTAAGGGGCGTCCAGGTTTCTGGTGGGTCTATAAAAGAGTAGGTTTAAATTCTAGATTACATTTGTTGCTTAGGCTTAGGCATACGCTTAATCTACTGTTACGCCTCTAAAAGTAACATTGGCCCGTAGTGTCACCAAATTCGTTATTCACCAGTACAATCGTGGATCAAAATGCTCTTTTTGATTATGACTTGGAAATTTTCGACACAACACAAGTAATCGGCCACGTTTCCTTATAAAATAACAATACTGACACAACAATCTTGGAAACTTCTTCACCACAAAGCGTCTGATGCTCGTTAATAGTGTTCCTCCAGCTACCCGTGTGAACTCAACGGTCTCTGAACCCAAAGCGCCCAGTAACGGTGCAACTTGTTTCGACCTTGCAAGAGTACGGTTCTCGGTTAATAGCAATTTACTAGGAGTAAGCGCAATTAGGTTACGGTGCGGACACAGTATTGGTTGTCGTAGTTGGCAGCTACTTCCAGTTGGAATTGGGCTAATAATGTTGTCCACATTAGAATGCCAAATACTGAACCACCGTGCTGCCGCTATGCCGAGTTCCAAACGTAATGTTTGCGATTGACGTTCTGCGATTTTCAATAACGAAAGAGAGCGCATACATTTTATGTTTAACATTCTTCTAGAAGCTCTAAACAAAATATTGCTATATACGGGTGGAATAAGATCACTAACATTAAAGCATAATGTAGTCAGAAGCGACTAGTGCACCAACAACGGTTTGATATAGTAGCAGGGCGATAGTAAAAATAACGAAAACGAAGTGATCAATATAATGTAAACGGATATCGAAGCATAAAAGTTTAAAAAAGGGTTAGTTTTCTGCCAATACAATTGATGTATGCTAATACTCGTCAGATTTTCTAAAATTTTATAATATAGCGGATGCACCAAATTTTCTTTAGATATTGAACAAATGCCGTCATTCTAATTTCGTATCGAATTGTCGCAGCATGTCAGCTCCGGTTGCACCCTGATAGCCATAGAGTATTAAGCTTAAGCTTTAGATATATTTTTTGCTTTGGCGTAGGTATAAGCTCATTATCACGGTTTCGACTTAGACATATGCTTATACTACTGTTACTGACACAGTTAGATAAATAGGTCATGATCACCAAGCGAACGTAGTAAAATTCAAAATTTGAATTGAACTGGTTATATATACTGCTCTGCATTTGATTTATCAAAGTGAAAGCAATGTAAACAACGTGTGGAAAGGTTTATTCAACTTCATAACATAATATACAAGAATGCAGTAAATGGTCGGGCTTGAAATGCGCTAACAACCTAAATTGTTCGTTTTTGTTCTGTTTAACCTGAAAATTGAGGTTTTCTTCTGTGGCCATGCTTAATTCCCAATTACGAACTTATACCTATTTTCTGACAACTCCACCTTAAGCTTAAATACACCATGTTTTCAAACTTTCGGCCATGTAAAGATCAGGGGCGGAACGTTATTCCGCAAGACTGGAATAGAGTGAAGCTTAAACTGTAGGTTATTTTGCTTAGGCTTAGGTTTAGGCATAAGCTCAAGCTTACGTTTAGCCTTAGGAATACATTTAAACTACAGTTCCACACCTGTTCTATACAATGGCCAAACTTTGAAACGTTCACTTAATCGACTAGGAAACTGTTGAAAATTCGGCTACGAAAACAAGAAAGTTCCACAGCAATAAGCGTAATATTTTGTTACGGTACTATGAAAAATAAATGAGAAAATATGTTATTAACACAACAATCAAGAACATTAGTAAATACAAATAGACACAAATAAACAGTGCGCGTAAAATAGGAAGCTAACTGATTGCGTTTTCACAAGAGTTTACACAAAGTCTAGATATTACATCGTGTAACTTACGCAATTGAAACAAAATGGACACGCGAGGTATGATTTAGTTCAAAAGACGAAATAAGCTGAACATTCAGTAATAAATGAAGGTTTGCGTTCTAAGCGCTTTTTACTAAACAGACCCTACTCACGTTATTACCATGTAGCAAAACAGTGTAATTTTAGGCTCTATGACAAGGTAAATTAGGGTTACGTTGTTATAATCGCCGCGTGACTCCAAGATTTTGCCTATATACATGTTTGTTAGTAACGCAGAGCGGCACGCGGCGGCGCCCGGCACAATAAGGTTTAGCGCAAAGTCTTAGATTGCGTTTGAAGTGAAAATTGAACGACACCATTTTGTTTTCCGTATCCCACAATACGAATACGTATAAAACTGTACACCAAGCAATTCCAACGCACCATTTCATACAAACTAGCATAGAGTTTACAGGTTTACACGCATATATTTTGTCTGAAAATCACACAAGCCACTGTGACTGAGTAACGTAACGCTACATATAACGCTTCAGAGGACGGCCGAATCTGTAGCCGTACTATCAGTTCAATGATTAGCCAGGTGTCGTTGGCCAATGTTAGAAGAATACACTATGCAAAATGCGCTCCCTAACTAAGGTTTACAATAGTTAAATGGTACATAATTAAACTCTTGTAGTATAATTCGTAAAAATGTTGTACGACAGTGGATGCGCGTTACTGAGCTTACCGCTAAGGGCGTAGACAGCATTTCGTTTCGGGAAAAGATGCAAGCGAAAGCGAGCGTGAAAAAATTTGACCTCATGCAGGTTACTCTGCAGCCTGTACAACCGTCTTTTTCGCGCGTAACAAAAATCAACAACGTATTACGCAAACCTTATATAAACATTACTACCATACAAACTACACAGCCCAGGGGCTGAATCAAATTACCTATAAACACAAGTCCCGGCATCAGTCAATTAAACCTCGCCCTTCAAATAAAGCTATCAAAATTCAAACACAATGTGCTTCCTGGATAACATACGTGTCCTTGAATTCCAACATCTAAAGTATCTTTGAATCCAATTGCTTAAAACTTCCAAATCCTGCTACGCAACCACTCTATCAGTATTAATCATGAACGTAGCCAAGCTTTCAGCAAAAACCCAGTGCAAAAATACTAAGGTGGAGTTGACACCAGAAACGCCCCTCGACTACGTCCTTGGGCTCAATCTAAGAAAATAATCTCATCGCGCCGTGGTGCAGAGATCAATTGGTTTTCTGTCTTTGCCTCTTTCACTTTGGGCTCTTCATCATTTGAAATGACAAAATGGCTTCGTTTAGTACTTGCAGGGCGCCCGCTGTCGCTTGATGACGGCTCCGGAAACCAGTCTGGATCTAACTTAAGTTTGCAGCTGCTGAATTCCGAACTACACGGTGCGCATTCATTGACACGACAAGCACGAATTTCGACTCGTTTCAAATGGCGACGTTCCCAATGTTCAATCACCTCCGAGTAACTGCTAAATCTTATCCCACAAGGGGTACAGTTATACCGGACTCTTACTGGTTTACTATTAATCGGCGCCGGCTTGATCGATGCTTGCCCCTCAGCTGCCGTAGCCCTGGCAGCCACAGCTTCTCCTTGGGCAATAGACTGCTGTGCAGACCTGTTCAACTGAACTTCACAATTGCTACGATGCTGCGTCTGGTCATGTTTACCTGAAATCAATCCCGACACTGCTCTAGTCTTCAGTGTTGACTGCGCTTGAGCGTGATTCATTTTGGCAGGATGCATCGAGGTCGAAACCACGGTGTTCCCAGTGGGACTAGTATTAGACCCCCGAAACAGCGTGTTTCCTACTACTGTCGATGTTATATTTGGTCCTGCAGGCGCAATAGGCCTGTTGGTAGCCACTGAACGAGTTACAGACGATCCTTGAGAAGACTTAGCTGCGTTTGACAGCGATGGTTGACTAATCTTCGGGTGTTTTGCCAAGTGCTGTTCTAGTTGAACGTATGATGAGTATGTCGCATGACAAATATCGCAGCTATACATAATGTCCGCGGAACATAGTTGAATTTTGTGCGCTGTCGCTACGTGATGAAGTAAATTGAACGCATATACCTGAAAATGAGTTGTTTGTACAGATTTCAGTTTTTCAGTAATCCAAGACTCAAGATTTACCGTACAAGTTTGTTTTTATTTAAATAAATACGCTGCTACAGTCAAACAATACCGAACAAACATTTATGTCTGCAGAACGATAAAGAATATAAAAATCATAATAATACATTTTCGTTAATTCGAAGCGTTCCATATTTAACACTATAATATAGTTTGTTCACGCGTTAAGGAATAACCAGCTTTAAATCTGCAACATACATATCGTAGCTAACCTTTAGAATCATATACGTATCTTAAACCAGTACAATAGCGTAGCATATTCAGTCACCATACCACAATCCGCAATTTTGAATATGAAGTTCATAGATCTATGCCCATATTCTCAAATGTATATGGCACCTACTACCAGTTGACAATTATTGGTCCTGTAAATTTCGAACCCGCCAATGACGAGTTTCAAAATTTGGCACATTTTTACACTTGATTTGAACTAACTGGAAACCGAGTTTGAGATTTGCCACTGCTGCTGTTCGCCTGATCTTACACACATCCAAAAATACAGGCCCTAAATTAAACTTAAACACTTACTTTTCCACATATTTTACACTTTCCAGCGTCGTTTTTCTGTTGCGCTTTGTTCAACAAATCCTTCGACACTAGTCCATGAGAAGCCAACAAATGTCGTTCTAGTCCTTCATACGTATGATAGCGAGACTGACATCGTGAGCACGCGAGCGGTGGTCTAGTTTTGAGGTCCTAAAACAAGTTTAAAAATCTAAAACAGATATAAGATTGGTAAGCATCATTAAACAAATCCAGTGAGGGACCGACCTAGGAACAATGACAAACCCATCAGAACTTGGAACTTGGCAGCATCAAAAGTGCTTCCAACCCATGGTTTTTTGGACGATATGGGGGGTTTTCACCCACTGTTTTCAAAAACACCTAGCGCAGTTCAAAGAAAAGAATTTTAAATGAATACTGAACCTTAAATCAAACCCGCTATAGAGCTTAACGCTAAATTCCGAGGGGCTCTCATGTCTTGTGGAGACTTTGTGTTGCAGAGGATACGTATAATAATTGTTAGTTTGCTCGTACGCGGTTTGTAACTAATGGCTGATCGCATAGGTGTTATGTTAAAACATTCATTTCATAATTAAGAGTAAGCCCTGACCCTAGCGGAAAATTACCAGCATGTTTTCAACAGGCCGGATGGGTATAATCAGGGTGCAACCGGAATTACAATTTACCGGAACCGGAATTTGAAAATTTTACCGGAACCGGACCCGGAAAGTGAAAAATGCATTTCACCAAAAATTTCATTTTAATCTTATTTTTTGCTCTATTATTTGTGAAATAACCTTAGTCGAACATAGGTTTTATTTTATTTGTTGTATTTTAGATTTTCATCATCGACTGAAGTGAAATCCACCATCAATGGCTTATATTCGGAGTACAAGTGGCTTTCAAAAGGCATTCTTAAAAATTAACAAAGTTAAGAAAACGGCCAAATTATAATACCGGAATTTTTAAATCCGGTAAAAATTTACCGGAACCGGAACCGGAAGGTGAAAAAATGCCGGAACCGGAACCGGAAGGTGAAAAAATGCCGGAACCGGAACCAGAATTCCGGTTGCACCCTGGGTATAATGGGCAGTCACAAATATAGCCACTAATACAAATATAGCCACTAATTCAATAGGGCCATTCCAATTGCTAAACTACCAACAGCTTACATAAGCCATTATTTCACTTTGCACAGCAGTTACGACTCGTTTCAATGCCAGCATATTATAGCTATTTGTAAACTTATATACATGTATATTATAATACATACGTAATGTGTCTTTTCGAACGTATTTGAAAAATCCATTTTTTAAAAAAACACACTGAAAGTCAAAAAACCCACGGCAAATTTTGAAAAATAAACCCTGAAGTTTCAACCCTAATCTGAAAAGAAAAATCACGATCACAACCAGCGCACAAAGCGGAACTGGATTATGACGGAAGCGGAACTAAAAATTCTGTAACTATACAGATATTTGCTGTAACAAGTATGTATAATACTGATTTTGGTGTCTGTTGGCCGGCAACAATTTTTAAAAACGTCACAAGAACAAACTGCCGATGACTTTCGGTTCCGTAAAGCTAAACTACAATCAATTATTGCGATTTTTAAAATAGAATGGTAGTATTGTATGTTTAGATGATGATATCGAGAACATTTTTATGCAACACATCACAAGTATGGTTAAAATTAAAATTTCAAAATTCCGATTCCAATTACCCTGATCATTACACAAGTTTTTGGTTAATTCAATTGTGTGAGTAGGATATAAAATAATGGACAAAACTAAGAAACACACTGAACGAGGTTGTCACAAAATTTCATAAACATATTTCGTTCGTCGAATTTCTGAGGTTTATTCGTTCGACACATTAACATTACATTTTAGAAAAATATTGCGTCATACAGGTAGAATAGAATTTAAGCCTATATTAAGAATGATACGTAGTCTAATGTTTGTGGTATATATATTTTTGGTATTAGGCGGCACTTTGAAATTTATGTCTATGTATCTATTTAACATACCGCCAAGTTTTTCCCGAGCATTTTTCGATGTACCACTTGAAAGTGATCAAGCATATGTGCGACGTTTCGTAAAATGCCATCGCAGAGTTCACACGAGAATGTTCCTGGTGGCGTGGTGCCATTATTTGGCAACTGCGGTTTTGCAAGCGCCGACGTTGGAATTTGCCCAATAGAATCAGATGACATTTTAGGCTGATTTCCAGTTAAACTATTGAAATTATTGACCAAATTTAGCTTCGCAGCATTTTCAAGTAGACTCGTGTTAATCACAGAGTTATTCCGACCGCCTATTGCGGAAACATTTTTACTACCGAAACCATTACCTGATAGCAAGCCAGCTTGCGCCGAACTACCTAGACGTCCAGGGTTCGCTAGTATATCGGTCATTAATTTATCAATCGATAAATCACCGACCGACTTAGAATTTACTAAGCTCATTAACGCAGCTTTTTGTGTCTCGACTAGACTGTTTGTTTGTGCATTGAGCAATGCCACCGTGTTCGGTAATACTGGCGCGTTAACGCAATGGGAATGTAAATTTGGGCTTTGAGATTTAAATAGGCCAGCTGCAGTTGCAATATGCGGTTGTTGCGCAGAACCGATACGATTTGTCGAAGTTGCTGCTAATACATCGTTCACAACACTGTTGGCGTTATTGACCACAACTTGGTTAACTGGTCGTTTCGGCAACAAAATATTAGGTTGAATGGCAGCTTTGGGTACGATTGCCGCATTTGGGGGCGGTACAGCTGGCGTCGTTTGGTGCCTAGGCGCAATCGCTTTATGCCGTGTTGACATCATACGATGTTGTATCGCGGCAAGCTGAGCAGTGCTCAAATTCCAAAACAACCGATTAATATGTAACAAATCATCTTCTGCAGGTGCCTGATTTTTACGTATATTAAACGTTGGTCGGCAGATTGTTTTGATATGTGCATCGAGCATACCTTTATACTGGAAATCTTGTGGACACATTGGGCATGAATACCGTTTCGCTGGTGGCGGTGGGTACTCAGGTGGCGTTGCGGGTACGCGATGTACATTAATTTGGTGCTCAACTGCTTCATTTTCGTCGCCTGCCCAAAACGAGCAAAAACTACACCCAAGCCGTAACGAGTTTGCGAGTTTGTGCAGCACTGTTTGATGCAAAAACAGACTGTGAATTGAGTCAGGTTTATATTCACATCTTGAACAACGTGCCAGCGCTTTATCAACACCGATTATTTTCGGCTGTTTGAATGGTGCGTTGAATTTTCGCAATGATTGTAACGACGATTTCATGTGAACAATACGAGGATCCTCGGCAGTAGTCTGCTGTGCTGGATTAGTAATCTGAAAAATCAATGTCCGATGGGTAATTCATAGATTCCGGTAGTAGAAAGATAAAAAAGTCTCACCCGTACTGAAGACGGTGGCACAAAACTTAAGTTCAATAACTGTTATTAGAGATGTCCCGGGTCCGGGACCCGAGGCCATACGGTACCACGGACAAAACTAGAAAAAGAATAAACAGAGGGTAAAACGGAAGCAGATTATATCGGAAGCGGAATGGAAACAGCAAGATTATAAATATTGGAACGGGAATTGAAAACTTCGCGTGTTACAATATTTTAAATTTCTAATCAGAATCAGAACTAATTGTAAATCTAATTTTAACCGAAATAGCTACTCTGTTTCAACCCTTCTTCCCCACCAGCACTTACTGCAATCGCCCCCGCTTCGCACAGTGCGTGACTAAGCTCAGCAGAATGCAAATAAAATCAAAAAACGACCGCCAACTAATATTAGTTTACCGCCGATGTACACGTTCACATACCAAAACATTGCTGCTGTGTAAACTTGCTTTGTAAACACTACAACAGCACTACAGTAACTTTCTACACATTTCTAGACAAAATGTCCAGTGGCACAACTTAAAGGGAATCCGAACGCAGCCCAATACGCTTATTGCATTACCATACGCAAAATGTCGGGTGATGTGATATGGCAAATAAACGTATTAACAGTAACTTCACAACATGGAGTATCAAGAAAATGTTGTGTGACGCGATATGATAAAACGGTACCGTGTTCTCAGGTACATACGGACGCAAAACAGAAACTAAGTTTTACCGAAACAGGAACAGGAACTGGAATTTAATTTCTATGCAGGAACTGGAATTTGAAATAATTAATTCCCGTTCCTGCGTCTGCATTTTTGATGTAGTTGCTTCCTAACCTCACCCTAACAAGGATAAAAAGAAATTTATCGACTCACCTTAGCCTTGCCAAGGTCGGCTCCTCGGCTAGCCGGTTTCTTATCGGCAACTTTCGACTCGTCTGACGACTGGCTTTCGTCATCACTATCATCATCCGAGTCATTTCCAGCGGCTGAACCGGCGCCAACCATCGATTTTGTAGCCGAATTTACGTTTCTGCCATACGTAACCGCTTTATCGCGTTTAACAGCTGCCTGACGTTCAGTATTTGCAATCATATCAGCGTATGCGCGTTCCAACGCCAAACTATGACCAATATCGTGAACCAGTTCAGTCATTGCGGGACATGGAAAGCACTGAAACCGGAGCCGGCGTCGTTCAGCGTCACTTGCTTTCGCAGGACTTTCCTCTTGGCCTAAACTAAGTTTCGGTGCAAATGACTCAGTCAACGCTTTGAGCTCAGCCAAAGGAGACGCGTTCGTAGCGATCACAGCAACTACTTGTGATGGTGGCATAAAGCATTGTTCGGGAATGATTAATCCGAGCCGTGACATCAACGAACTAGCAACTGTGGTATTGCTAGTGTCAGTGCTATCTGTTACACTCGTTGGATTCGACGTAGTAGCAGCTTCGAATGCAACAAATCGCATTAACGCGTCTGACAAACTTAGTTGCGCATCGTGAAGTCCAATAATTTTAGACGTGGTTGGAGGATTTGCGGCCCGAGTCAAATCATCAACGGCGCTCGGATTATTTGACATAGAGTTACAGTTTGCAGTAGACCAAAATCGACCAACTAATTCGTCTCTCAATTCATCACATTTCCGTTCTTTGGATTTTTTCAGTTGTTCATCATTACGAGACCCCTCCTCGAGTGTCTTGCTTTCTTGCAGTTGCGTTGAGGATGATTGTTTTGCTGGTACATTACCACAGTCACTGTTAGTCTGAGACGGCAAGTCGTCATCTAACACAACCAGTTCAGGCTCTTGGGTGACTGAAGATAGTCGGTTGCCACTGCGATCGCTCGCGCACGACTTGCGAGGCGTTCGTTTTTTTTCACACACTTGTGAGGCTAAACGTGCAGCACAGACAGCTGCAGCCGCACGACGGGTGCGCGTTGGCTGATGGTCATCGACCGGAGATTTCGGGCAACGGTTATTTCCTTTATCGTCACCATTTTTCTGACCGGCGTAAGAAACTGGCTTAATATTATTGTCGTCACACGACGGTTCATCAACGTCTAAACCTATGTGGTGTTCCACATCATTTATTATATCTCGATTGCTAACTATGTTATGAGGAGATGTGACGTTCTCATGGCCATCACACACTGTTTTCTTAACTGACGTGGAATTATTTTCAGGATACAACGAATTTTCAACCATTTGCTCGCTACCATAATCATTTTCGTTTTCCATACTAACGTCATTTTGCACTACATCACTTAAACCTGTAGTCTCACAGGATTCTACTACGCCATTCGTGGAATCTTGTATGCAATCAGCTGGCTCTGGCGTGCTTATAGTATCACAGCTGGGACTATTTTTGGAATAATCACTACAACCGTTGAGGTAAGTTTCCCGTTTGCTGGCAAATAGTCCTTGTCTAGTTTCAGCGCAATAATCCATAATCCTCGTGCAATATGGCGAAACGTTTTCGAGAGTTAGATTTACTAAAGTTAGAACACTAAATTCTTTCACTGTATCACACCCGGTGTAGGAACATTCTAATTCTGAAATATTGTTCTATTTATAAAATTTAAGATCACGTAAATATAACTTCTTGTCGGGTATTGCATGATGGAATACTCGAATACATAGCAGATAGGTCACACAAAAGTCAGCACGTACATAATACATATTGCATAGTAGCTATGCAGTGGACAGCGTAATAGGTAGCACAGGTAGTCGAAACAGTGCCGCCAACGGTCAGTTGGTAAGAGCGTTGGCCCGGTTAGACAAAGGTCGCTGGTTCGAATCCAGCCGTGGTTAATTGTTTCAACTAATTCGCACTAACATTACACTAGCATACATTGCCCATAAGACCGCAAAACTTTACACTCATAGGTTATTTTTTGACAGAGCTCTAAACATTTCGCAACCACTACAACAACGATTTTAAACATACATTGCCGATAAGACCGCACTGTCGCTCGCATGTCAAGCGCGCTTAGCATTACATCACGCGGTCGATTTAATATCTCTCTCTTTAGTGCAAAATTGTGCACGTGTGCCTAAACATTACACACACTGTGCACATGCACACATACACCACGCATACCAACATTCCCCTTCTTTAGGTGGTCGTCGCGGACCGCGAATCTAAACTTTTCCGAATTGATAAGCCTGCAACTTACAGCGCGCATCTCAGGGGGACCTCTATGTCAGAACTGCACTATATGCACATACGCACATACACCGCTCATACTGTAAGCATGAGACATGCTTATCCGTTATGTGCACAAGCAATATAGTGCAGTGCACTGTATGTATGCTAGAAGGTAGCTGGCAACCACTACAACTACGATTTTAAAATTTTAGGAACGGCTTCATCTACAAGTTGTCACAACAGAACACATTCGGTTAAAAAGCTTGGCGATATACCGAACGCATTATATCCAAATTTTTTATAACGGATCGAACACTATAAAACAAAAATGTGGGGAAAATCAAATCCCTTAGCTAAACCATTAACAGTGCAAAGTGTACGTCCGGGCGGGTACGATCGGGAATATCAGACCATTTTTACGCAAGCAACTGAAAAAGCAGGCATTCGGAAGTTGCTTTCGAACTGGAACCCTACAGATCCTTATGTTAACCTTTTATACTGCGCTACTCAACCCGTCTGTGGAACTGTTTTATCGTAGACTATACATATCGACCGTATCAATATGCTGTCGGCAAGCTCACATAGCATATGCACGTATAGAAACAACATGCACGTTATGATTACAAGCCCCGATTTTCACTAAGGTCGTACCTTCACTGTCCATTATATTATATCAACCTAAAATGCTGTGTTTACAGCGTGGCAATAAACCATTTCGCTTTGCGGCATATCCACTTCGTCAGTCCAGGTAGGTACGACCGGGAACATTAGACCTTAACACGGCCCTTAAAGAGAAATTATTAAATGGTCCTTTAGTTGTAATAGTTTAAAATAAAAGATTTTTGGCTGCGTTGACTTTACTTGGCTTGGGATTTACTTGGTGTTATAATTCATTAATATTTAGCAACGCAAAAACGTGTTCGCAAAAAACCTTGAACTTTAAGTGAATCCTGTAAAACTTAAAAACCGAAATGATATACGTTACGAAAAGCACAAAATTGGCTTCTAGCTAGATTAATAAGACATTGTTTCATTTCCTAAAGCTGTGCAGAAAATTGAGGCTTGCTGATTAATGTTAGGAAACCACAGTCATCAACTTCGGCTAAATCTTTACTGCAAACGTTAATTTAATTAGCATGCTTGAAATATAAATTATTACCATAGCTAGTGGAGAAACGTATACTAGAAGCCTCTGACAACAAAGTATATATTCTTAAAATGATAGCATCTATCATCCGTTAGTAATAGGGTTTATCTATCATCCGTTACTAATAGGGTTTGAAGTTCAGTAAGCATTGCAGTTGCCGTACTCAAAATTGGTACAGAAGTAGAGCAAATCATGTGCGAAAAATTTGCCTAATTTTGAGCCTCACTGTTCACTGGTTCGTGTTGCGTTATTCGCTGTACCGACATCGCCGTAGTAAATATCGCCACAATATATGCTGATTATAAGGTTGTGCGGTCTTATGAGCAAGCGCAATATATGTAAGTGTTACGTTTGTGTGAATCACGAGAGTCATATTTAGCTACCAGAATATAGAATTATCGTTGTCCTTTTCAGCTGCAAGAGTCCCGGTGCATAGACAATACATGCAATTGTACCCGATTTTCAGCTACTTAGCTTAAAGGTCTGAAGTCCCGGTTCCTACCAACCTATACTGACAGATTTTACGTCGAGAACTTGTCAGCTATGTGGAGCCTCCTGTTTTGTTCATAAGTTTTATGAATCACATTGGCGCCACTTTAAAACGTGTTTCAGATTTTGATTTTGTTCCAATGGTTATGTTTATAGGGCTTGTTTTGAAAAATTGCTTCAGGTAATGACATTTTTCAGATGGCTGAATCGGGTTCTCACGAAGTAATAGATAATATAACAGAGGTCATAAATGATACCGCCTCTGCACAAAATGCCACACAGCGAATTCCTGCAACACCAGAAGGAATGGTTATTGCATATGGTAGCTTAGTAGTGATGGCTTTACTGCCAATATACTTTGGATCATTCCGGTCTCTGAAATATGTTACCACTCAAGCGGTAGGTTGAGCTTAACGTGTATATTTCAATCGTCGAGTACAAATACTGTTGCCACAGGGTCAGGGGTGGACAGGGACGGACGGCCTTGATCAAAACAGTGAGACGGAGACCGAGACCCAACCTGCCGAGACCAAGGTCAAAAAAACTTAGAGGTGAAAAAGCGATAAGCAATCACAAAAATTTTCCTTAGATCGCAGCTTTGGCCCGGAAGTACTTGCGCATTTCGCCTACCATCACAGACAGCGAACGATTGTGGAACACCGTTAATCGTATTAAAAATTATGGGTCACCCGCATTTATAACGTCTACGCTATGTTAAAAAATTCTCCATTCTATTCGGTTAGCTGGCGACCAAAAACAACGCTATAGCTTTGAATTAAGGTTGTACCGAGGGTGTTTTGAGTCAGTTTGATTTGTCCCGAGCCTATTCAAACGGTATGGGGACAGTAGCCAAATGAAAGATAAAGTAAAAAATAGAGTATCGGTGTAGGTAGGTTGGATCTGGGTCTCTGTCTCGCTTTTGTGATCGAGACCGACCATCCCTGCCGGCTTCGGTGTTTCAACTTCCAGGATGTTTTTTTGAACTTGAAAAAATGAATCCATAATTTGAATTTATGCCAACGATCATGGAGATAAAACTGATGACTTACTTCTACATATTTTTTCTGCCATGTACTGTAATGTAAATCTATGCATGTTTCATTTACGTTCACAATCTGTATTGGATTACAATAACGCTGGAAAACCTGATAAAGATAACTAGTGTTATTTTAGGAGCGTAACACATGCCTAAACTTCAGAGTAAAAGTAAAACTAAGTCTACAACTTAGCGTAAGCAAAAATAATGGTATTAAACCTGGCTGTACCCGCGAAACACGGGATGCTTAAAATAAAGTCGTTGTTAAAGTGTTTAAAAATGTATTTACGTGAGATTTAAGCATTGGCACCTAAACGCTTTGGATACCTTAGGCCACAAAAGCAAGAATTGTTAGCTACGTTCTGATATTTGAATACCAACTAGCAGGGTTCTCCCGGAATTCCGGCAAAAATTCAATTCCTGTTCCCTGCATGCAAAGATGCAGGAACCGGAATGTGTTCGGTTTTGTGGCAAATTGTTACCAATCAGTTAAATATTAAAAACTTTGTCTTGAAAATTGTTATTTTGACGTGCGTGTTTTTGCAATTACTTGAATGGTGTTAACGTACTACTTCTGATATGTATTCGCAAAACTTGATGATGAAATAGATGAAAATTCGTTTAAGCCACTTTATCACCAGTCGTAGTGGGACTACATTTATTGAGCGAAGCTCGAACACACGTAAGCAATTAAGGTAATATGCAAATTAGTTATTAGATAACTATTCATTTATTGGTTTTAGACGTTTGTAAACAATTTATTCAGATTTGTCGTACCCAAAAACCCTTCAGTAACCCTAATAATTATTGAAATAATTTAAAAACTACTAATTTTGTCTTGTTAATTAAGCTAATACGCAAATTAGGTATTACCTGACTATTCGATATCGGTTATGAGGGTTGTAGACAATTTATTCAGATCTCTCGCTCCCCAAAAACCCATTATTGCTGAAATTAGATTACCTGTAACTAATACTTTGTGAAATATCGTAAAAATGCCTAATTTAGGCTTATAAACTGTTAATATGCAAATTATCTATTAGCTAACTACTCAATTATCGGTTTTTAGAGGTTTGTAAACGATCTATTCAGGTTCCTCGCACCCAAAAACCCTTTAACGCTGAAATTAGTTTGCTTGTAACTGTAATAATTAGTTAAATAATGCAGAAGTCCCAAATCAGGCTTAACTAATTATACAAAATAGCCTGTAGCTAATAAACCGCTTATAATTTTAAAACCCCAATGCGAGGTTAAAATTTCAGGATAATTGGCTTTCAAACAAAAAAGTTTATCAAAATCGGTTCAACCGTTCCTGAGATTCTTTTGGGACTGACAGACGGACGGACATCCACCTTTCGACTCCAGAGTACAAAACATAAAACGCTTCGCGAAACTTCGAGCTTCGCTCAACAAGTTTTCTAAAAAGTTCAACAGTTATTCGTTGACGAAAATTATTTCAAATTCCGGTTCCTGCAAAGATATTCAATTCCTGTTCGTGTTCCGGCAAAATTTGGGTTCCTTGTGGAACCCTGTCAACAAATATTAGATTGCAATTAATTATCTACTTCCGGCCAGATATTAGACTATCCGGCTCCTGAATTTTTTTAGTTTTTAGGTAACTAATGTATAATATCAGACACTTGCTCCGAAGGCTGAACCAAAACCTTTCTTCAGTACTTACGTTGTTTAGAGAATGCCTGTGCTTCGCTTTTTTGTAGATTATATAGACGTATTATAATGCAATGTACCGTCCAAAATTTTTCTGTAGTCTTTGCTTTAAGGAGTCTGGGCAAAAGCTCGAAAACAGCATATCACGCAAAGATGCTATGTTGTTTCCGTTGATCGCCAGTTTTGCGTTGCTTAGTCTATATATAATTTACAAGGTAAGATCGTCTCACAATATAAAGAAGACGGCATAGGCAATGTGAATCTCACTGTTTTAATGACTGAAATTTTTGTTAGTTGTTATATAGTGCGGTTTGTCTCATAATATGCAGTCATAATGCTTTTTTAGAAAAATGTCTCCAATATAAATCTGTTTGGAAAGCCTATATATACGTAAGCGTCGATATTATAATGAATGAATGTATATGAATAAGTTCGCTAAAATAGCTAAAACTAGCGTTGAACAAAGTCTGGTTTCAAAAGAAACATGGAACTAAAGCTTAAGCCGGTGTATTTTTTCAGCTTGTTCCAAAAGAGTACATCACGGTGCTATTGATGAGCTATTTTTTCGTTTTGGGCGTTCTTGCGTTAGCTCATATTATAAGGTATTTATGTTATCTGTTTTCTTGTATAAAATATATACTTTACGTATTTCATCGCTTGTTTGTCTGTTGTAAGTAAATGGCTTTATAAATGGTTATCGGTTTAGAATTACAAATCGTTGAGGTTCATGCTTGTCTATGCATATAGGCATGGCATGGGGGGCTGTCATTTGCTTTATTTGGTCTTGGAACAAGGTACTCAATTTTAACACGATCTGCAATTAATATAATTTGTTGGATAATTATTTGAGAACAGAATAGTTTTGTTCTAAATCTATTATATATACTTTACAAAATCGTAATTGGCACGTCGTTCTAGAAAAACTTTAATTTGTATTTTAAACCTTTTTGTTACAGCCCGTATGTGATCAAAATTATTCCGGAAATGGATAGTTTGCCCAATTTGCCGTATCATTTGTTATTTTATCGCGGCGAAGACAATGAACGCGAATGTAAGATATAGTTTTTTGATTGTGGTACGACATGGGTTTTAGTTTTTCTTGCACATATATCTGGTAAACGAATTGCAATAGTTGCAGTCACCATGCATATCTTCGGCTTTCAATTGTTTTGCTGCGCAACTGAAGAGAGGGTACGTATGCAGTGAAGAGCTAGTAAGTACGTGGCGCAAATGGCGTTGAATCAAATCTTCATTGGTGTATATTTCAGCTAATTACATTTACTTTGTTTTTCAGCATTGGTTGATTTGAAGTTTTGTACCTTTGATATGATATCGGTAACGTTGTGTGGATTGGTTGGATTGTTGCATTTGTACACAAAAGTAAGCTGAATTTTTATAACCTGTGAACTAAGACTTAGAACAACCGGTAGTGTATTGCTATTGCATATGTTTATATTGAGCTTGTGTATCCGTTAACAATGTGCAATTTATACCTCTTTGTGGTGCAGTGACTGCGGGCTTCAAATTTGGCACAGTCTGTTGTAGCTAAGTAATAGCAGGCATTCTATTTAACTATTAACGCAACGTTCCATAAGTTTTTTGTGGCATATTTAGATTGATATATAGTTGATTTGACATTTGGGAATGTTTTTCAGCATTGGTTCACAAACAATATATTTGGTTTGGCGTTTTGTTTGAACGGAATTGAAATTATTCATTTAAGTTCGTTTAAAACTGGCGCAATGCTACTCGGTGGTCTCTTCTTTTACGACATTTTTTGGGTTAGTTTGACTACATTATTAAATAATTGATGAAAAATATTATGTGTATATTAATAATAATTTAAAAGCATGCTAATTTATTTTGTAGCTCGAGATGCGATGTTTAAGTTAATTTCAATAAGAGATACTCCGGGGCCAACACGTTGGCCGGGACCGAACCGGAACCAGTTTTGGTACACAATCCTTCATTGACTCGCATGAAAAGCAATCCTATCACGCTCGTTTCAAGAATATGAAAATTACAACAAATTACTCTACACGGTATTTTTTATGTTCCCATTTATAGCTACCATTTACGTACATCGTAGCTCGGCACGGTTGGTACCGGCCCCGGTCCCTGTAAAAATCCTGGCCTCATGACAACTCTAGTTGCAGAATGACTAAATAGTGTTCAACTTTGAATTATCAGTGTCAGTTAAATTGACTGCGACAGTTGTGGCTTCATTATGAAGATATGTGCACATGTTATCAAAATTATTATTCCATAGTATTATTAGACTAGTAGAACCTTTTATTGATTGTTCAACTGTCCCACGATGTTAACCATGAAGCCTGCCCAACAAGGTGCGACCTTATATCCGGTTCCGGCAAAAAATCGCCACCCGCCTTCAGGATATTAACTTGCGTGAATGTTTTTTAAAAATTTCAAAAATTGAAACCATCATTTGTATTTATGACAACTGCCACGGAACTGATTGACTTACTTTTACATATTTTTCTGTCATACATGTAATGCAAATGTTTGCATGTGCCCGTGCATGTTTACATTCTTAATTGGGTTACAATAACGCTGGAAAACCTGATAAACATGAGCAGTGTTAAAAGCGTAACAGTATATATCTCAGCATTCCGAAGGATACGCGTAAACTTCAGCGTTAAAATAAGTCTATAACTATGTGGAAGCCTAAGCAAAAATACTAGCGTTAATCCTGGCCACTTCAATTTTTAGTACATAGGGAAAACTTTAAACTAGATGCCCCTAAAAGTAAGATGGGCCACACAAGTATTGCAATTGAACACAACGCTACAAAAAACGTAGAATAATGGAATCGGGTCGTTGTTAAAGTTTTAAAAATGCATATTTTGACACGTAAACGCTTTGGATACCTTAGGCTATTTAAGGGAGAATAAACTATAAGCCTACATATTAGCCTAATCCTAAACCTAAACATCCCAGTATACTTCACCGGTCTCCCTGTCTCCCAACGGCAGGCACCTATAATTAACATAGCCGCTGAATTGTCATGACTAAAACAAAAACAGTTTTAGGCTGATTTTATCTCGAAATGTTTTGTTGCTTTCAGGTGTTCAAAACCGATGTGATGGTCACTGTAGCGAAAAATGTTGAAGCACCTATTAAGTGTAAACAGACTAATGCGTTTCGTTTGTCTTTTATAACTGTTTTTATTTGATATTTTTTATTAATAGGATATGTTTTATTTGTTTGCGAGTGCTTTTCATTTCTTTAATACTACAAATTATTGCTTGAAACAAACGATATTTCAGTAATGTTTCCGCAAGATTTGCTCGAACATGGAATTAAAGCGAACAATTGCGCAATGCTAGGACTTGGTGATATTGTTATTCCGGGAATTTTTATCGCGTTGCTGCTTCGTTTTGACCGAAGGTAGGCAGTTCCAAATCTGGCAACATCCTTTGGCCCAAAGGGTGTTACTGGCTTTGGAAGTTAAAAATATCCTTTATAGAAGAGCCACAAAATTATACTGCTTGCTATAGGTGACCCTGGAAGCGTGGAGTGATCGGATAACCTTTTCCACCAAAAAATCGACATTTGGCTGCGGTATTCCACGTTGCCGGATACAATTAAGTGCTATTTTTGAGCAAATTCACATTTTTTCGCAGTGGCTTCGATATTTCTTGCTATACGGTCGCACCACTTCTGACAGCTACGGACTGTTGCTTGAAAAATAAAACAAAGTTGCTTAACTGCAGAAGCTATACTGCAAGTATTTTTCGATGCGTTAGCTAAAATGATGTGAACAATGGTTAAGTTGTTAACAGCTTGCGGACGGTTTAATTTTTGCCAGAAAACTAGATATCAGTCACGACGTTTTTAACAGAAGGGTTTTGCATTGGTGCAGGGGCGTTCTGTTGGGGGCTTCCCTCCCTACATGTGGTGTATACAGCTGATTTTTAGAAGCAAAAGTGAAAAACGAAAAAATTCACACACGAGTGACAAAAACACAAAGTCCTGTCCGTACTGAAAAAACCCAGGAGCGCCAGTGGAATTGCAAAATTGTTATGTAAGATTGCAGTATGATAATATTATTTCAGTCGCAACGAGAACAAAAGTCCATATTTTTATGCGACATTCATTGCGTACGTTGTTGGATTAGGTATCACTATAATGGTTATGCATGTGTTCAAGCATGCGCAGGTTAGTGCGGCTTTAGTATTATTGCAGTGTTCTGTATAGCTTGATATGCGCAGTCCAATGCGTTGGGGTGAAAGTTGAGTGATAAAAACCCCTTGAATTTAAAAACGAAACCCTTGTTTTATTGAGATGTTCTATGTCTAAAAAGGTAAATAGTTTTTTGGGTTTGTGGAGTTGCATTTACAGTATTAATGAATGTTTAAAATTAGGCACGTGAGTTAGGTTGGCATAATAAGCAAAAGTTATTTTGTGTCTGTGCATTCATGCAGGAAGGAAATGAAACATTAATGTTTGCCTACCAAGGTTCCACCGCAATTCTTGTTCCGGACGAAATTTCTGCAAAAATAAAATTTATTCCTGCAGAAATGAAACTCCTGTTCCGGCGTTGAAAGACGCAACATAGGAACCAGAATTTTTTCAATTTCATGGCAAATTGCGCAAAATTTAACTTGAAAATACAGTCACGGACAGAATTAAGTGCAACCGCGGTCGCGACCCAACGCGGTTCGAATCGCGAACGCTCTTCAAACGCAATTGCGATCGCTCGCAACCGCAATTTACGTGGACGCAAATACCGCGACTGCGACCACGGTTCAAACCGCGACTGCGACCGCGTCTCAAACCGCGACTGCGGACGCAATTAAAATCGCGTCTATGATCGCGTCTCAAACCGCGTTTGAGACGCGATCGCTGAAACAATCAGACGCGGCTACAAAACCGCAACCGCAGTGGACGCAATCGCGGTTTCTGCGCACTTACTTCTGTCCGTGACTATAAAACTGCTGTGTCACAAATTTTACTAAAGTTCAGCTTCTTTTCACAACCGGTGTTTGGTCTGCACGTTTATCATATTTCGAGTTATTTGACGCATGCTTTTGTAGAACTACGAAAACAATAAAAACGAAAAAAAAACGAACAGCATATTTTTTAATTTTGCATTATAGTCAGTTGTTCTGTGGTGCGACACATTCCCATTAGAATTCCTGTTCCGATGTAAAAATGATTTCTTGTACTTATCCCGGATTTCTGCGAAATGTAGTTGCTGTTTCTGTTGGAATCTTTGTACTCAGCTAATGTGTCTTAGTAGATGATAGTATGGATTTTTCAGCCAGCTCTGTTGTATCTGGTTCCGGCATGTCTAATCGTGCCAAGTTTTGTCGCTTTAGTTCGAAAAGAATTTCCGTCTTTGTTAGCGTAAGTTTGTTTTGTATCTCGATTTTCATATTATTATTATTGTTGTTGTTGTTGTTGTTGTTGTTGTTGTTGTTGTTGTTGTTGTTGTTGTTGTTGTTGTTGTTGCTGTTGGTTGGAAAAACCAAATAGGTAAAGCAAAATATTGCGCTTACATGAGGTATCCGATAAATATTTAGAGGAAACCTTTTGAAAAAAATAAGAATTGTGGGACAAGTGGATGCAGTGAAGAGATACATAAAAAATATTGGGGATGCAAACCATCATCGCGTTTCAAACCGCGGTTCGATCGCAGTTACTCGTTATTTAGACGCAATTGTTCACAGACGCGAATTGTAATGCTCGCAGTTACTGCGACCATAACCGCAACCGCGGTTGCCTATATTAATCTTAATCGTATGGAAACTCGACAACAACCGCGCTTGGGAACGCGGCTGTAACAGCGTCTGATGTAGCCGCAACGGTTGTTATAAAATATTAGGAGGCCATTTCAAAACCGTAATCACGAGCACTGTGCATTTAATTCCGTCCGTGACGGTATAGATAAATGTACATCTAAATATATAAATGTTATATTTGTAGATACGACGAAGGAGATATGGTTGCTGGAGCTCATGGTGAAGACAGCGATTCTGGTGCTGAGAATGTTGGAACGAAAAAGAAAAATTGAAGTTGTGGATTGCACAAATACAGACACGTATAAAATGTTTTATTTAAAATAAATTGTAATGAAGAGCGACTATGCTTTTTTGATGGTTTTTACGTTTAATAAGGCGTATGTTTGTCAAAATCATTTTTTGTTTCGTTTTTTGTTGTATTGTAACATTGATTTATTGCTACAAATATTGTTTAACACAAGAGTTTGTTTTCCGCGAGCCTTTAAAACTTCCAGGCGCTTAAGCCGACGCTTGATTCTGAAATCACACGAATTTGTACAAGTACTGTTTTACACATGACCAAGACGCTATCGTTTGTGAGTAATTTACACATTTGGCAGATTGCATGAGTGCCATGATTTTTGTTTAGCCATAGCAGCTGTTTATTAGTGAAGCGTTGTTAAATTTAATGTTTAAGAATTTTAAATCACGTGGTCTTGACTTGTTCTTGAGCGAATTTTACATGCTCACAATTGTATTTTCAAGTGGTACAATTTGCAAGATTGCAAGCAATAAGTCGAGTTTCACAGAAAGTGATACTCTTTGTTTCGTGCTGCTGGTGAACTAAAATGTGAATGCACAATTCCATTGCACATTGATGCCTGAATAAATAAATAATTATATCGTCCATGTGTTAATGAGCAGCTATGTTCTTTAGTAACTACAGTTTGTGCTTTACCTCAGCATAACAAGACAAAGAAAATTTTGTCATAACGAAAATACCAGGGAAAAAATACCGATATAATACCGGAACCAGGAAAAATTGGCCTAATGAGCGTAAAACATACAATTCCAACTGTTATTTATTCTGAAACTTCCTGTTTGGTTTTACGCTAATTTTCTGCGAAATTTTGGAAATCCTTTCCTGAAAATTGTGACAAAAGTAAAACGACACGCGCTAAGAGAGAGAAATTTTGCAAAATTCTGCAAAATTTTACAACCAAAATTGCCGGAACATCCGGCAATACACATAAAATTTTAATTCTCAATGATCTTTGAGTGCACTGAGAAAGAACCAAATGTCTCATAAGTATATAATGCACCGGTTGTGACATATGCTTTAACCGCGTCTTCGAGATTTTATTCGAACCTATCAAGTAAACGTTTGATTATGTTGAGTTAACCCTTTCTCACATGAATATTTTCTATTTCCCCAAAGACCTACTTTTATGCTAGGATTCGAACTCCGGTGACTGGAGTGGGAGGCGTATACCATCACCACTCAGCTATAGGAGCTTGACGCTCGAGCCCGAGGGGGCTCTAACGTCTTGTGGTGATTTATTACTATGTATAACGTGTTGCAATTGTTAAGCACGGTGCGATATATACAGTTTAACGTATATGCACTGCGCTGAGTTGCCTATAGGCAACTCAATGTGAGAAGCGGTTAATTATTAGAAATTCAATGCAAATTTTCGTTTTATTTTGATCACTATCCGTTTAAGCTACCTTCACTATCCGTTTCCACCCTGATATATAGAAATAACGGAAAATCTGTTACTTATTTTTTTTAGATCAAAATTAGTTGTTCGAAATGTATTAAAAATTACGAAATTCATGCAAAATCTTAAAAATTTAGATGCATCCGCCATTTTTTCTTTAAATTTTGTAAAAAGGTGACTATATGCACGCCTCAATTGTGTTGGCAAAACAACAAAACATTTTGGAAGTTTTATACTGCAATATTCGTTTTCCGTTTCCGATATTTTGATCAATATCCGTTTTACACACTGCTCAATATATTGGGCCGTGCTACTCTGAGAGCCGTCCTGTGGACGCGGAACAACAAGCAGGCGTACAGCGTTGGCAAACCAAAAACCAGCGATCAAAACGCCTGCTTACGTATAAATTTATTTATACGTAATAAACAGGGGCGTTAGTCACGGAGGTTTCAAGCGTCAACTCCACCCATTTGGGCTTTGAAATTTAGTTAAATATTTTGTGCCCTGCTACCCACACCTAAAAAAATTTGCACGCTGCTCTATTCACATTACACCAATATCACGAAATCTCCATATGATTAAAAATATTACATTAATAATGTCACAAAGTTTTTTTGCTTTTTCTGTGGTAAGCAATTAATGGCAATACTACTAAACAGGTAAAAAAGATTGGAAACGGATAAAGACAACTGAAACAGATAGTGATCAAAATAACGGAAATGAAATACACAATTGTGAGGTGCATACGCAAATATTCACCAGCAGGTTGTAACCGGAGGTAAAATACCGGAACCGGATGTGAACAAAACCTGCAAAAGATGTATGTGACACTAGATCAGGTATTTTAACCCCTTCTCACATTGAGTTGCCTATAGGCAACTCAGCGCAGTGTATATACGGTAAATAATATATATCGCACCGTGTTTAACAATTGCAACACGTATACATAGTACTAAATCACCACAAGATGTGAGAGTCCCTTCGGGCTCGAGCGTCAAGCTCCTACAGCTGAGTGGTGATGGTATACGCCTCCCATTCCAGTCACTGGAGTTCGAATCCTAGCATAAAAGTAGGTCTCCGGGGAAATAGAAAATATTCATGTGAGAAAGGGTTAAACAATCTTTAATTCGTTAATTAGCAAATAAACATCTATAAAGCGATGTCAAAAGTTTTGGTTTTACTATTATTTTTTAGAAATCGTGACAATTTGTTCTCAAAATTCTACCAAGACTTACAGCCAAATGTACCGAACGGTAAAATTTTTGTAAAACTCTAAAACAACCGGCAAATATTCTACCGGAGCCGAATGTCGACTTTAGTCCGAAGTTGGAGGCAGACCTCCGGTTGTACAATGCTCGCCAGGTTTCTAAATTTTACTAAAAATATTTAGAACAGTTAGTAACAGGGTGCAACGAAACGTTGAACTCAAACACAACCGGAAGTAGAGTAAAATGAGTATGTGTTAAAATCATGAGACGTGTATCTATATAAAATTGGGCCAATCAGGGTACAAATAGAATTCCGGTTCCGGCAATTTTTCACCTTCCCGCTTCGGTTCCGGTAAATTTTTACCGGAATTAAAAATTCCGGCATTAATTTTGGTTGGTGGACCTTAAGATATTTTATATACTTACTAAAAATAACGACAATTACTGTATTGACCCTAATAAGAGGGGATCCCATTTTGAGCCCGAATCAATAGAAGTCCGTATTCCTAATAAGTGTCCGCACTGTATTGACCCGAATAAGAGGGTCCCCGTTTTGAGTCCGATTCAATAAAAGTCCGTATCCCTAATATAAGGGTGCTTACGCGGATAGGGTCCGTAAGCGGGTAGAGTCCCTAAACCCTAATTAGAGTCCATATGTCAATTAACCCTAATTGTAGCGCATAAATGACTCCAGCACCAAAAGCGTACTTTAATTTTGAAAGTATATTCCTAAGTATAACCTTTATTATCGGTCAAGCTATTGACACAAGACAAATAAACGTTTAATTTAACGGATAATTGCAATGCCGTATATATCAGTAACGAAGGGCGGTGGAGCGTGGGTTAAAAATAAATAACAGTCCGTAACCGAATAACAAGTGGGGGGTACCCTTTGGAGAGCCCAAATAAATATCAGTACCACACTCTTATTCGGGTCACTACAGTAATTTCATTCGTATAGTAATATTATATAAACTTTGACCCTGCCGAAAATAAACCATCGAATGTAGATTGCGGTTACGTTGATTATGAAAATCTAAAATACAGCAGATAAAGTGAAAACCTGTCTCCCATCTCAACTACGGTTATTTCACCACTAAAATTGCAGAAATGTAAAATGAATTTTTCGGTGGCATGTATTTTTAACTTTTCGGTTGCGGTTCCGTTTCCAGTAATTTTTTCAGATTTCGGTTACTCTTCCGGTAAATTGTAATTCCGGTTGCACCTTGGGACCAATGTATAGAGCAGGACCGTCACAGCAGTATAAAGCTTATTCCTAAGATTAAGCAAGAATGAGCTTGCGCTTAAGCCTAAGCAGAAAATAGTCTAAATCTTAAGCTTACTCTACTGCCGTCCCGATAAATACGTTCCGACGCTGATCTTTACATACGCCAAAAATTGCCAGAATTTCAACTTCTGGCTAGACAGGCATCCAGTTGCACGCGAAGTACGTTCTCCCATAATGATGTCCGATTGTTTCAGATTTCAGCAACTGATTTTGTTTTCAGTGTTTGTGTTCAGTTCTTCACATACGGGCAACTCACGGCACATAATTGAAATTCTGCGCTCGCGAGGAATGTGCTCCGACCGCCAGTATGACTCGGAGTCGCTCAGAATCTCGTGAGTAAATTCGTGGCGTCCAATTCCGCTAAACAGAAAACGAAACACTTATTTTCGCTTCATCAATCCATTCTATAAATTTCGGGGTCAGGATGTCCAAAGCGTCAAATTAAGTCGGATTTTGTTTTTACGTTTTCGTTATTTTGATCACTAGCCGTTTCCGTTATTTTTGCTATCCGTTTACAGTCTGGTAACGAATAAATTGCCCAATTGAAAAAATTGTTTGTTAACAAAATTCTATTTTCCCCATCTGGAAATCTTATCCGACGGCTAAGAACTCCTGGTTGCATGCTAGATTAAAAATGAAATATTATTTTATACCTACCTCAACAAATACAACGATCGACGTGACAATTGCAAGTCACATAATACCTACCTCAACAAATACAACGATCGACGTGACAATTGCAAGTCACATAATACCTACCTCAACAAATACAACGATCGACGTGACAATTGCAAGTCACATAATACCTACCTCAACAAATACAACGATCGACGTGACAATTGCAAGTCACATAATACCTACCTCAACAAATACAACGATCGACGTGACAATTGCAAGTCACATAATACCTACCTCAACAAATACAACGATCGACGTGACAATTGAAAGTCACATAATACCTACCTCAACAAATACAACGATCGACGTGACAATTGCAAGTCACATAATACCTACCTCAACAAATACAACGATCGACGTGACAATTGCAAGTCACATACACAGTTTGAATGAACGTTGTGTTTTAAACGCATTACAGCATCGGACAGCAATGATACACCAGCAATCGTTTCGCCGCAATACTAAAAAAAACCCATTATTACCTAATTACAATAATATAAGCCTCGGTTCAAATAGTCACTAGAAACAAAACAAATTTCTTTATAAATGTTTACCCCAAGGACCCACCCGGTAATGATTGTGTAGCTCAATGGCTACAGCGATACACTGCTAATCCGTACGTCGTGTGTTCGACTCCCACCACATCCACAGCAAAATTTTCGTTGATCGGTTCTATATGGTCCAGCATTATTACTAGAACTCAACGGCGTGAAATCTTCCTTTCACCTGATACGAATGAATACGAAATAAGATCGCTTAAACCGACTCGCAGGCTAAAATGTATATAAATACTCACTCTAACGCTGTCAATATGCGGCTTTATGTATCCGTCTGCGGCTATATCTAACACGTGAACATGCGTGTGAATTTTCTGGTCTAAAGGAAACGCAAACTTTTTGATTCGGTCAATTATTTGTTGATTGGCTTGATTCCATTGAGATTTTTCAGTTTCTCGATATCTATGAATTGCCTATAATAATAATAAAAACAAAATACTATTTAACAAAATTTGTACTAAAAAGTGCAAATTAAACTATTAACTACCAATCACTCTTAATCTATTTAGCCAATTATTATCGATATTCATTTTCGTGTCTTGACACCTTGCTTAGTGCATTAATTACGTATATGCATAGAACGTGAGATATTTCTTCTACATAGTCAACAGCTGTTATTTGTATATTCACAATCGCTATACATCCAAAAACGAAATACTCCTAATATCAATTGGAAATTTGAGCTTCCGCTACCAAACCCAAAACCTGAAGCGGATCTATCTGGATAGGACAAATAGCTGCTGCCTTTCCATCTACACACAACAACTCTTACACGGTGTAGCTGCAGTCTCTTCTAGCCCGAAAACATACAAATCAACATCTTAACATTTAAATTTCAAATTTCAACCACAAACAGCCAACAAGCACCGCAACTTCCTTACATCGTCCCAATGGTCGTCTTCATAACGCAAACGTTTCAGTGAAATTTCGGCTTCATCAATTAAATTTTGTTCTTCGATTTCATTAATAAATTGTGGAATCAGTCTAAGTCGTTGATCTCCCGTTAACAATTGTGATAGTAACTTGCGTACAGTTTCACGTTGCTGTTTGTTTCCGGAACTCACTGTCGCATTAGGAACAAATATTAAATCGTTTTCAATGCCTGAAAAAGATACACTAATAAACTATAGTATATACACAGGAATAGGCGGCGTCCAATTTTACAGCATTAAATGAACTATTAATTTTGATACTAATTCGACATTTTGAGGCCAAAGGTTTAAACAATATTGCATGCTTGCAGAGTTTTCTAAGCCAGCAGTTATATAAGCAGTAAAGTATTGGCTCAACAATGATCAAATGTAGCCTTGTCGCCCGAAACACAATAATGGAAACTTAGGTAAACTGTCAATACTTACCGTTTAAAACTTCATCGAACGCTTCAGTAGGACAAGTTCCAACGAATCGGTAACAACACTTCCGCAGCAATCTAACCAGCGATACGTGATTGAATTTAGACGAAAAAATAGCGCTCATATATACTAAGTCTATATCTGGATAAATAATTCACTGCATATATGGTGAAGCAGGGGATTTACTCTGGCTTCGACTCTGGTACAAACTCGAGCTCCGACTTTGGTAGAATTTTACAATAGTAGCGCACATGCCAAAGGATGGTCGATCTCGTTTAAAAATCGTTGTCTCAGTCTCGGTCAATTTTGTTCATCAGAAAAAATAAAATTTTCAGAATGAATTACTTTTAATGCTTTTTTTCGTAGATTTTTGTGTTTTCATAGTTTTTGGCGTTTTTCACAATATCTGCTCATAATTTGTTGCGTAACTATAAAAATTTATAAATTCGCAAGAAATTTTAGTTATCATGCTTCACTTAATTCAAAAATACATGTTGCACAACTGCATTCTTCCTTCATATTTTCTATTTTAACAAACAGCTATTCTCAAGCTAGTATTCTAACACAACTATCAATTGTAGGATGCGTTTACCATCACCATATAGTAGTTTGACGCTAGAGCTCGATGTTTTCTCTTCACATCCAGTGAATATTACATACCCACTAAATATAAGTGTATATTGACGAAGTGGAGATAGTAAAATAGCGGAAACCAACAGTGACCAAAATAGGGAGAGCCGACAACGGCAATATCCTTTTTAGTTTATATCAAAACATTGTTGCACATCTTTAAACAAAATTACGCGTGTATCGCACTTTTGGACAATGTAAAGAAAAGGGGCAGAACAGAATTATAAGCATATTCGAAAACCAAGGGTAAGAATGAGCATATTCCTAAGCCTAAAGCCAAGCAAAAAATAGTCTAAGGCTTAGTCTTTTCTAGTCCCACAGAAAATGTTTCGCAACTGATCTTTAAACGGGCCGAACTTTTGAGCACAAAAATGACGGACTTTCGGGCATAGTTTTTCGTAAGTACCGGATTAAGCCGAATTCAGAATTGCTACAAACACGGCCCTAACTATTTTTGCTAATAAAATATATTGTCTTAATCAACAAAGTTTATGGATATACGCTGTGCGAAAATCACACAAAATGTATCAGCACCAGTTGACCACTGCAACAATCCAAATAACTGTTTACTGTAAAGATATAGACATTGGTAACAAACAAATAGAGCCAGTCGTGAAACGTAAACAATTCTGAATACTAAATGCAGTGTTTATCTTCAAAAAGACCTTGTATTAAACTTGTACTAAGTCTAATGGTTCATGTTGAGCCTGTCATATATTGCTGTAACATGAAACCACTAGGCTACCAAGCTGCGGAGCGCGTTTTGGTACTAGATACCTGCAATTCGTAATATACTGATTATAACTCACCAGATTGCAAAAAAAATGCATTTACATATATAAAGCAAAATTGTACAAGCACACTACCTAGAAATATCCTCGAAAAGTTGTAAATCGTTTCCTCAAACTACCGAATTTAGTCTCTCAAAAAACCGCTTTCATCCGTTTTTCAACAAAAAAACACAAACTAAGCAACTGCAACAAACAGTTAATATTGCACTATACAAACAAAGCATCAAACAATACACTAATCCTGAACGTACTCAGTATTCAACGTTCTCAAACAGTTTTGCACATTATTTTCGAGAAATAGATCACCCGAACAAAATATAGCAAAAACCCCATCTGAATCTTTCCTATATCAGCTACGTAATATTCAAGCAAAAAAAATTTTGTTTCTTCGCTTTTTGAACTCTGTGTTTAAACAAGCTACTGATGAACCTAGAGTCACTATGGATATAACGGGCTCGGTTGAAAGCTAGTACTCGTCGTTAACTGCTATATGCTTGTGTTCGGCTAGTGCAGAACCAACAGCAACTGTTGGTAATTATTTGCTTTTGGGCGATTCACATACTCAGCAAACTGTATCAGTTTGCCTCGTTATAAGCCAGCGGTAGCTGTGGCGTACCAACTGTAGGAGTTGGCTGTAACTCTACGTTACCATAGCTTAGCGCAACGGTAAGCTAACAATATTAAATGCTATTCTGAAAAGATTTATTATGCGCTACGTAGTTTACTTCTGCAAGAATTACACCATAAATATAACCCAAACTGCAGTCCGAGTTAAATGCCAATAAATGTGTAAAGTTTAAAAATGTTAGCAAAAACGATACCACTCTGCAATTTTACATTTTTAACATTTCTTTTTAGTCAAAACAAAATGGGAACAGCACTAAAATCATGCACCAATCTGGAAAGAGGACGCGAACGTAGAATTTGAGCCAGTGTCCTTTTACTAAGCTGTTGTGCAGCGACCTAAACCTGGTGCTAAGTTCTAGCGTATGGTTATAGTGTCACGTGTTGATGATACCTCATCCCCACCAAGGTCAAGCTCATTCACAAATTTCAGCTATACATTAATATTGTACACAAAATTGCAAATTAAATGACTTGATTATTTCTTTTGAGAGGTTTTACTTACTTTCAAGTTCTTCCGAATCTATTATTACAGATAACGAGGCACAACAGAAGCAACCACCACCACAAAATTGAATAATTATTGTATTTTTCGTACGTATTCTCTGTAGTCAAAATCATAAACAAGACAACATTTTGGAAGATTTATAAAGCGTAAAGGTACTGTACAACTACATAATACAATCAGTTATTAAAACTATTACTCTATTCTCAAACGTGTGCAGTAGGGTACGACCGGATATCCGGTTCCTGTTTAATATCCGGCAAAAACTGATATCCATATTCAGTTCCGGTATCCGGATTAAACCTACCGAATACCAAATATTTACGGTTGTGGTTTCGTATACCATCAAACTGCTTTTGACAAGAAGACATATTTAACATCTTGCTGCGATTAGCTTCTGGGCAATTAAAGCAGTTAAGTTTTTTCTAAATGAAATAGAATGAAAAATCCAAACAAACAATAAATTTGAATTAAGTAAACATAATAACGCTTGTCCGACTCAATTACATTCAACAGTGCTAATATTTTCATGCTATATCCTGTCCCACCCTGATGCGTAGTACATGTTACTAATATTAGTGAGCGGTCATGTAAATTTCAACCAGTTGATAGCAAGCTATGCAGTTTAGCACTCTTCACGAAATTGAGTTGCGATAAACATACGTAGATTTTCACATCCACAACTGCCATCCTTCATTTTAAAGACCTGTTACTAAGTAGCGATGGGTGCAACATAGCAAAGAATACAGCTCCTGTCGTCTTACCACGTCATACTAACACAACATTCGCGTGCATATTCAGATCTGAGCAACAAAATTGCATTTTTACAATACCCGATTGGAGTCAAACAAAGGATTTACGGATGTCTCATGTGTCACACGTTCTGAGATCATAGGAAACTCCCCAGCGTTGAGCGCGGCTTTCTAAAACAAAACGAAAATCTTCGTATTGATGAGAATAAGACAGACACTAATGGCTCATGTGTTATCGCACCTGCAAGCAGCTGTTTCAGCACCTAATCAGACTCTGCACTCCATGAGGCAGCTGACGTTCTTGCTCCGCAAAACATTAAAATTTTGTGCAAATTTCTAATATAACACAATATATGTCCAAATTTTATGGCACTTACAGAAGGTTCTGGCGCTCATTTTCACTTACAATTTAGTGTGAGAGTATGTACCAAGGCAACAACTGACCGTATATTAATTTAACCATATATCGCAACCGGGTTGTCTTGTCGAAAATAAGAGTAAGTGCCAACGTAGAGATCGACCGGATACTAATTTTACCATATTCGAAACCGGAAACCGTTATGAGCCGGATATAGAACATATCTTGTCGGCAGCACTTGATTCGTGGAATTGCGTACTGATTTTATAATTATCTTGGATCTTTCGTTTCACTCTAGTGACAAAAACTTAATCTTGTTGACTTTCGCGGAAACGCTGTCGTGTCAAAAATAAAATCTGGTATTTCCATATGTAAAAACGTTTTATGGTATTCAGGACTACAACCGCAAATATCCAATAAGTTTGTACCAGACCGCGAATCCGGATGTCTCTTTTGCCGCACACTAAACCGAAACTGTATATCCGGTCGATTACTGATGTCAAAAACCCAAACCAAACAGAGCAAACATACCTCGTTATCGGTTAGGCTACAAATCACCGAAGTTGGTGAGATAGGCCCCGATTTTAATTGGTCACAATCGTCCTTATGAACCGTGACACCCATCACAGACGAAAATTCACTGCTACAACATAGCAAATTGTTTCGAGAAAGAGCAGGCCCCGAGGTGCCCAGATTACTGCCAACAGCACTGGCTCGAGGTAAAATGCCTGACAGTGAATTGTCGACACTTGGAACGATTCCACCACGCGGGCACAACATTACATCCATACTTTTCGGTCCACGCACAAATTTCTGAATGAGCGCATTGCTTATGCTATTTGACGCAGACGCATATTCAGCTAAAATGACAATTATCAGCAACTGATGATGGAGGTATTTGCCCATGCGCCTGTCCGTACGACGAAAACCTCAAAAACATCTGAATAGTTTGATAAACTTTTTTATTTGAAAGCGCTTCACCGCGTAATTGCATAATAATTGCTTAAGCACAAAGGTTACAAACTTTAGTGTTAAGCATTTCTGAGTACGAGGAATATCTGAATTAACTGTTTATAAATATCTAAAAATCGGTATATAGCTAGATAATAACTAATTAGCATATTAGCTTAAGTGGTTAAACCTAAATTAGGACTTTTCACATTACTACACCATTACGGTTACAAGCCATCTGATTTCAGTGCTAAAGACGTTTAAAAATATCCAAATCAGATAATTAACTAACAAGCTACTAACTAATTAACATAGTAGCTAAATTCACAACTTACAACCGATTTGATTTAACTACTTAAGGATTTTGTTTGAGTGCAAGGAATCTGAATAAAGTAGGTATAAAACTCCGAAAAAGATAAATAAACCTAGCTAGTTTTTAGACCAGCCTATTCAGAATTTTCATTACTCATCCTGTCTGTGTGCGATCGGATATCCAGTTGAGTATCCGGCAAAAATTGATATGCGTATCCGGTACAAAGCTACCGGATATATACGGTTGTGATCCTGAATCCATAAAACTGCTTTTGACAAGAGTACATATTTAAAATCTTGCTACGATTATCTTTCTGAGCAAGTAAAGCTGTTATGTTTCTCACTAACTGAAATAGAATGATAAATTTAAGCTGACAATTAATTTAAATTCAGCAGACACATACTTTTATGCGATTCAATTACTTTCAACAGTGCTCACATTTACATGCTATATACAGTTAATATCCGGTTCCGGTACAAAAATCAATATCCGGCTATCGTTACGGTATGCGATAAATTAATATCCGTTCGCACCCTGCCCCTGTGGCGATCCTGTCGTACTTGAACCGCTTCGAATGTACCCATTCCTTAACAAAACAGCTCAAAGAACGACTCACATGTCCACATGGTATATAACCAACTTATCAGTGTCACCGAATACCACTCCCAAAACCCACAAGCTAAACCATACAAGATTCTCATTCCTACACATGTAGTACCCCAAAACATAATGCTTCATGCAGCTCAGAGCCAAAACCAAACATTCTTACCATTTCCACCCGGCAACGCCACTCGCGACAATGAGTCCCCATCACTGCAACCAGAAGTTGTAGCTTCAACAGCAAAATTGGACGTCCCAAAACATTCACGGACAGCAGCCATTAACAAATCACTCGAACACGCGTTTTTATTAACACCAGGAGTTAAAGCCGCCGGCATCTGATTTTTGCAAGGCTGACCACCGTTTTGTTCAGTTGAATTTTCTGTCGCAAGCCTTGCAACTGTTTGTGATAGTTCGATATTGTGATCTGCAGTCGGACTACACCGAGTATTATCACTTTGAATCTAGATTTCAATAAATAAAATACTGAATAAGCGTTTCTTTATGTACATTTTAAGTTAAACTTAAAAGAAATCGAACCAACGCTATCTTTTTGCCTAATATTTCAACTGCAATTTTGAGAACCCATGACAATATTCAATAACAGACTTTTACGTGATAATTTGTATAGTGATTCACAATATTCCACCTCATAGTTTTATATTTAACAAATAATTACTTTTATTGGTCACTGACTGAATAATGCCAGATTTTTCTTAAAAATTCTATCTGAAAATTCAGAAACATTTATGCTGCCCGCCCTGAATTGCGAAATTATTGCTTGCACTGAATTCCACTGAAATGTAACGAATTACCCCGTTTGTAAAGCAAAAACAATAAGTAATTATAGTTTCATATGAAACACTTTCAACTTTACCATTGTCGAACACCGAGAACTTTTCATGAGATCAACCTGTTCGACAGTCGCAGGAACAAACTTTCCTTGCTGCAGAATCAGTATGGTTTGATCAGCAAACTGAAAACATGCACAACTAAGCAAAGTATATACTTCTTCTCTTAATACAACCCGGTACTATGTACTTTTTTATCTAATTTTAAAATTTGTTCATAACTCATACTAATTTATAAAAGATCAACAACAGTTTATTAACAAACAAATCAAACTAAATTAAAACGTTCGTATTATTTAAATACATACGCTTCAATTCGACGACTACCCTCAGCAAAGTATAAGCGTTTGAAATGTGTGACCCTATCAACACTAACTTATAATACACAATAATTATACTTAAACGACCGGCGGCAGGATTTTGTTTAGAGAGATGCAAGGGTATAAATGTGATTTTTCTAAATTTCTCTGCAGGATTTGAAGATTTCATTTTTCTCAGTTCCTTACCAAGGATGTTCTTTCAACCCTTAAACCTCTTTCTGAAGCCGCCCAAATCTTATTTCAAAACACAGACAGTAACCGCAGCCTATTCGTTCCTTTTATGCGCAAACATTAATTGATCAATCACAACAAACCACACAAACTAATCCAATGCTCCCATAAACCAACCTTAATGCTACACGAAACACAATGTCCACCGCTTGCTGGATCAAACGCTTGCACGTCAGATCCACTCAAAGGGATTCCCTCGCTAAGGTATTTGTCCATTTGCCCGCTACCCCCAACAGAGCCTTGAAAAACCATACAAGGGCCACTACTGATATTCCCAAACTTTTCAAAGACAGACCGAACATCAGCGCGATGACAATAACAAATACATGACCGTGTTCCGACCAATGCTAAATCCGCATCAGGCGGGAAACGAACAGTTTCAAACGGAGTATAGCATAAACCGCCTTCTCGAACACTTGTGCTTTCCGCCGTTGTGTCTCGACTCAAATTACAAGGTTCATCAGGTATGTCGTCGCCAGCGATACATTCAAATTGTGCACTGTCCAACCTTTTGAACAAACAAAACCAGTCAAAATTCGCTCGACACAGAAATGCTTTAAACGTAATTATTTGGAATATCACAAACTAATGACAGATAACGTAATGGAATTAGCTAGTTTTTTCAAACCCGAAATCCCTGACCATTAATTAACAAAATATTGTCTTACAAAATCTTTTACAATTAAATTATTAAACGAAATCCCGTAGCATCCTATTTCTATGTAGCCATATAAGTAGAAAAATAACGAATAAACTTAATATTTTGAATGTTGTAGCAACCTCGTTTCAAAAAACAATAAGGTTTTCATAAGCTAAAGCACACTCAATCAGTACTTTTCGCCCTTTGAAATTCGCGAATCAGGAAACAACTGGGCCAGTGCGCCATCCCAAATGCGTTCACGATGTAGCGACACAGATTCAATAAACCGTTTAAATTCTTCAATCGTTGTACAGGCAGCCATGCGACGCAAATACTGACTGGCATTGTAGGCCTTGAGTTTCCTTAGGTATCTCTAAAAAACGACAGTTTCAAATAACATAGCCGAGCTAATTAATGTTATCAAACAAACATATTCAAACACACATCGAATAGCTACCATGAACGCAACCTAAACAGTCATTCAACAACTTAATGAAACCTTGATGAAAAGGATTTTTCGTCAGAATTCGTAGCATGCCAACCAGCAGAACATTATCTGGTTGCTTGCAAACCAGTTAAACGCAATTTAGCTTCAACAGAATTCGTTTGTCTTTGTAAATTAGTCATAAATCAAGGAACCTGCTTAAGGGTTGCTAATTTAATCCGAGTCAATAAACCGTTAACATATGAATACCTTAAATAATATACAGAGACGTATGACTAACTTAGCAATAGATTAAGCCAATAACAACATGATTTTGCAAACGTGAGCGGATACTACATATCCGCGCGTTTAAATACACTAAATTGCTTACATTTACACGTAATATTATAATTAAAGCTCTGCGGAAACTCATCCAAATTGAATAAACTCCGGATTCCAATGCTTCTGAAGGTCTCAAATAGTATAACAGCAATCGAGCAAGCAACGTTGCAGATTGAGGTTTTGGCTGACTACAAATCGCACTATCGATAGCTTTAATGCACTGCAATCAAAACAAAAACCATTATTACCAACTAAACATAATTTTCGATTTACAGCTCTAATTGAATAAGACAATATGAAAATATTATTTGATATACAAAAGACAATGAATGTCAGATTACATATACCGGCGTATAGAAAAAAGGAGAAACAACAGTGAAACATGTATTAATTTTGGCCATTCCGAGAGGTGAGGGAGCTTCATCCCCACGCTGACGTTTTTGAACCAGGACAAGGTCATGACTGATGGACAATAAAACGCATGAAGCTGCGTTTAACTGACGATAAAGAATGCCTCAGGTTTGCAAACCAAAACTAACCAATTTATGATCAAACTGGTTTTCATTTCCGCGAAGTCCAATTCCTCGTAGACCCAGCTGAACTAACGTTTGCCATTTCGACTGATGCATATACAACGCATCTTTCATATGCTTGAAAAATGTATGACCAAACACTTCACTAATCTAAAATTTTTAATATCAGCTCAATGTAATACCGGTCAAAATCCCAACAGTAAAAACAAACCCGTCCGAAACTCGACTTTAGGACCCCAAAGCTGGCCTTCTAGATTCCAAAACAACAAGCCATTCTTATCAAAGCTGACCCTAACCCAAATGTGGCGTCCGCCGAAAATACCTTTTTATCATCGACGCTGTGCAAAATTAAAAGCGTACTTTACTGGCGAATTACCTACATATAACCGTCCTTTAATAGAAATCCACCGGGAAATACTTACCTCTTCCTCTGGAATCGGTGAGTCCAGAGCCCATGCGGCATCGTCGTCCAACTGTTGTTTAGTTTTCTTTCGCTTCAGTCGTTTCCTTGCATCAAACGTTGTAAAATCACCAACGCCACCCGTTGAAGTAGACGGAATTCGACTAGCGGCGGCAGGTACAGCACGTGCAGCCGGCCGCGGACGATTACTTCTGACTACTGCCGTTCCGAAGCGACCCAAATTCTTGTCAGGATTAGAGGTCCATAAAACCGGGGCACCAGAAAACAATTGCCGTTCGTGAGTTATGTTTCCATCAATTGCCTTATGGCTGGCATTTGCTTTAACCGGCTCAGGTAAAAGAGTTCTAGCAGCGCGTGAGTTTTTCGGTTTTCGTACGCTACGACTTAAAAGCAATGATGTCGAATAAGAAGTAGCACCTGAAAATCAACTATGTGGTATAAAAGGCAATTTGATACAGAAAACAACGTAAATTTTCCAGCAAAAGTTATTATAACACGAATTCCAATCAATCAGCATCCATTTCTAGGAAACAAGGGGCACGTAACCCCAGTGGCGTAGCCAGAAACAAACTTCGGGTGGGTGGTCGACCACGTTTTAACTTGAAAACTTGTCATATCAGGCTCTCACCCTTTTTAAGTAAAATTTCGTGGAGGATGCCTCCTTTTCTCATGCAGAGCAAGCCCACAAACGCCTACCACAATTACCTTTCGGGGGTGTATTCAAACGTTTTCCAAGCATCGCTTGCAATACAGCATCTGCATCGTCGTTCTCCGCCCCATCTCCACCCGCGCGAACATCATTTCGACGACCAGAATTGCTTCGAAGCATCTTAGCAGCTTGATATTCTCGGGCCCACTTCAACGGCGATTTTTTGAACGGACTCAGCCAAGCTGCAAGTGGGCCCAGCCTCCGAGGCGCTGACGATTTACACCGTTGCTTCGTAGGCCTCGAAAACATTCCTTGATGTAATTTACGCTTACGGCTGGTACGAACCTCAGTAACCACAGCTCGCTGCCTAAAGATACAGAATAGTTTCCTGCCTAGTTATAAATACAAATCATCAATCAAGATCCTGAAAAACTACTGTACCATTCCAACTTATTACACTGCGTTCAGTGACATAAACGTTATTTTTGCCAATGTTTACACATTGGCTGTAATGCACTATGCGTCAAAGTTGACACTGGTGTCATAAAAACTGGTATGACTCCACTGGTATAATAATTTTCGGTTTACAGGAGTAAAGCAATTTTGTGAACCTGTTTTCTAATCATTTATAGTCCATTAAAAACTAATTCTTCGAAATTTCTTATTGTTAACGGAGTTGTGCTTGCCGACCCGGATAGTACCGGCCACAAAAATAGTAGAAAACATAAAATACAATATATCATTTCACTATGCTGGCCCCGGACATTAGACAGAACTTAAAAACCCTGCAAACTTAATGGTTTTGTACTCAGCAACAGCTTACCAGAAATAGTTTACATTTTATGTGTTTTCTGAACTACTTAGTGGTGCCATGTGGTTTGTAATAATTCTCGTTTTCAAGCTTTCAACCTTGTTCGTCAAGACTTCAAACGTTTTAAAATGCACCGGCCTAAATGTTTGAATATTTTACAAAAAATATTACTAATCAACGCAATCCGCAACATCCTACTTTAAAACTCACCGAGATCGCTGCTTGGCTGAAAAATTACGCTCCAGAGAAGTTCCAACACAACAACTTGCGGTATCAGAAGACGGGGTAGGACGTCCTTGGCAATGTGAGTGTTCGATATTTTGAACTCGTTTATATGAAAAAGCACACGAACATTTTAACCCCGTTAAGCTACGCTGGGATCCACCAGTTCGGTTAACGCTACACAGCCGTTTTGATCGGCGCAGAGGCCAACTGCCTTTATTCCCATGATCGGTCCCTACAAAAATTAATTGAATAGTTATAGCCAACAACCAGGGTGCAACCGGAATTTCGGTTCCGACATTTTTTCACCTTCCGGTTCCGGCTCCGGTAAATTTATACCGGAATTAAAAATTCCGGTATTAAAATTTTGTTGCAGAAAATTAAGATTTGTACCGGAATTAAAAATTCCGGTATTAAAATTTTGTCGCAAGAAATTAAGATATTTTACTAAAAATGACGATATGCAAACCTTCACAATCGCCGAAAATAAACCATCGACAGTACGTAGATTTAGCTACCGTGGATTATGAAAATCTAAAATACAGCAGATAAAGTGAATACCTATCTCCAAAGGGGTATTTCACCAATAATATTGCAAAAAAATAAAAAGAATTTATCGGTGGCATGTATTTTTCATTTTTCGGTTACGGTTCTGGTTCTGTTTCCGGCAGGGTTCCAGCGGAATTCCCATTCCGGCTGAAATTCCGACAAAATTTGACTTCCGATTCCGATTCCGGCTAACTGCTGTTCCGATGCCGGAATTCTGATTTTTCGGTTATGAGTTTTTGAGATGATTGAACTTAGGTTTTGTTTGTTTCGTTTTGTTTCGTTCATTTGCCATTATGCTGTTGGTTTTTTCATAGTAAATATTCCGCGTTGTTACGCGTATTCCGTCAACTCTACGAACAATTTTTACTGAAACTGAACAGTTTACAGAAAACAAAAGTTAAGTCATTCATACACCTACCTTTACCTTTTAATAGAATTACTAAAACTTGATTCCGATTCCGACAGAAAATTTTGATCCCGATTCCAATTCCGCTTCCGACAAAATCTAGTTCCGGTTGGAACCCTGGTTTCTGGTAATTTTTTTAAATTACGGTAAATTGTAATTCCGGTTGCACCCAGCCTACAACCACATGGCATATTCAGGATCATCATTTCGGAAAAAGGAGGTTAAGTTCGATCGAAATTTCGAAACGGGTCCTTTTGTATGTTACAAACTGAAAACCTGTCTAAAAACACACGTGCAAAATGCTTACCAGACATTCGGGCGATATTTTATACAGTATAAAATTTCGAATTAAAAGCTTCACATATTAATAATAAATAGGTTTCAAACAGTGTTGTTTTTCAATCCAGGCACCATGGTGTCAAAATTTCCTGTCAATCTCCACATTGGCGCCTAGAATTTCCGCGTGATTTATTGAGAATTTTTTCGAAAGCTAATTAAGCGTAATATATTATATACTAGCCATTATAATACCCAAATCCCTAAAGATAAAGTGAAATCCAGAAATTTATTACAATCTAAATTGCTGCTCCTGTCTTACTTATTCCCGTAGGTTTCGTGATTTCCAGTCCTTCGCCGCTTCCTCGAAGTTCGTACCCTTCATATGAGCTTTCATCGCAGCTGCGCATTACCATCTCGTACTTTTCTTCCGGCGTGAACTGTCCAGCAGCAATTGGGGTCAGCATTTGATTTCCTAGTGGACCAAAAGTACCATCTTCAACACTAATCCGCAATCCCTCATAGCCAACAGTGTTGTTATTAGATAATTTCATTGCTTTTCCATCGCGACTGGCACACTCCCAGGTATTTGAACCTGCCTTCATATTATCAAAGGTACCGAAATCATACCTAGCACCAGCAGCCTTCCCTTGACTTGTTCGATCACTTATACAAAAATCTACACTGCTATTCTCAGTGCGTTCGCTATACTTATTACAATCTTCACAGCCACTATCATTATCATATTTAGAATCACGTTCGCTGTCTTCATTCGCCTCCAGTAGCTCTTTTTTCTCTACCTCTGCCTCGTTACCCTGACCCTCTATTTCATCCTCATCATTTTCTCCATTTCCCGGCACTAATCTCTTCCTTTCATGTCCTTCCTTATCCTCATCACCACCTCCAGAGCTCCCTTTTCTGCCACTACCACCATTACCGTTTCCACTGCCTCCTTCTCTATTACTCCCACTACCATTCCCAGTACCATCATCTCCTTTACTGCTACCCCCGCTATCATTTCCACCCCCATTCCCTCTATCGTTATTTCCACCACTACCCCCTCTATCGCTACTTTCACCCCCAGCCCCTCTATCGTTATTTTCATCCCCTCCATTATACTTTCCATCATGATCTTCCCCATCGCTATTTTCAGATTCGCTTTCCCTTTCATCTTTTTCGATGCCATCATCACTGCTAAGTTCGCTCAAGCCACTAAGTTGTTCACGAAACCGGCCGTTTATGCTTTTACAATTTTTGACGCCTGGGTTTCTTCGGTACTTTCCTTGACGACAAAGTTTTTGCTGTTTTCTTGAATGTCCAAACTCCTCATTGTTCCAACTTTGTTGCTTTTGACTTCTCGCATCAAACATGCTGGCTTCCTTTCGACAGTCAAATTCGCAGACATCGCTGTCGTCACTAATTTCACCTTCTTCTTTCTCCTGCTCCGACGATCTCACTGTTGAACCGTATGATAAGCCACAGCGGAGTTCAGGCTTCTTGTCAATTCTGGTAGATCTGGTTCCCCATAGCCGTGAAATACCAAAATTACCAGACTCAGAAACAACAAATCCAGAAACACTAGCGTCGCCGTGGTCTAAATCTAGTGTTACGGAACGCTCAAAATCAAAACTGCTATCAAAACTAATAGAACTCTGCGGACATTTTCGCTGCTTACAAGATTCCTTTTTTCTCTGGGATCGCGCTGAATTTACACCAGCATCTCGTTTTACCACACGATTCCGTACCTCAGCAGAAAAAGTACCCGTTGCATTTCTACCGCCAATTGAAAAATCTACCGGTTCATAGTGGCCTGTCCGCTGTGCCAAATACTGCTCCAAAATGCTACCTTCCGCCACACGACTTAAGCTTTCGCAATTCAAGCTAACGGAAGCCGTTTTCGCGACCGCGCTACTCTCATATGGCAATTTATTCATCGGTTCGACAGCCATGCGCTCTCCGACCAGCCCAAACGTCTTTTCGTTGACCATCCTGCTTTGACCATGACGCCACTCTGAACTTGCTACTAACCGTCGAGATTCAACATTACCTATTGCTGAGCTCATTGCTTTCCCCAAAATATCCACCATATTTGGTTGTGCCCTATCGTCTTCTGCATCAGAAAACGACGTCCAATCTGCAGTTGAGCAACGCTCATCGCCATCCGCGTCCGCTGCTTGCTTTCCTGATTTGTTTTTAGACTCTTTGTCAACCAAAAATTGGGAACTTTGCGTCCCATGTCCGTAATGCAAAGCAATACCGTGCGCGGCTTTCCTGGTTTCAGCGTCAACTGTGGGTACAGACGCAAAGCCCCTAGAGCTGAGACCAACCGACAAAGCGTTATCACAAGTACCATCTTTTCTGATACGCTTAGTCCGAATAACGCCAGTGTCGTAATGCTCCAATCTACCTAACAAAGTTTGACCATCTATCTGGCTTAGGCTGCTGCGTGAAACACTTTCCAATACCCGAGGCAAAGGAGTTCTAGCCAGGTTAGCCTTTGCCGGTTTTTTTGTAACCGCTAAACCAGTCGACTGTTTGGACTCATCTGCTGGGGCACACATAGCAACAGCATTAACAGCCTTAACCGTCAAGCGAATATCAACAACTTTCAAAGCGAAAAACTTTGGTATGTTAGTAGCGGCTGATTCTAGCTTACAACCACCTCTTACCCGCCGAATTGTTCTGTTCTTCGGTAGTTTCAACCTTGTTGATTTTAGAGACGGTACTACAACAACAGGACTAAATCTGGAGATTTCAGTCTTGACTTTAGCCCGTTTAAGACTACCGGTTTCAGACGCAATGCTAACATGGAAAGCGTTAATTTCTTCCACACCGTTCGTCAACTCTTTAGCGTTTAATTCCTGTCTATAGCTACCTTTTACTTGATGTAATGTTCTTTGCTTTTGTTTATTAGGCTTAATTGATTCTGGAGACGATATAGAATCAACGGAGACATTCCTACCGAAGTTAGTCACGACTTGATCCCCTTGAAAGCTGCCAGAGCTAGAAACAACTTTTATCTTCGGCGACTCGCTACAAACGGCAGCAGGACTTGTAAGTGTTTTTACATCCAACTGACTGCAACGCATATTGCCGGCACTATATTTGAATTTGCTTTCCACAGGCGAACAGTTTCCTTGCTTAAAATCGTCACTAAAAGACGAAACTGGACTAACGTTATCCTTCAAACCAAGCTGACTTGCACACACCGTAATATTGCTATTCTCACCTCTAAACTTTTCTTCAGCAAAACTTGAATTATCACCTCGCGCACACCCAGACAGGTCCAATTTTCGCCGTACCGGCCTGAATACAACCGCAGGAATTAAATCAGAACTTTTCGGAAGCATACCATGTCTAATTTCAGTGCTTATTTGAGGCTCAGCGGTTTCGCATTCCGTGACACCATTCCCACTGTCCCTTTCCGGACTAAAATATGTGTCATCAGTATTTTTCATTAAACCAACTTGTACCCTTACATCAGAGTAATTCTTGTTTCCGTCATTTGTTTCTAACATTTGCTTCATCGCATAATCAATATTGTTTAGACCAAAGCGTACGCTCAGGTTTTTGCTCGCAGATTTCTTCTTACTACTGCCACAGGTTTCCGGTTTCATACACGATTTCCGACCTGCTGACCTGACTAAATCATCACTCTTTATCGATTCACTGATTTCGGCCATTGACACATCCATCAAGTCCGAAGCAGGTACTCCTGTAGCGAAACAGATCCCTGAAGTCCTATTTTCTGAAGCGTTTATAGCAAAACTGCCTTCCGTGATCTCGCTTGCAACCGTTTTTAAAGCATGTTTGTCCGCTTTAACATCGTTACCAACCACCAGGCTGCAATCATTATACCGAACCTCCTTACCAGTCGCGGTCAGCTCGCTGTTCGCTTCCAATACACGACACAACGTACACTTGACCATGAATACTCCCGCAGATTGGCCAGGGTTCCCGCAAAAATCCCGTGATCGAGCTTCACTCTCACCGGTAGCCGTCTCAAGATTCATGTGATTCCATTTGGCTGCCTGTGGAAGCGCAGATTGAATCACGCAAAGAACACGTGCCAACTTGTCATCAATAGGACGTGTGTCATACCAAGTTTCATACCGTAATTGACTACGGTCCAAACTTAGTGATATACGAATACATAAAGCACACGTTGGCTGTGAGTGTTGACATATGGCTGTATGAGTATACGTTAGTGTAGATTGAGGCGCTACATGACATTGCTTTTCCCATACTGCAATGTTAAATATAGATGGAATGATACGCTCCGTATGTTGTTGTTGTTGTGTGTCTTGTACTTGATCTTGTTCTTCTTGCTGCTTTTCTCGCTGCGGGTTTTTCTTGCCATCGTTTACAACGTGCCTCGAATCAATGAAATCCTAAAGCAGCGAAAGATACCGTAAAAATTATAGTTTTTATTTCTATTTCTAACTACACTAGTGTTAATTTGATAGGAAACAAATGTCCCCAATTACAGTTTATTATTTTCTGAAGCCTAAGCCAAAGGTCAAACCTAAGATTAGTTTATTATTGACCCCTTTTTTGCGAGCGGTCGAAGTAAACAAGTACTTAAAATTCATGTAATATAAAACGCAAAGCTGAATTTTAAAATGTTCAATAAACGATAAAAATCCGACAATCTGAAACACAACGCCGAACAAATCTATGACTGAAAAACTATTTCACCTTCAGCACTGAATACCTTCCCACGCCGAAATTCTCAGCCTCATACCTCAACTCCGCTTTCATCCACAGCTGCACCGACCATATTAGATGCCGCCCCGCCTGACTGAGAATATCCACCAGCACCAGGTATAGACTTTTCTTTCCGGCATGCTGCAAGAGCAGGTGGCCATTGCAGCGGTTTGGGCGCACGTTTGCGTTTTAATGTTTTATCGCCCGCGTTGAAAGGTACAGAAACCAGGGTACACTTTGTATGCGCTGGTCCGAAACAGTTCCGCTTGTAGCACTAAAATATCAAAACCGTACTTTTAAGAATACTGGTATTACACTAGTCAGAAGAGCGATGGCCTCCACCAATGGACAAACCTTCCATGTTCATCCCTCCTTCCCACTCAAGAAATTCCCCGGCTTGAAGAAATTATACATATGCCAGTTTGGTAACACGTCTTGCCATAAAATTTGAATAATCGGCTCCCGTTCGAACAATTTAGTATGCTGCAAACACTGCTCCACTAAGATCTACCCATTTTGCAGCATAACGTAACATGGTAATTATTCACAGGTGGCACACACGCAAGCATTTCAACAGTATTAACGATCTACAAACTATTTTAACGTCCTAGTAAATGCCAAAATAGAGGTGACTGAACAATTTTAGAATCTAACCTCAAATACGATTTCTTGACGGATGAAATTTAACCTTAGTATTATCCAGGTGTCTCGTAAAACTTTAGAATTATCCAGATGACCCACAAAACTTTAGAATTATCCAAGCGAGTCATAGATCTTTAGAATTATCTTTGATCCAACTTCTAAACACGATTCAATATTTTCAAATTGGTTATTGTTAAACTTACCTCAATCCATGGAATGACAGCGTATTTTTCAGACCAAAATTCGGGAGTTGTCACATCAAACAAAGAAATATCATGTACATCAACTGGATAACCAGGATGTTCCGCGTGTGTTCTAATAAACTAAAATAGTAGTAAAAAATTAATCCCCAATTTCAAAATTGTTACAATTCGCAATAAAATAACAGGTTATGACTATAGCTTGAATCTGATTTCAAACACCAAATTTTGTAACCCGGAAATCTAAAATGTTATAATATATTATGAACCTTCTACCTGAATTTCAATTTATTCCAACGTTTTAATTTCACTAAACCATTTTCGAGTGAAGTTTTGGCACAAAACAACCCACCTAGCTTACATCTTTATCTGAAAACCGATGCACGGATCAATATATACAGACCAAAGCTTAACATTAAATAACCTAGAAACCTACCTGAAACACTGGATCCTTCTTCAACTTAAGTTGATCATATAACCGTCTTTGTATTGCTTTTGCCGTTTTTGTTGGTAGCAAATGCTCGTTGATTAACGAATAGGCCCTCGCACCAAGCAAATGACAAAACTGAGCGTAACCAAGAGCGAGCAGCCTAAATATTTAACAGAACTCAACGTAAGTGTAGACTATGTAATCAGATTAACAAATCCTAATTTAATAAGAAACTGATTTCGCAACTTTTCGGAAGTAACGAAACGCTTTAAAAATTGTACCGGTACAGGGTTTCGCTAGCGGAGGAGGGACCACTCACTGTGATTTTTCCCAATTATCGCTCACATTTTTCCGTCCTCCTCTTTGCAAGCACAAAAAATATTTACAGTTTGCAGCTTTGTACAGTGAAATTTACGCCAGACTTAACGTCGCGCACAATTGTAGTTTGATTACGTGTACTTGCACCGCAAAATTTTTGCCCCTGTAGTATTAGATACACACGGAGCGAGGAGGAGGCGCGCAGAATACAAGGTTTAGTTAGGGGCGTAATCGGAAATTCCGCCTAACGCGTCGCAGTTATGTAACGCTTAGCAGATTGACCACCACAAGGCTTATCATATACCTATTTTTGGTATTTCAAACAAAATTCACATCGAAACTTTTGGCCATATAAGAGTTCAATATTGAATTATGTTACTTTTCAGCAAAAAATATCATATCTGACAATGTAGAATATCGTAACCTGATATCAAATTTTTGCCGGTACAACTATACTAGTAACACAGCACTTACCTGACTTCAGAATCGCTAAAACGAGGATTGATAGTTCGCTCCCCACCGCGTTCGTTCACATCCGTAGCCAACGAAGGCCCACACAAAGGCAACAGGTCTGGATATAAAAACGCCGCACTGTGTGTAACTGTTGCACATATATTCTCAGGAATATCACCATCTAAAAAGACGCCAAAAAATTACAAAACTGCAGTGAAATTACCGTTTAACACTTTTGGACCAATGTGTAAAGTTGTTTCACTAAGCAGTACACAAATTTTCAACACAACACATGTATGTTCTGTGTTACGACTTTAGGAAACGAATGTAAAGACTTAAGAAAATAAAGATATGGATCCAAGAAGTCAATTGCCGCAAAATTGCCATCCAAATAAAAACTAAAAAACCCTGGTACAGCATAGTAGAAACGAACGGGTAGGATTTTAAACAAAAACAATTTTTCAGCTTCACAAAGTAAACCTTACAGCCGTTAATAAAATCATAATCTGAAGACCTATTTGCGCACAGGGCTGATGCTGGGGATAGGTCTCGCTGCCGACAAATTTAATATAGTTGGTTAAAAAGTTAGGTGCGTCAACCTGGGGCTGACCAAAAATATGTTACTTGGCTGTGCACGGTACCCGCCCTCCCCTTCGCCAGTTTGAGCACAGCTTCGTACATCTGCTATATCCACGCCTTCGAAACAAGCGAAAATATGGAGCAGCATTATAAACGCGTTGATCTGATGTACTCCTACAACGAGTATCCGTATCTGGGGCACCGGAGACTGACTGTTTCTTGGTCACGTGTTCTGCCACCACCGCTAGGGCAGGAAGCAGATTCAGCGGTCGAAAAAATGACGCGCATCCAGCGCAAGACATTGACCCGTAACGGTTAAGATCGCTCTATAACATTTACGGAAAAAGCAATAAGAAGATTCTCATGTGAAAGAAAGTTAAATTACCAAAAGCTAGTATAAGCAAGGATAACTTTATTTGTAACGCAATAACACTAAAACGAAAATTTTTTTCAAAATAAGCAAAATATTTATTTTGAGAACCAAAATAACAATCACGGCCTCGCACAAATGATAACATCTTATGGAAACAATTTTTGAAAACTGAATATCAAATTTAAACAACTAGATCAGAATATATACATTGAAATATTTTTCAAGTCTATGAACTGAAAAGTTATTTTAAGCACATGTAAAAAGACTGGCCCCAAAACAGATACTTAATATTCAGAACACTTACCAACCAACCAGCACAAGTCCGTGCTTGATACTGTAGGCTCGAATGATCATTACAAAATAGAAACGTTTGTGCTGACAATTGCACGTGCTTAAAACAAATAAAATACTAAAAATCAATAAAGTGGTTTATTCGCGTTTTCAGGTCGTTATGAAAAATTTCCAGTCAGAAAAAGTGAGGAGGTATCAGCATCAACCTTGAAGTAGACCAAAATTGAAGAAACCCGATTGTGTAGAGCGACCCCACATCCCCCGGCGCAGAGCCCAGTTTAACTAAACAATAATCTAAACCCTAATTCCCCTACTACGCGGTGCAACATTGTTTTACTTTATCTCTTTTTGCAAAAATAGTGACGCACAAGTTCAAATAAATTTTACATTCCCATACGAAAACTCACAGAATACTCTAAGTGAACAAAAAACGTTATTCTTTGAAAAAAGCTCATTACCTGCCGCATTTGTTCAGCCAACTGAGCATACTCAAACGGTAACAGAGTGGGCACATCATGCGGATTATCGGTCAAAATTGAACCAGAGGTCAACTTTGGTCCAAAAAGCATATTGTCCCGGGGTGCTCGCAACTTGTCACAGTGGCAACCAGTCGGTTTTGCGGATATTCTGGTTATTCGTTGGCGTTTCGGTAACAGATGCCGTTTTGCCGCTTCACGATATATTGAGCTTGGAAGCGCAAGTGACAACAAATCTGACGCGTCAGGCATTGCTTGAGCAATTAAAAGGCTTGATACGCTAAACAAATACGTATAAGCTCGGTTTTAGTATAATTTACAAACGTAATCATTTACAACCGCTTATAATCAGTTTGAGCGCGTCTCATGAAAATCATTTCGGGTGGCAAGGATAGCGCAACATTAGAGCTCCAGCGGCAAAAAATCGTGAAACCGGAATTGATAGAATTCAAAAAACCATCTTAGCAGATAAATCCGTACTTTCTTTCACGTAGCCTCTCATTGTCAATTAAAAGCCTAAACCGACAGCTAAAAATGGCTAACTTAAAAACAATAAATACGATAGACAAACAAAAATGACTTTGACCCACTTGCCCCAGTTAAACAAAAAAAATTTGCGTAAAAAATATTTCGGTAAGGAATCATTAGATGAAACAAACTTGCAAAAAATAAACAAAAAATTATAAGGCTTTATACGTAGACTTTGGATGTAAGATTAGATACAGTTCTGGGGTGCTTGAATGTCATCCTTTGCGGATCTGAACTTGAATAATTAATGCCCGCTTTCTTCTGAATATATGTCTAATAGAATTCAATCGGAAGTTCCGGTCCTGATTTAAGTTCAGAAGATTCCGGTTCAGTAAAAGAAGCGTTAAGAGAATTGTGTAAAAGTTTCGGTTCTGGTTTGCAAGTAGGGCGCGGTCGAATTCTGCTATCTATCTATCTATCTATCTATCTATCTATCTATCTATCTATCTATCTATCTATCTATCTATCTATCTATCTATCTATCTATCTATCTATCTATCTATCTATCTATCTATCTATCTATCTATCTATCTATCTATCTATCTATCTATCTATCTATCTATCTATCTATCTATCTATCTATCTATCTATCTATCTATCTATCTATCTATCTATCTATCTATCTATCTATCTATCTATCTATCTATCTATCTATCTATCTATCTATCTATCTATCTATCTATCTATCTATCTATCTATCTATCTATCTTTCTATCTATCTTTCTTTCTATCTTTCTATCTTTCTTTATTTGTTTATTTCTTTCTTTCTATCTATCTATCTATCTATCTATCTATCTATCTATCTATCTATCTATCTATCTATCTATCTATCTATCTATCTATCTATCTATCTATCTATCTATCTATCTATCTATCTATCTATCTATCTATCTATCTATCTATCTATCTATCTATCTATATATCTATCAATCAATCTATCAATCAATCAATCTATCTATCTATCTATCTATCAATCTATCTATCTATCTATCTATCTATCTATCTATCTATCTATCTATCTATCTATCTATCTATCTATCTATCTATCTATCTATCTATCTATCTATCTATCTAATCTATCTATCTATCTATCTATCTATCTCGTTAACTTACGCAGGCGCATACTGCAATTGTCGATATTCCCGTTTTTCTAGATCAGTAAACAACGTATCGAGTTCTTCTGTATAGTCGTCGGCGCTTATTGAACTATCACTATTATCATCATCGTCGTCGTCATCATCATTATCACTTTGCGATGTTCGGATTGGACCACCCTGCCCTATGTAGTCCAAAGCTTTGTCATCCACTTTAGACGTTCCGGCAACGGGTATATTGTAGTCTCTGAGCAAATCACCGATAAGATCAATCAGCTCATTTTCTAACAACAACAGAGAGGCATAGTATAGTTCAAGAAGGGCTGTCCGTGGTGGAGGTGGAGGCCCCTGCTAACATAGTCAAGCCCCCCGCATTTGGTTTGCCACAAACCTCTGAGCAATGTATACTTTAAAAAATTAACGAGCTCAAAACCTCGAATACAGAATTTCGGAGAGCATTGTTGAGTTATCCAACAAATAAACACTCGTTATACTGACAATTCAATTAACATAAAAAGTATATAACGTATAAAAATGGCCCGAGACAAAACTTGAGAAAATCGCCCCCCCCCCGGACTCTGCTATTGCCCCCAGGTTCCACCTAGCCGAATTCCCCTCAAACAAAAAGAGGAAACAAAGAGGACTACAGTATGGCAGAGTTCAGCGAGCATTATTTCTCTTTGAAGCAACGCAGTTAATATCTGAATCATGTCACGTCAAAGTTTAAATTTTACTTGGAACGAGGAAATCTGTTAGTAATGACGCTACCCATCTACAAAGCATCAATGTGTTCATTGCTTTTAAAAGACTGTATACAACTTCTTGAAATTGAAAACCTAGATTTGCGCTGTACTCTCCCCGTTACCATTTCAATCTCACTTGTAATTCTAGTCGCTTTATTGTTTCGATACTCATCAAAATGATCTGTCGAGCGATCAAGTAGCATCATTTCACTATCGTTCAGGGCTTTTGAATTCGACGTCATCTCCCGGGCCTCATTTACGTTACCAGACATGCCATCTTTATTCCGCATATGCCGTTTCTTTCCACGCACCCTGCGTCCACGTCCTTCGCGCTCGGCCTTGACATCATCCAAGTAGTTATACTCTGGATCATCTGATGATGAACCATCCGTCTCTGCACCTATGGGTTCATAATATTGAGCCAAGCTATCGCACTTCTTCCCATCGCCACTTGCATTTCCTACCTGAGTATTGGCAGCACCATTGGTGGGTTTAACTGAAATGATATAACAACAACAGATACTCGAAGTACTACAAATGTCGTCAACACATACAAAAGCAAAAGTGTTTTTGCTTTATCAGAGATGGTACAAAATACTCGAAGCTCAAATTTTAACAGCATATTATTTAACAAGCGGCGATGGAACTGGTGTGAAGCTCGGACCCACTTACTGACAGAATTATTTAGCAAGTATAGAAAGGTTCGAGCGGCATATTGAAATGTTTCGTACCCAAACCTTTATGGACGACAGAGTTGTACACTAACGAAACTATTACTTTATAAAAAATAACGTGCTTAAATTGTTACTTGGGTCGAAACTAAGTAATTCGCTTCATACACGAAAAATTACCAACCGCTTAAACAAAATATTCTGTAAGAATGTGTGTGTTTCGTTAAAATAACCTATATTGCTAGACAAACATGTTATTGTCGAAAAATGAAACGTTCAGTCGCACCACTTTGATATTTAATACATCGTAACGTAAAATGAATACAAGCACGTGTTTTATAATATTTTTGTATGGCCAAAACACCAGATTCTTTAGCAGCTCTTCGAGACGCATCAAGTCAAGTAAAAATTGGACTAAAAATTTGGTCTGGCCAAATTAGCGTTGGCCCCAGCCCGGCCCTGGGACATCTCCAATTAAATCTTATTATAATTATTGCATAACTACGTAAAATGCTAATGACGAAACAGCTAACTAATTTGAAACTGCAAGTTTTGAACGTCATGTTTAGATTACCCGTGTCCAAAAACTTCACGATTTATGGCGTTATCGTTTAAAACGAACTTTTTATCTATTCTGCTTCAAACTTACCGTCGTTCCCAGTTTTTACCACTCGGCCATCAGTCACCTGGCCTTTATCAGAAGCCGCAACAGTTGTTGTTGCATTAAGCGTCCGACAAAATTCTAACCAATCTTCATCATCGTCAAAATTAACCGGCCAATCGCTTCCACTGAAATCGAATTGAAAATCCGGTGCTGCGTTCCATAGTGACGCCTCCAAATGTTCAATAGGGACATCGGCAAGCGATTTCTTTGATCGAGTCGCTCGTGCTGGGGTATCTGATTCCTGTGAATTCTAGTGCCGGAAACAAAGGTAAATATGTCAAATACATTATAACTATTATTCCAGCCCTATCCACCAGAGTATTAACTGAAGTGAAAATAGCCGAAACGGAAACAGATAGAAATCAAATTAACAGAAACGGATATTTACGTATGAAAATTTAAAAGATGTTTTATATTTCTACCAATACAATTGAAGTATGCAAATATTCACGTGGCTGAGTGAAATTTTACAAAAAATAGCGTATGTACCCAATGTTCTGAAAATGTGGATAAATTTTGATTTTATTTAAAATCGAATAAATGTAGCATATCTGAATTTTACAACTGAACGATTTTAGGTGATTAACAATTAAATATGAGCATAGCAATCGTGAATAGCGATTCAGCACTAAATAAACACTATCTTACAAGTTTTAATTTACACTAAACTTCAATTATTTTGAAATAAATACTTGCGCTATTTTTGCAAAGGAAACATATCTCGCTCGATTGTCTTTTTGAAAATTAATTGCTTTCGTTTCAATTTGCTTTGAAATGCATTGGGTTAAGCTAATTCTTAAATATTACGTAAATTAATTATACGAACACTGATATACTTTTTAGCACACCTAAAAATTTCGCTCAAATTTTGCACCACAAAATTTGAAAAACAAAACATGGATCAAACGACAGTCTAGCCCGGGATTTCAGTCAAAACTCCTTAATCCTAACAATGTCACATTCTTACTTAAAACAAAAAACAACAACGCTTACATTATCGCTTTTAGTAGCAGCTTGTACCGCTAAATCCTGGCGCGGAGAATTCATTACAGTGATTTGCGGCGTCAAAAGAACACTAGTATTGTCTGGCGTTTCAGAACGATAGTTGTTCTGAAAAGATTAATACACAAATTGAATGTTTGCATAAATAAAAATGTAAAGATAAACATGACGCTTCTGCAAACTTTCAGCAGCTCCGACAGCGCATATATACGCCAGTACAGGAACGACTGCTTAAAATTATGCAAAACAGGCTGAAAAAACTTGCTTTTGGGAGAACCATGCTAGCACAACAATTATTGAGCATTGGTAACGGATTAGATTATACAACCAAAGCTCTCGAAGAAATAGTTTTTACACCAGGATATTTATAACAGTCTTTCGAACCAATACTAAAAGCGAACCTTAAAATCAAAACTTCTACGAGTATTCGAAACAGGTGTCGCATATGAATTTATGTCAGAAAACGAATCTTCCACGTCGCTTACCTGTAAAGAAATAAAAGTTAATTCACCTAAGGGCAGAAGGTTTTTAGTGCAGTCCTATACCTGTATTGCAGGGTGCAACCGGAATTACAGTTCACCGGAACCGGAATTTGAAAAATCACCGGAACCGGAAAATTAAAAATACATGCGACCGAAAAATTCATTTTAATTTCGTTTTTTGAGCGAAGCGAAAGTCCGAGCGAAGCTCGGAGTTTCGCGAAGCGTTTTATTGAGCGAAGCGAAACTCCGAGCAAAGCTCGGAGTTTCGCGAAGCGTTTTATGTTTTGTACTTGGGGGTCGAAAGGTGGATGTCCGTCCGTCCGTCTGTCCGTCCGAAAAGAATCTCAGGAACGGCTGAACCGATTTTGATAAACTTTTTTTGTTTGAAAGCCAATTATCCTGGAGTGTTAACCTCGCATTAGGGTTTTAAACTTTTAAGCCGTTTATTATCTACAGGCTAATTTGCATAATTAATTCAGCCTAAATTAGTACTTTCCACAATATTTTACTAATTATTACAGTTAGAAGCAATCTAATTTTAGCATTAAAGGGTTTTTGGGTGCGAGGAATCTGCGTAGACTGTTTACAAACCTCCAAAACCGATAATTGAGCAGGTAGCTAATAGATTATTTGCATATTAGCATAGTTTATAAGCCTAAATTAGGACTTTTTACAATATTTCACTAATTATTAAGGTTAAAAGCAATATAATTTCAGCACTAAAGGGTTTTTTGGTTCGAGGAATTTGAATAAATAGTTTACAAATATCCAAAACCGATAATTGAACAGTTAGCTAATAGCTAATTTGCATATTAGCTTAATTGACAATACAAAATTAGGACTTTTTAAATTATTCCAAAAATTATTAGAGTGGCTGAAGGGTTTTTGGCTGCGAGGAATCTGAGGAAATTCCTTACAAACCTCCAAAACCGATAAATGAATAGTTAGCTAACAACTAATTTGCATATTACCTTAATTGCTTACGTGCGTTCGTGCTTCGCTCAATAAATGTAGCCCCACTACGACTGGTGTTTTGTACTTGGGGGTCGAAAGATGGATGTCCGTCCGTCCGTCTGTTCGTCTGTCCGTCCGAAAAGAATCTCAGGAACGGCTGAACCAATTTTGATAAACTTTTTTGTTTGAAAGCCAATTATCCTGGTGTGGTAACCTCGCATTGGAGTTTTCAACTTTTAAGCCGTTTATTAGCTACAGGCTAATTTGCATAATTAATACAGCCTAAATTAGGACTTTCCACAATATTTCACTAAATTATTACAGTTAGAATCAATCTAATTTTAGCATTAAAGGGTTTTTGTGTGCGAGGAATCTGCGTAGACTATTGACAAACCTCCAACACCGATAACTGAGCAGTTAGCTAATAGATAATTTGCATATTAGCATAGTTTATAAGCCTAAATTAGGACTGTTTACAATATTTCACTAAGTATTAAGGTTAAAAGCAATATAATTTCAGCACTAAAGGGTTTTTTGGTTGGAGGAATTTGAATAAATAGTTTACAAATATCCAAAACCGATAATTGAATAGTTAGCTAATAGCTAATTTGCATATTAGCTTAATTGACAATACAAAATTAGGACTTTTTAAATTATTCCAAAAATTATTAGAGTGGCTGAAGGGTTTTTGGCTGCGAGGAATCTGAGGAAATTCCTTACAAACCTCCAAAACCGATAAATGAATAGTTAGCTAACAACTAATTTGCATATTACCTTAATTGCTTACGTGCGTTCGTGCTTCGCTCAATAAATGTAGCCCCACTACGACTGGTGTTTTGTACTTGGGGGTCGAAAGATGGATGTCCGTCCGTCCGTCTGTTCGTCTGTCCGTCCGAAAAGAATCTCAGGAACGGCTGAACCAATTTTGATAAACTTTTTTGTTTGAAAGCCAATTATCCTGGTGTGGTAACCTCGCATTGGGGTTTTCAACTTTTAAGCCGTTTATTAGCTACAGGCTAATTTGCATAATTAATACAGCCTAAATTAGGACTTTCCACAATATTTCACTAAATTATTACAGTTAGAATCAATCTAATTTTAGCATTAAAGGGTTTTTGTGTGCGAGGAATCTGCGTAGACTATTGACAAACCTCCAACACCGATAACTGAGCAGTTAGCAAATAGATAATTTGCATATTAGCATAGTTTATAAGCCTAAATTAGGACTGTTTACAATATTTCACTAAGTATTAAGGTTAAAAGCAATATAATTTCAGCACTAAAGGGTTTTTTGGTTCGAGGAATTTGAATAAATAGTTTACCAATATCCAAAACCGATAATTGAATAGTTAGCTAATAGCTAATTTGCATATTAGCTTAATTGACAATACAAAATTAGGACTTTTTAAATTATTCCAAAAATTATTAGAGTGGCTGAAGGGTTTTTGGCTGCGAGGAATCTGAGGAAATTCCTTACAAACCTCCAAAACCGATAAATGAATAGTTAGCTAACAACTAATTTGCATATTACCTTAATTGCTTACGTGCGTTCGTGCTTCGCTCAATAAATGTAGCCCCACTACGACTGGTGTTTTGTACTTGGGGGTCGAAAGATGGATGTCCGTCCGTCCGTCTGTCCGTCCGAAAAGAATCTCAGGAACGGCTGAACCAATTTTGATAAACTTTTTTGTTTGAAAGCCAATTATCCTGGTGTGGTAACCTCGCATTGGAGTTTTCAACTTTTAAGCCGTTTATTAGCTACAGGCTAATTTGCATAATTAATACAGCCTAAATTAGGACTTTCCACAATATTTCACTAAATTATTACAGTTAGAATCAATCTAATTTTAGCATTAAAGGGTTTTTGTGTGCGAGGAATCTGCGTAGACTATTGACAAACCTCCAACACCGATAACTGAGCAGTTAGCTAATAGATAATTTGCATATTAGCATAGTTTATAAGCCTAAATTAGGACTGTTTACAATATTTCACTAAGTATTAAGGTTAAAAGCAATATAATTTCAGCACTAAAGGGTTTTTTGGTTCGAGGAATTTGAATAAATAGTTTACAAATATCCAAAACCGATAATTGAATAGTTAGCTAATAGCTAATTTGCATATTAGCTTAATTGACAATACAAAATTAGGACTTTTTAAATTATTCCAAAAATTATTAGAGTGGCTGAAGGGTTTTTGGCTGCGAGGAATCTGAGGAAATTCCTTACAAACCTCCAAAACCGATAAATGAATAGTTAGCTAACAACTAATTTGCATATTACCTTAATTGCTTACGTGCGTTCGTGCTTCGCTCAATAAATGTAGCCCCACTACGACTGGTGTTTTGTACTTGGGGGTCGAAAGATGGATGTCCGTCCGTCCGTCTGTTCGTCTGTCCGTCCGAAAAGAATCTCAGGAACGGCTGAACCAATTTTGATAAACTTTTTTGTTTGAAAGCCAATTATCCTGGTGTGGTAACCTCGCATTGGGGTTTTCAACTTTTAAGCCGTTTATTAGCTACAGGCTAATTTGCATAATTAATACAGCCTAAATTAGGACTTTCCACAATATTTCACTAAATTATTACAGTTAGAATCAATCTAATTTTAGCATTAAAGGGTTTTTGTGTGCGAGGAATCTGCGTAGACTATTGACAAACCTCCAACACCGATAACTGAGCAGTTAGCAAATAGATAATTTGCATATTAGCATAGTTTATAAGCCTAAATTAGGACTGTTTACAATATTTCACTAAGTGTTAAGGTTAAAAGCAATATAATTTCAGCACTAAAGGGTTTTTTGGTTCGAGGAATTTGAATAAATAGTTTACAAATATCCAAAACCGATAATTGAATAGTTAGCTAATAGCTAATTTGCATATTAGCTTAATTGACAAGACAAAACTAGGACTTTTTAAATTATTTCAATAATTATAAGGGTTTACTGAAGGTTTTTGGGTGCGCAGAATCTGAATACATTGTTTACAAACCTCCAAAACCGATTGAATAGTTGGCTAATAACTAATTGGCATATTAGCTTAATTGACAATACAAAATTAGGACTTTTTAAATTATTCCAAAAATTATTAGAGTGGCTGAAGGGTTTTTGGCTGCGAGGAATCTGAGAAAATTGCTTACAAACCTCCAAAACCGATAAATGAATAGATAGCCAACAACTAATTTGCATATTACCTTAATTGCTTACGTGCGTTCGTGCTTCGCTCAATAAATGTAGTCCCACTACGACTGGTGTTTTGTACTTGGGGGTCGAAAGGTGGATGTCCGTCCGTCCGTCTGTTCGTCTGTCCGTCCGAAAAGAATCTCAGGAACGGCTGAACCAATTTTGATAAACTTTTTTTGTTTGAAAGCCAATTATCCTGGGGTGGTGACCTCGCATTGGGGTTTTCAACTTTTAAGCCGTTTATTAGCTACAGGCTAACTTGCATAATTAATACAGCCTAAATTAGGACTTTCCACAATATTTCACTAAATTATTACAGTTAGAATCAATCTAATTTTAGCATTAAAGGGTTTTTGGGTGCGAGGAATCTGCGTAGACTATGGACAAACCTCCAACACCGATAATTGAGCAGTTAGCTAATAGATAATTTGCATATTAGCATATTTTATAAGCCTAAATTAGGACTTTTTACAATATTTCACTAATTATTAAGGTTAAAAGCAATATAATTTCAGCACTAAAGGGTTTTTAGGTGCGAGGAATTTGAAGAAATTGTTTACAAACCTCCAAAACTGATAAATGAATAGTTAGCTAATAGCTAATTTGCATATTAGCTAAATTGACAAGACGAAACTAGGACTTTTTAAATTATTCCAATAATTAGGGATTACTGAAGGTTTTTGGGTGCGAAGAATCTGAATAAACTGTTTACAAACCTCCAAAACCGATAATTGAATAGTTAGCTAATAGCTAATTTGCATATTAGCTTAATTGACAAGACAAAATTAGGACTTTTTAAATTATTTCAAGCATTATTAGGGTTTACTGAAGGTTTTTGGGTGCGATGAAGCTGAATAAATTGTTTACAAACGTCTAAAGCCGATAATTGAGTAGTTAACTAATAGATAATTTCATATAAGCATAATTTATAAGCCTAAATTAGGCGTTTTTTTACAATGTTTCACTAATTATTAGGGTTACAAGCAATCTAATTTCAGCAAATGGGTTTTCGGGTGCGAGGAATCTGAATAAATTGTGTACAAACCTTTAAAATCGATTATCGAACAGTTAGCTAAAAGCTAATTTGCATATTTGCTTAATTGACAAGATAAAATTAGGACTTTTTAAATTATTCCAATAATTATTAACGTGGCTGAAGGGTTTTTGGCTGCGAAGAATCTGAGGAAATTGCTTACAAACCTCCAAAACCGATAAATGAATAGTTAGCTAATAACTAATTTGCATATTCCTTAATTGCTTACGTGCGGTCGAGCTTCGCTCGATAAATATAGTCCCACTACGACTGGTTGTAATATTATTGGTGAAATAACCCTAGTTAGAGATAGGTATTCACTTTATCTGTTGTATTTTAAATTTTCATAACCCACGGGAACGAAATCTACCTTCGATTGCACCCTGCTGTATTGTCAAATATGTGTTGCTCTTATCACCAATTAACGTTAGCTATTTTAAATTGTGAACCGAGAAACAAATTTCATAAAATTTCTCATTTTTCATCACGAATACTTCATTCGCAGCTGCACCAGTTTCCATAATGATAGACGCCACATAGCTATACTGAATACGGGCTGTCGTATGAACATTTTGCAAACATATACCACCTAATTGTACCTGAGCTGTAGACGCAATTTCAACAAATCAATTAAATACCACTCAAAAAATAAAACCCCACGCAAAAACAAAAATTTGTTTTACTTGTAAATTTGGCACAAAATCTTCATCGTCGTCGTCGTCCTCGTCATTTGCATCGCTTATACTTGTTTTTAAATGTTTTTTGAAATATATATCAACCGCATTTGCTTTTTGATCACTACTTGACTGCACACCATCATTGAACGATGGTGTGTTCAGTGAGCGGCCACATGTTAATTCCTGAAAATAAAAACACTTGTAACGAAAAACCTAGTTTGAATTTTGCCGCAACACGAACTACACATTTTCAACGAAAGAGCAACAGGAAACCAAAAAGGTATTGTGTGGCTTAAACATCAGAAACAGCATGCAGGTTTAGAACAGGGGATTTTTCAGCCAAAACATGGCAAATGAACAATAAAAGTATTCCTGGCACAGCAAATTTACATTTGACGCAAATTTTCCCGCAATAACAATGTTTTTCCAAAAACTGTTAACAAAGTTTAGATATTGATCATCACAAGAAAACTAAATATATAATGATTTAGTTCTTTCCGAAATGCCCTTAAAACTCTGTTGCGGTTCCTGACAGGGTGATTTGCGGCAACCGCACATATTTCCTGTCATGATATAATACGAACATTACATAATCCACAGAAAAATTATTAATTTAATTTTTTTGTTGCAATGGTAGTTTTTTTGGCGTAAGCCGCACAATAAACACCCGTATCATAACCGGAATAACGGGACCCGGATGCAACATTACAGTAAATATCTATCTAAGATACGACGCAGAACATAACACAACATACCATGAACGATTTGTGTTGCGCCAACTCCTTTGCTTTTGCTCGTGTTAAACGCAATGAAATATCACAGTTCAAAGGCATTTCCACGGAATTCGCTGATGTAATACTGCCGGCGGTCTTTGCATTGTAACCTTCAGACATGAGATACTTTACAGCATTAATCACGTGTTCATTTTTCGTCAAATGCTGAAATGGTAGAATATGTGTTATAGTGCAATATATCATATATAAAAAAAGTACACGTTAAGCAATTAGGAGCTTTCAGACCTTTTAAGTTTTGAGCATAAAAATTGAAAGCGCTTTTGTGACGTCGAAATAGTCTTAAATCATACTTACAACTTTAAACAGATAGCAGAGCCATTTTATTATTCGATCTTACAAAACCATATAAACCTTAAACGCAGTGCTACTGAAAAGACCATCCACTTTCGATGATGTAGTCCTAAAGCTGCAGTAATAATTTATGATGCTTAAAACTGACCAAACTATTACCAGAAAACTCACATGCAAAATGCTTTTCACAGCAGGCTGTGCCAAATTATGACGGTCAGCTTTCTCACATATCAATTCACCAAGCTGTGTTGCTAATCGTTCCACGTTATTGTTCGCGCCAGCGTTCGATTCATTTCCAGGTTCCACCACATTAGATGTCGACGGCGTTCCGGCAGCTGCTGAATCAATCCTGTCTATCTCAACGACCTGCGTTCTCTGTGAGCAGTCATTAATCGTTCGTTGTTTAGCCCTATTTAGAGGTCGTTTATGACCATGCACAAGACCTTTGTTTGCACGGCGTTTTTCTCCGTCGCTAGGAACATAATCGCTATCACTTTCTGTAGTGTTACTTTCGTCTCCACTAGGGCTGCTATTTCCTGGCGAAAGACAAGCCTGAACATTATGTGTTTCCAAATTTAAATTTTCACCAAGCACTTCTTCTGGAACGCTACCAATCTTTCGAAACTTACCCGATTTCACTACATTACCACACGTCTTCTCTTCTTGTGCTTCACATGCATGTTCTAGGCTACTGCTACCACTCCGTTGATTTTTTGATTTATTTTTACCTGGCACAAATTTGATTTTTAACTTTCTTGCATTAGTACCGCTATTCTGATGGTCAGGCCTGGCCACAGGAACGGATATCTGAGGTTCAGCAACAAACGCGTCTGTGGAAATACAATCAGTTCTGGTATTAGACTCGACGTTCGTAACGCAACAACTTTTACCTCCCAACACTAGCGACTGGCTCGTAGCCGCAGAGCAGTCCAAAGTAATCGGTGTACATTTGACTTGATCTGTGAATATTTCGGCGCTAACATTTGTTACAGATGTAGCATTAGTTTTAACAACTAACTTGGAAGGTTGAATTTCGTCAGTGAACGCTTCATGAACGAGTCCATAAGAGCTTTTGGGGTTAACCACGTCTGAATCGCAAATATTTTGAACAGCGTCGTCCTGTTTATAACACCTTGGTTCGTTGTAATCTGTTAACTCACTAACCGAACTCCACACTCGGCCTTCGGAATCAAAGGTTTGATTCATTTTAGTCGATTTCATATCTATAGAATGGTCAAAGCGTTTACAACACACAGATTGGGTCTCACGTGGAGAACTATGTTCACCTTGCCGCCGTTTTCGTCTGCGGTCATTTCGTCTTGAAGACCCAACGGAATGCCGAAATGAACATTGTTCAGATTGGTGTGCCTAAATAAAACCAGCGATGAATTAGATTTTGGTATTTTTGGTTTCCGAACAAACCATGGATACAAATGGGAACCGGATATTAGGCAGCACCTTCACAGATATATCCACTTTCAACAAGCCCGCCAACATATATTTAAGAAATAACTCGATTTTGCAACACTTATAATCTACAAGTAAGAACAATCAACAAACCCAAATGTATACCATACCTTAATACAAACTGGCAGAATATTTGGAGTTTGCAAACTGTGGCTCGTCAAACCGTGTCCAGAGACAATCCTAGCTCCTCCATCTTCGTTATTTTCGCATCGACCAGATAAAAATTCTGAAGTAATCCAACCATATGTACGTAACTACAAGTACAATGGGGCAAACCAGTTCTTTCTTATCCAGCCATATTAAAACAATGTGTCCAGAAAACTTGAAAACACATGGAGCAGTGCCATAGTTCAAGTATTGATATCCAGTTTGCCTGTCTCGGTTTCGGTAAGTCTCGGGATTCGGCTGGTCTCGGTATCTTTTTAGTCTCCGTAGGTTTCAAACAGAAAGCAAAGCAGAAAGACAAGTTCCCGTTTGTTCTGCTCAAAGTTCACAATAAACGGACGTTAATTGTATTTGTTGATTTTTGACTATAATTTTTTGCTGTCTCAGTAATGTCAAAACACGTATAGTTGCATTCATTGATAACAGTTAAGGAATCTTTCCAAAAAATTTATAAGTTCCAATTAACGTTAAAATATCATTTTCATAAGCGCTAAAAAGCGTTTACTCTTAATACAGTTTAAATATACTGGCGATTGACGATTCATGTTCGTTGGAAAAAGCGGACAGCGTAGTTTTGACACTGTAAGGAAGCGTTCTATATTTTATCGTCGTCTTTGGCGTGGGGTTGTGTTATATTCCCGTATCTGTGTTTGTCAGTGTGTTTTTGCTAAAAATAAAATTTTGTGGTAATTTTTTGTTTAATATTATAAATTCTGAGCAGATGCTACATTTTTAGAATGACACCGAAGTACGAAAAAACATTAAAATTAAAACTTTTAATTTGATTTTTAGTACGTATCGGTTGTCGGGTCTCGGTCTCGGTATCGGGTCTCGGTTTTGACCGAGACCACACATCCCTGTCGGTCAATTTTTGCTCCTGTTAATGCATGCAAAGCCGCAGAAACCGGATTTTTAACGGTTTTGCAGCAAATTTTCATAATCTTTTAAATATTGTAAACTTTGCCTTCAAAAAATTGTTATTTCGAAACGAGTATTTTTACAATTAGTTCAACTTTGTTAGTAAACTGTTATTGAAAATATGACGTGCTTCCAGTAAAGTTGATGATGAAATTGCTGAAAATTCGCTTAAGCTACTTTCTGGCCGTTTCTATAAATATAACAGTAATTCGGTTATGAAAATTAAATTATTTCAAATTCCAGGTCCTGTTCCGATAAAACATAGTCGCTTTCGGAACCCTTGTATGTACCAGGACGTAACCACAAAAACATTTACGTACCTATCCGTTCGAATGCTGAACGAAAAACGTTCCTAAAACCTAAAAGGCTTCACAAAGAATGAGAACTGAAAAGTTCGTGCGTTACAATATTTTAAATCTCTAACTGGAAGCAGACAGAACTCATTGTGAATCTAGTTTTAACTGAAATCGCAACTCTGCTCGTACCCTACTTCCTCAACCGTACTTTACTGCAAACAACTGCGCTTCGCGTAGTACGCGACTAAGGACAACAATAAAATAAGCGCAAATCAAAAAACGACCGCCAACCAGGGCGGACCCCCAGGTAAAATCCTGGCCCCGGAATATCTCTACAATGTACCACGTATATATTAAAAACAGGGATAGGTATTACTTGTATGTTTTTAGGCTGCAACTTAAACACTACGATCAATTTTTATGTTCCACAATGGGAAATATTGTCATGAAAAATCATTCTGTTATCTACCTTGTTTGACTGAAAGCTTTTCGGTGTTCTTGGTAGCAAAATTTCTTGCATGTGAACCACTAAGAGAATTTGAGAATAACGACGGCTGAAAACGTCTCTGCCTGGACAAATTGACAGCTGCTACGTCAGCGTCTAAGTTGTTCAATTGATTAATGACATCTGGAACACTGTTCATATCCGATTTCAAGTGTAATCCGTTATATTCATCTCGTAATCGGTGTGCAGGCGTCATAACTGCTATAAGTAAGAACATTCAGGTATAAATTCAGTATATATAATATGATACGAACGGATTACTAACAGCAGCTAAGCTCTTTCTGTAAATATAATAGTATATACAGTGTGAGTTTGAGTACCCCCAAACATAAATTATTGGTGTCCTCAACTTTAGATTCTGCCACAATTGAAAGTTCTCCATGTGATTTGGGCAATACAAAAATGTGTCTGGCTTCTCTCTCACTTCGTTTGAGAAGGAGAGCGGCGGAGTTTCGGAGCTCCAAAAACTGAAAATCCTTTGAATCTAATCTAAAAAAGGTGTCTGGACTCTCTAGCTCGGTCCGGCCGCGGGTTTTTTTTACTATTGTAACCACTGTTACTCAATAGAAATACAATTTTCTAACTTCGAGAAAACTCTATTTTTGTAATTTACAGTGCCTAGAGGCGAATGGAGCTGCCGATAAGTCTAGTTGCGTCTGAACAATTTCACTCAACCGTGTTACTACTACTACTACTACTACAGTAAATTTCAGGGATTTTTAATAATTATGCACCTAAGCAATGTTTTATTTTAAACCTTTGAGGAAAATCTCGGTTTGGGTATCGGCAAGTCTCGGTTTGGGTATCGGCAAGTCTCGGTTTGGTTTTCAGCAAGTCTCGGTATTTGGCAGATGTCGGTCTCGGTATCGGTCTCAGTCTCGCTTTTTTGAAGTCTCGCTTTTTTGAGTCTCGGCGGTTTAGAACCGAGACCAGAAGTCAAGGATTCAGCAAATGTACCGCTCTACTATTGAAGTAAGTGATGACGCATAAAAAATACCCCATTAGAAATAATTTGTTTTGAAAACATTAATTTATTTCGGTGATGACCAAAAATTGCTCTAGATGGAGACTTTTCACGACCAGTTTATCACCATCAGGTAAATGGCTTAGTTGAGCGTGAAAATTCTTAGATTTAAACATTAGTTCGCAGTCCTCGTCCGCTGCCCGAACAACATCTTTTAGCATGGGATACGTTGTTCAACGCCGCACTGTTTGCGTAAAGGACGGCGATCCCAATATTCCTGGTGAAAACCAAATTTATAAGGTTCACACAAAAAGTTGCGAAAAACACATATGCTTCACAATTGTTTGACGAATTGACTCGCGCATGGGCTGAAGCAGCTTATCACATTAAGCCACGCGTATGTTTCATGTTGGCGATCTCGCGCTGATAAAGAAAATCGAACGACTCGATCTAAAGACTCGATACAAAGCGATTCACCAACAAGGTTCATCCGGAGACCAAACGATTGTAATTTGTTGTCGATGTGAATGATCGAAATATCAGGTTGTTTTTTGTTGCTACACCAAACAGACCTCCAAAGTAGTATAATAAGAGACAATTTAAATTGTTTTCAGGTTCTGCTGAAGATTACATCAACTATCAGCGTAAAATCAGAACACGCGAACACGACGCCTCAGATAACAGTATAGACACTTTATGCGGCACATGCAAACGCAGTTTTAACGCTGAAGTTGCCCGCGGCTGAGACAAAACCTGGATTTAGTGTGGCTACTATTTAAGATGGTATCATATGAAAAGCGTTCGTTTATTAGAAGAACAGCCGCACTCTGTCTGGCATTGCACGTAATACGAACACCTCATAAACGAACACAATAACCAGACATGCAACTATTATTTTATAGCGCCTTTACGCTGTTAACTAATTTGACGAAAACCGAATTGGTGGGATTCACGACCTTGGCTTACAACAATATTGTACAATACGTACGTACAATGTACTGCTGCGCTTGAGCCTCATTTTATAGGCCTGTGTCTCAGTTCGCTTCCCGGACATCGCGTTGTCTCGTGAATACTAATGACCGCACATGGCCACGCGCACGGCGACCCGTGTTCAGCAATGGCCATCGTCAATTATTATGTTATATGGTTCTGTCGCGTGTGTCATCGTTGCAATGTCAGTGAAACTAATTACAAAGCCCGGGGTATTACTCGACTGGCTTCTCCACAGCGGGGGGGCGGGGGGGCCCAGCACTTTTCGAAATTTTCATTTTCCCCCGGCGAAAATTTTGCCGCCCCCAGGAAAGGCCCCCCGGCGAGTTTTCGGCCGCCCCCCAGCAAAATGCCCCCCAGCAAATTTTTTTGCTGGGGGGCCCACAGGACTTTTTTAGGTCAAAAATTTTCAATGTTAAAACGTAAAGACCTGGACTTCTTTTGAGGCGGACATTCGGCAAAATATGATTTTATATTACGCTGAGTACTCATAATTTTTAATAGCGTTACAAATACCCGTAGTAACTAATACAATTCAATAATGAACTGAAAAAGCACAATTATATAAAGACCGTTTCAGGGCATACAGCATTCGAAAGTACCTTGCAGCAGCAAGTTCAACCCGCCTGAGCCTTATGATAAATTGAAGCTGTGACTAATATACAAAATATATATTAATCACAGTTTCAATTATAGATTATCTATATTTTATATAATTGTGCTTCTTTCAACTTCTGGTTAAGTTGTCAGTATATACGTAATATTAGTTAAAATTATTGTTATTAGCGTTTGCGAGAAATTTTTGTCATGTTGAGCGATGAGTAATCTTACGTTGAGTTGGAAACACGGTCTAGAATGATAAAAATGGTCCAAAAAGTCAGTTTGCAAAATTTTAGCCTGCCCCCCCAGGACCCCGCAGATCATCTGGAGGCCCCCAGGACCCCGCAGATCATCTGGAGGCCCCCAGGAAAACTGCCCCCAGCATAATCAGCTGCCCCCCAGGAAACTCCTGGGGGCTCCCCAGGAAACGCCCCCGGCGGAAATTTTCAAGCTGTGGAGAAGCCAGCTCGATATTCGTTTTTGTAGAGATTTGTGCATGTTTATTTAGCATTATATTCGCTGGTAGCACGGTAATTCAAGACATTCATCATTTGGACAGTTAAACAAATGAGTTTCAGGTGCTTGGATGGAACAGAAAGAAGACTACGAATATTACTGTTTAAAATCCAAAGCTAGAAGATAAAAACGCTACAAAACAAAAAGCAAATCCAGCAAAGAAAACAACAGATATTCACCCTCACGCATGCGTTCCAATCTCTCATTGCATTTTATTTGGAAGATCTGAATAGCCTTTTTTCAGGTACTGTCTTCAAACATGAAAATGGACGGCATGAGCTAAGTGAGGGGGATGTCGGGTGGAGCTTAAGCGTACACTCTGCGTCACGCTGGTGCTCACCCTTGCCCTCCCTTTCGCTCTAGCTATGTCATTCCCTTGGCCTCTGTTGTCTTTCCAATTCCGAAGCATTGTGGCTGTGATCTTTATTTGTATCCGATGCTCTGTATACTGTGCCATATCTTTCATGTTGTGCCAAAACTACTGTGCTATATGTATTTCTGTGCAATCTTTTCAAATTTGTCTCATTTCCGACAAAATCTCAAGTTAAACTGACAAATTCGTGTGTTAAAGGAGTGTACTAATACTAGAGAAAATTATAACATCCGCCGCATGTTGTAATGGGTAGTGCGTTTGACTCGCGAGCAAGAGGTTCGAAGTTCGATTCCCCGAGTGGCCATGTTTCAAAGACATTAAAGAGAAAAACCATGTCACAGTACTTCTGAGAAAGCGGTCGTCCCGACCGTCCAGTTCTGACATCCAGTCCCGACCTTACAATATATCTCACATGCTTGTATTTACCATTAAATCTCAATATTAAATTCATTTATCAAGAATTTGCTGTCTCCAAATGACTGATTGGACATGACCGCTTTATCTTCACATATCGCAAACAAACAAGCATGAGCACTTGAACTCAGAATTACCGGTACAACCATGGAATGCACTAGCTATGAATTATTAATAGAGAAGGTTGCAAAACACCTAACCGAGGCCAGCTGACCCCGTCGAAATTACCTGCTAGGACGTCTCCAAAACGGTGGTTTTTGCCTAATGTAGTTAGGAACGGGACCTCTGTTAGGAGTAATCCATGTTTCCCAGGCCCATGTACTGAAGATGTTCCTCCCAAAATCCGCGGATATTACCCGGGAAAGTTGGATTTTGGGAAATTCGGACATTACCCGGGAAATTGGGATTTTGGGTGCAGCGTTTTTCGCTCGGGATTTTGGAAAATTGGGATTCTGGGAAATTCGAATATAACCCGAGAAATTGGGATTTTGGGCTCAGCGTTTTTGCTCGGGATTTTGTGAAATTGGGATTTTGGGAAATTCGGATATTACCCGAGAAATTGGGATTTTGGGCGCAGCGTTTTTGCTCGGGATTTAGGAAATTGGGATTTCGGGCGCTACTTTTTTCGCTCGGGATTTTGGAAAATTGGGTTTCTGGGAAATTCGAATATATAACTCGGGAAATTGGGATTTTGGTCGCGCCATTTTTCGCTCAGGATTTTGGGAGATAAGGATTTTTGAAAATTCGGATATAACCCGGGAAATAGTGATTTTGGGCGCAGCGTTTTTGCTCGGGATTTGGAAGTAGTGATTTTGGGCGCCGCGTTTTTTGCTCGGGATTTTGAAAAATTGGGATTTTGGGAAATTGGGATATTACCCGGGTAATTGGGATTTTGGGCGCATGGCAATTTATGCCGCCCCGAGTTTTAAAGTTGCGGCCAATGTAAAGAACAGGGGCGGAACAGTAAGCATATTTCTAAACCTAAGCCTAAACCGAAGCTTAAACCTAAGCGTAACAATGAGTTTATTCCTAAGCCTAAGCCTAAAGCCTAAGCCTAAGCCAGACAAAAAATAGTCTAAACCTTAAGCTTACTCTATTCTTGTCCCACAGAAAAACGTTCCGCCTCTGATCATTTAAATGGGCCGTACTTAGGAACATATTTTGGTAGAAGCTAATTACTGTTTTATTAGCGCGCACTAATTCCATTGTCTTGCATAATATTATGATATTTAGTAGAATTTTGGAATATGATATTCGCATGAATGCCTCGCAGTATCATGACAAATGGCCATTTGTATACGATGATCGCTGGAGATCAGTTATTTATAAGTCAATGTCATGTGACATTCACATTTTGTTTACATAAACCGCTATTCGGATCCCAAAATTTTATGTTGACGTCGAATCAACTTGGACAAAACGTGTTCCAAGCTGCCCCAGTTATAACGTGAGAACTTCGCATTACATTGTTCACATAGGTTGTAAAATTATACTATTTCGTTGAGCTTAGCCCCAATTTTGGAGCCGTTTCCCCGGAAAGCATTTGTCTTGTATTTCTTTCAGACATATTTGTCTTATGTTTCAGAAACATTTGATTCAATCGTTCATGAAACAAAGTCTTAAATTTCAGACTTATAAGCTTGAAAAATTTCGGACAAATATTTCTGAAAAATTTAAGAAATAAAAAGTTTGGAATTCAAGAGATATATGTTTGGAGTCCGTAATTTTATTGTCTAAATTTCAGACAGTATGTCTTTAATATAAGAAAATTTCTATCGTGTGTACTGGAACAAATTCTGCCATGCGGTTCTGGCAAAAGGTGTGAGAAATTGAGGCGAATTTTTTCGCACTTTTGTATTAAATGTAGTGCTATTCAACTGAGTTGAGTTCGTTTGCAACAGTACAATATTTTCTCGTTTCAATACATAATAAGGGGTTAACGTCCTAGACGTAAATTAAGTTTTATGGGAGCATGAGCTCAACCCAAAATATCTTTCAAATTCCGCCTGAGATATTATAGAGCGTTGGGCATGTGACGACATGAAGTATCTATTTAGGAGTCGTAAATTATTGTCCTCACGAGGTCTGCTCATTCGGAAGAAAATTTTAATTAAAGTCATGGCTTCCAGCTAATGTCAATTACAACTCCGAAACATCACTTGTGGACATGCAGCCAGCAGTCACAGCCTGAAAACTACATTTGCGCCGCAGCAAACTGGTGTCGATTTTATACTAATACAAATTTAGAAAAAAATATGTATTAAATCAAGTCTTCGCCATTTGCATTTGTTACCTTGTTAATAACATAGCTATTAGCAATATAGGTATTTTGGCAACGGCAAATGAAAAACATCTTTCTTTGAAGCGGGTCAAGCTTGCAGTCTTTTGAGTTGTATATAACAAAATGTGTTAATACGATGGACTTTACATACCAGTCACGGTTGTAAGGTTGTGCGGTCTTAAGCGCAATGTATGTAAGTGTTATGTTAGTGCGAAGCAGTTGAAACAATTGACCACGGCTCAGTACTTCAACTTTTTGTGTTGCTATTATGTGCAATGTCTACTAGTGTACTACATAGTGTACTGTTTACTTTTTTATTGTGTGCACTGTGTATCTGGGTATAGCATCATGCAATACCCGAAGATGGTAAAACTACACTTTCTTGAGCGAGGTTTGGCCTACATACACTTTGAGTTTAAACTTTCTGCTTTTCACATACCCAAACACCCTGAGGTGACAGTGAGGTGGAAAGTGCTTAAATGTTTTAAATGCTTCTGAATCATGATTTACGTAAAAGGATTGGCCTGAGCGAATGTGCTGCTTGTCATAAGTTGGGTAGGCTAGGGTACGACAGTTTTTCAGTTTTTAGTTCTCAGCAGCTGAAAATGAGGGACGCTCCAATTGGTTTCGAACTCGGATCGACAGATTATCAGTCCAGCGCGCTATCCACTGAGCCACACCGCCTCACAATCAACTGCTGAGTTTTTCTGTTTTTATGCCTTATAAGAACCTCAACATTATACACATGTATCTTGGTTCTTCAATGTTTTTACTGCTGCTGCATATGAAGGCACTACATATGCAGCAGTGTTTTTACCGATGTACAGCATCAGCATGGGGTTATTATTTGCCTCCATACATCCGCATGTCACATCCCCCGGTTTTTCTACAAGGTCGTCCCTTGACCGCCAACTTATGGTTTTTTGGTTCTACCGCGGCAGTTTGCCATTGCGGTCCCATCGTGGTCACCATGTCATAAGTTGGGTAGGCTAGGGTACGACAGTTTTTCAGTTTTTAGTTCTCAGCAGCTGAAAATGAGGGACGCTCCCAATTGGTTTACAGATTGTCAGTCCAGCGCGCTATCCACTGAGCCACGCCGCCTGACAATCAACTGCTGAGTTTTTCTGTTTTTATGCCTTATAAGAACCTCAACATTATACACATGTATCTTGGTTCTTCAATGTTTTTACTGCTGCTGCATATGAAGGCACTACATATGCAGCAGTGTTTTTACCGATGTACAGCATCAGCATGGGGTTATTATTTGCCTCCATACATCCGCATGTCACACAGCTCATGAGCATTTTTTAAGTTGGGTAGGCCAGGGTACGATGGTTTTCAGTTCTGAGTGTTTGCAGCTGAAAACGAGGATCTTTCTGAAGAGGTTTCATTCTATAACCCATAGCCGGCCCGCCTCACAATCAACTGCTGAGTGTTTAGGTTTTTATGCGTTATAAGAACCTCAACATTACACTCGTTTATCTTGAGTTTTCCACGTTTTTAACGGCTGCTGCATGTGAAGGCACAACATATGCACCAGTGTTTGGACCGATGTTCAGCAACAGCATGCGGTTTGTTTTACCTCCGTGCATACGCATGTCACAAGCGTAGTGAGGGATGAGGAATGCGATGCATTCCCACCCAAAATCGTTGTACAGTTTTAAAAAGCTAAGGGTCTCCTTATGAAAATTCCTCTGGTTAAAAATTGCTACCATTATCGTGTTTATAGTACAAAAATACTTAGGTGCGTACACAATACGCAGAATTTAATGTTGATTTCGGTATTCGGGCGAAGAGATGATGCATCAGAAGACACGCCATGGTTTGTCTTCAACGCTATTGCAGATGAAAGTATGTTGATTTTTAACAGGATTCATTTTGAGTTGACATTAGAACCTTTTAGTGAGGCGGTAAAAACCCAAATTTTCGAACAAATATTTAAACTGTTATAAATTCGCAATGAAAATAGCAAATAGCTACAGTAATGATAATATATATGTGCGTATTGTGTAGTGTTCTTGTTTTTGGATTGTGCAGCTGGGTAAGGCTAAGATTGAAGTGAAAGATGCTCAATTCTTTATTCAACTAAATTACGTAAATTATTCTTCTTACTTTTTAGTTTATGCAGCGGAGCAAAATTAAAATTGAAGAAAAAGAGGCTCGTGCTGCTCAAAAGCTACTGCAACAAAAATTTTTACCATCAATTGAAGGTGATACAGCCAAGTAAGTTAACTTTGACACTTTTACATATAATAAATATTGAATATATATCATTTTAATGGGAAATACTCTGTAACACGTGTTAGAGGATAGGGCTGTGACATGTGTTAGGGTAGGGTTAGCGCATTTTTGCGTTAGGGTAGGGTCAACGCAAGACACTTTCAAAAATTGACACGTGTTAACCCTACCTTATAATGTTCTCGGTGGCAAAATGAAATTTTTGATTTTGATGACTAGAGCTTGTGGCACGTATATATGGCATATATATAGTGTTAGCAAACCAAGCGTATTTAAGCGCTGATATTTGTACTGTGCACCTAACATAAGATTGCAGAAGCAAATTCTCGCATGAAGAAAGTTATGTCGTTGTTGAGGATTTACGCTATGGGCGTATGTCGTTTAAAGGTTCAAATCCAGAAATTGAAGTACGTTATTTCAGAATGTTTTGGTTTGTCTTTTTGAAGCGTCAGAAGGAAACTGAAAGTGTCAGTCATAATATTTAATTGCATATTGGCACGATCAGTGAAATAAAATTTTGGTTGGTTATTTATAAAGACTTGGAATCTTGCAAATTTTTGCACTACACGCATCCATACACCTCAGAAAGAGTCCAGGTAATAAGAAAGCGCAGCGCGTACCAACCAAAACGTTATTTTCCTGGGACTAACCGTGACCTGTTTTACATACGATCTTTAATTGACTTGCATGGAAAACAATGCTATCACGCTCAGATTTCGTTTGAATAATATTAAAATAACCAGAAATAATATTATGTACACAGTATTTGTCATTTTTTTATGATTTGCTGTATTCACTACACAATATATACATTGTTTTTTCTACTCTTTGTCCCTATGTACATATTCGTGGTCTAACTTGAACCCGGTTGGTACCGGCCGGGCCCCGGTAAAATTCTAGCCCCGTGGCCAGGGATGTGGGATCTTCGCCTCGGTAAGTGTCGGGATTTGGCTGGTCTTGGTCTCGGTTTTTTAGTCTCTGTAGGTTTCAAACCGAGACTAAAGGAAAAAGGCAAGTTCCCGTTTTTTCTGCTCAACGTTGACAATAAACGACAGCCAGTTGTATTTGTTGATTTTTGACTAGAAATTTTTTGCTGTTTTCAGTAATATTGTTATTTTATTGTGTGATGCTATGAAGTATATAACTTAAAACCCAAACTTTTTAATATAGTTGTGTCAAAACACAGATAGTAGTATTTATAGATGACATTTATGGACTCGTGGTGCCTAAAAATTTAAATGTTCCAATTAGCGCTAAAATATCATTTTGGTAAACGCCAAAAAGCGCTTACTCTTAATAAAGTTTACATATACTGGCGATTGACAATTCATTTTCGTTGGAAAAAAGCTGAAAGCGTAGTTTTGTCACTGAAAGCGTAATATATTTTATCGTCGTCTTTGACGTGGGGTCGCGTTATATTCCTGTATCAGTGTTTGTCAGTGTGTTTTTGCTAAAAATACAATTGTGTGGTAATTTTTGTTTCAGTATTACAAATTCTGAGCAGATGCAATATTTCATTATGCTAGAATGACACAGAAATACGAAAAAACATTCAAAACTTGTTAGAAAAACTTTATTTTTATGCTCCATAACACATCCCTGCTCGTGACAACTCTACAAGGTACAATCTTTTTACACTGAATTAATTTACTCTCCTGCATACGTACATATGTAGAAGAGCGTTATTGGTTCTTCGTTTTTTCACTGATCGTGGAATTTCTTATCTAATTGGGAAAAAGAAAAAATATAGTTCTTTTGTTCCAGAACCGACTCAGCTCAATAAATTGATTTATTTTTGTAGAAATTAATGAAATATTTTGAATCAATTCGCAAAGGCGAACTGCAAGATTCTGACGACGATTCTGGCTGTGAAAGTGACAATGAAGGTAAAGACATCACCGATGGGCAAATGGCCGAAATGTAAGTTGTATTTTGTGTTTTATCAATGTCAAAACGTATGGGTTTTCGTTTGACAGTTTTCGTTATTTTTAAATATATTTTAATATTTTTGTCCTTATTTTTATTGGAATTTGACCAAATAGTTTTTCTTTTAACCAATGCATGTTATGTCGCTGCGAAATCGGAATACGTTGCTTGGTCAAACTTTAGTTTGGTGTACATGCTATTAAATGATCTAGAGTTTTGTGCACTGCTCGAATCTGAGAATTTTTTAAAAACGCAAGTTATGTTAAAATTACAGCCACTTATGTACAGAACTAAGTGTAATCGCGATCGCATTCTAAACTGTGATTCAGATTGCGATCGCTTGTTTCTTTGACACAATCGCTCGTAAAGGTTATTTGAACTGCTCGCGGTTACTGCATCCATAACAGCAACCGCTAATGCTAGACTTTTTCACCGCGATTATAATAAAACCGTGACGCAGATGCAACCGCGATTACTGCGCTCTTAATTTTGTCTGTGACTACAACGTTTCTTTGTCTAAAGCGGCATTTTGAATCGGCTTATAGTTTACACAAAGGTGTCGAATCTACAATTGAGAAGAAATTTACGTCCCGTAAACGCCGTTCAGATCAGCCACCGAAAGACAGAGAAATAGACGAAAGTCTCAACGAAGTGGTGAAACGGAAGTTTAAAAAGCCCAGTTGAAACACGGCTGCAGGAAAAGAAAAGAGGTCGGGACGTCTGATTTGAATTTAATTTTGAGATGGAAGAATGAATGATGTGAATGACTATTGCAGAGATTAACGTTAGATATTGGGAAGCCGTGGTTATGTGTTATGCGTGCTGTTTCAAGTTTTGCTGGAGATGAAGTAGAGAGTAATTGGTTGATACATTGTATCAGACATGCAGCCAGGTCAATTTAGTGAATGCGGTTAAAAAAATTAAAAATTATCTTAAATTGCAGCCGTAGAACAATCTGGTGGATCCTTTGTAACTGAGGTATATTAGGTTTTGTATCAAAACGATCGCGGCGATAAAATTCTATATTGTTTGATGTCATCGAACAAAATCCGTGATTGAATGATAATTAATTCGGCCAGTATTACCTTGAGAAATGTAACAGTAGTATAAACATATTCCAAAAAACTAAGCCTCAGTATAAAAGGGTGAGCCTATGCCTAATCCAAAACAGATACTTTGTCTTAAGGTTAAGCTTGCTGTGTTGCAGTACCTTGAAAAAATTACGTTGTTCGACGTAGCATTGGCCATTATAAAGCGATTAACGACTCATAAAATCTCAATATTTTCTTTTGTCCTATTATTATGTTATAACTTCGCTTTCCCTGCTACGGACATGGTGCATTCATCTTACGTTAGCTGTTGTTTGTTTATTGTGCTAAGATGGCAGATCATCAATACTGTGCATATGGTGAAATAAACATTTTATGGACTGGAAATTTTGTCTTGATCTTTGAAAAACATGTTGAGCGGTTAGGTGTCTGGGTGCAACCGGAGGTGAAAAATGTCGGAACCGGAGGTCAACGAGACTAGTCGGAGCCGGTGATGAGGTGAAATTATGTCGTAAAAATGACGGTCAATTGGTTAATTTCAGCCAATATCTGCAAAATGTAAGTTATTTAGTTTTACGTTAATTTTCTGGTAAATTTCGGAAATTCTTTTCTGAAAATTGTACCAAAACTATAGCAAAACACGCTAAACAGATAAATTTTGCTTAATTCTGCAAAATTTTCACTACCGAAATTGCCGGAACCTCCGGCAAAAATCTACCGGAGCCGGAGGCCGATTTTCTGCCGGAGCCGGAGGCAAACCTCCGGTTGTTCCATGTTAGGTATCGATTTGCCATAGTGCCATAAACTTCAATAAAAATGATTGTTAAGATAATACTTAATATGGGACTAGTCTGGTTATGTAAATGTATTCAGCCGTGTTACTTTTACGGGCGTTCAGGTTTCAGGTGGTGCTGTAAAAGAGTAGGTATAGGTTTTAGATTACATGTTTTTTGCTTAGGCATACAAAAATGCAGCGCTTAAGCTTAGAAATAAGCTTAATCTACTGTTACGCCACTAAATGTAACATTGGCTATATTTACGGCCGTTTAGCCATGTGAACAACGGAGCCGTACCAGTAGTATAAGCATATGTCTAGTTTCAGAATATCAGAGCAATGCCAGCCGCATAGTATTTAAAAGTGAATACATTTTTTGGCCAACTCAGTTTCGAGATTTGTGACTTGAAACAAATAATTTTGATTGATATAACGAGTGCTTTAAAATTTTGATTTAAAACTAAAGTAACATATTGCCAAACATTGTTAAATTCGGCTTTTTCACAACCGAATTCGGACCGCAAAGTTTGCCGAATCCGAACCTTTTATGCCACCCTGGATGGACGTCCCCATCCGCACGTTTGTTTCGAAACATCACTAACTGTCGACCGCTACTACTACTACTACTACTACACACAGTAGTTAACTGTTTCATTTAATAGTTTGCAACAGTTGAATCATGCATGCTGTGTTGTGAATTTAGTGTATTTATCATGTTTAGTTTGTTGTTTTGTATCTGTCAGTCTAGTCTATTTTTTATAGCATAAATGAATGATAACATTTAACTAAGTATCTTGCTGCTTAAGAATTCGCAAGGAGCGTTATTAATTTCAGTTCGCCGTGACCAATCGAATGGATCATGGGTGGCCTAATTTCTAATCGGTTGCTCGGTGTATTTAAGAATGTCATAATAGCTTTGCAGTTGTGTAATTCAGTTGCCGAGGTATGAGGCAAGTTTTCGTCTGTAGGTCCCGAAATCGGTTACAGGCATGGGCGCCGCCACACGATTGGATCGAGGTGTGCCAGTTTGGTTTATTGGATTTATGTTAAGTAATCTTAAGGTTACAATAGGGAACACAACGGCGAGCAGGTACACCGCTTGCACACATATGCTGCGCCGATATCTAGAAACAGTACGGTAATAATTGGATATTCTTAAAATAATTATGTAAATTTAGATTATTTCAGCATTTTCTTTAAATGTATGTACTTATTTATTATTATAACGTATTAGATATGTGTATTACTTAATTACTAGCAAGTAACCCGGGCACATTTTAGTTAAACGTTCCGAACGAATATTGTTCTATACGCAGTTATTTTGGTTCAATTACAGTTTCGAGTTTCATCTTTGTCAATTTTTGTATATTGTGTCGATTCAAGGGTAAAATGACACGCGATTTGCGAGCGTCACAAGTTGCTTGCGATGTTCTTATGATGTTGTTGGGTAAGTTATTTATTTTTAATATATTAATTGACATAGGTCTGAGTCATGTGATCAGTGCAACGGGAATTACAATTTACCAACGGAACCGGAAGGGGAAAATAAAAATACATGTCACCGAAAAATTCATTTTAATTTTCTTTTTTATAATATTATTGGTGAAATAACTTTAGTTGGAGATAGGCATTCACTTTATCTTCGTATTTTAGATTTTCATAATTCATGGAAGCGAAATCTACCTTCGATGGTTTATTTTCGGCGATTGTCAAGGTTTATATACTATACGAATGAAATATATCTAATTTTTATCGTCATTTTTTAGAAAAATATCTTAATTTCCACCTACCAACTTTGAATACCGGAATTTTTAATTTAATACCGGAATTTTTAATTCCGGTAAATTCACCGGAACCGGAAGGTGAAAAAAGCCGGAACCGGAACCGCAATGCCGGTTGCACCCTGTGGGCACCCAATGGTACTATGCAATTGGTTGATAATATATACTTATAATATATAGAGGTCTTTCCAGTATCTTATTTCTATTAGTGAATCAGAATGTATGATGCAAGGTTTTTGTGATAAAATTTCATGCCAAGGATACGTATGTATATACTGACTTTTAATTGTAAAATAATTCACTAAACTTGTGACAGATGCCTTAGGAGTTTAAAAATTAGTTATTTTATTATCAGTGGTAGAACACTGCAGCAGGACGTCGTTTAAATGGTGTATCGGTTGAACTATACTCGACTAATATATAACTCAGCATTTTATTTTTAGCATGGCTGCCATTGCCAATATTTCACTGGGGCGTCAAACCACATCAGCGTGGATTTTTTTGCGACGACAGTAGCATTCGATATCCGTACGTAGCTCACGAAACTATTTCGAATCCCATCCTGTATGCGTTGATATTTGTGCCTCCTGTGGTATTGGTAAGGAGCACTTGAAACATGGATTGAGTTGAGTGCAAATTCATTCAAAAAGTCATCTTTTTTAAATAAAAATAATTAAAAATGATTGTTTTGTTTTGAAAATTACTTTGAGTTGAGAATTTATTTAAGATAATGAATGTTGTTGTAAAAATTGTGCTTTTGTTTCGAAGTATTTTTGGTTGAAATTTTTGGATTAGAGTGTAAAAAATAATGTAAAAAAAGTTTTTCGTCGCTATTTTTTATCTTTGTTCATTTTCCCTGGTGTTTAGCAAAGCTCACTGCCCTCGGGCGGCGACAAACCCATATTGGTGAAAGATTGTTTAATAGTAACTTTTGTTCATAAGTGTATTTAGTGGACAACCGGACTGTCGCTTCCGGTGTAAAAAATACGCTCTTGGCACCAATCAAACCTATTTGATCGATAAAATGTATTAAGGCACGTGAGTTGCTTTCGACATCTCCGGAAATTACATAAATTTTGCTTTGTTTATGTAATTTGTGGATTTATACAGTCTGTTTCCCTATAACGAGTCCAATTAAGTACGCCTGTCTATTTCTTGCTCAGGAATGAGGTTTAATGCTGTCTTGCGGAATTTGCCCCCAAATTACAGATCTTTCTTGTCGAAGCCTATCGAATTTTCTACGAGGAACGGCGAGCTCGCGGTCATCCAGTAGCGCCTGCGCATCGGATTCACGGACATTCTGTTCCGCCGTATATGTCTCGAGTATATGTATATCTTGGTATGTAGTATATGGATAAATGAAAGTAGAGCTAGTATTCTCAGCTGTGTGTAGCAGCTATCGCCGGCTAATGATAGGTTCTATAACTTTTGAGTTGTTGAATCGAATGTTTCAAACCGTACGTATGTTTTTGCTGGCGGACCAGTTTCAGGTGGTAAATTTTGAGATTGCCACAGTCAAAGGCCGCCGATTTGAAAATCAATTATTAACTGGCTATAGGTGCTACATCTTTTTGAGAATGCAACTGCAGGATGGCCAAACTGGGACAAGAGTTTGCTGTCAGCCTAAATGTACAACATATATGTGCACTGGTTACATCGATAGCGTATGAGATTGACCTATATGGAGAATGAGAATGTAATGTGATTTTGTGCAGCGTTTGAAAATAAAAGTTGTGTGCATAAGAAATTTAGATTTTGAAGTAAATCAGTAGATTTTTTAATTTTGCCATCGTGATCATAATTTTATTTGGTTTAGTTTGTTCTAATCGTGTTGTTTTTTCATTACCGTAGGAAATGGGCGTGTAATCACTGTTTGAAGATTTTAAATGCAAAATTCTTTGGTATTGTCACCTATGTAGTCAGTTGAGACCTGTTGATTAGGCTGCCCGTTGTATATTTCTGCTGACAGAGTTTCTAGTTCCATTTTGCTGTCCTGTATCGAGTTTCAGTTATCAATTTATGATTTTGTGTAGGCGGTACTTAGTGTTCTAGATATTTATCGTTGAAGCCTATCGGTGCTTTTACGAAGAAAAACGTCTGCGGGGAAAACCGTTACCCGCAGCACATCGATTTCGTAACAGGCCCATACCGCCGTACTGTTCGCGTGTTTATGTCTATTTGGGTATGTTGCCGGCTTAGTGTTAGCTTTATTAGTGAGTGTTATTGTTGCGAAGGCGGAAGCTTTGACTCCTTGGTCCGTGTTCTGAATTGGGCGATTGGTGATTGGCAGTTGGCATTTTGTTTTATTTGAGCATCCGTTGTAGCATCGATCACCAGATTGCAATAGTTGTTTTTTTGTCGCTTATACGGACGAGTACGTTTAAGATTGTAAAACATGCTACTGTAGCTGACTGTTGAAGTTCCAAATTAGAGTGGTACGTTTAGCCAGCAATGATTTTCTTGTGATGTTAAAATGTTTATTTATATTTTACTGCTGAGAAAACTGACTAAATCTAGGTGGTAGTAGAAACTTGGAATTGGATAATGAAATGCTGGACTTGGTGTAAAAAATTTTCCGTGCTCATAAGCAAAACCAACTTTCATTTTTCTCATACGCAGAGCACGTAACCCAGCCGTTGCTAGGAAATGCTGCTACCATTGAGAATGTTGCTATGTACATAAGTAAATATGTAGGTCCAACCTAAACCTAACGCTTGCAATTGGTTATGGCTCGCAAAAAATTTTGCAAGAACTTCGTTACCAGACATTGATTAATGTTTTCTCACGCATAGCGACAATATATTTTGTGATGTGTGCAGTAGCTATTGCCCACTACTTTAGAATGTGTTAAAAGTGTTTTAACGTTTAAAAATAGTTTAAAAAATAAACTTCTAGACACGGATACAGGTTTTAACAAGCAAAATCCGGAAGTTTTTGTTTTGAAAACCCGGGCCAGGTTTCGGAAATTTCCGGTCAAAATCCTGGAATTTCTGGAGAACAGAGAAGGGCATGGATTGCAACTCTAGTTTGTGAATCATGTTTCTTATGTGCGATCTATGTTCAAATTATTGCTTGAAAAGCAGTCATGAAACAAATTAGTATTGCCGCTATGTTTGTTGTTTGTCTTTTTCGTTTGTTGTTTGTCGTTTTCTGCAATAGACAGACACTTGACGGAAACAATGGTAACGTAAATGTTGTACTAACGCTGCAATAACACTCCCAATGCTAACATTGGTCTGGCAACTACCCTGGACCATGCTTGCTATTTGTCTTTAAGTTAATTGAAACAGACTGTTTCTGTAGCCGGTATCTGTTAGATTTTTGTGGAAAATTTGCAGGCAATTGAAATATGAATTTCGTTTAACCATATATAGTATATAAATAAGTTGCTCGAAAAAAATTTAATAGGAAAGCGCGGAAAGAATTCGTTTTGATTGGTCCTTTGTGCCAAACTAGTTGAAGTATAGAAATGTTGAACTTATCAGAGGCAGTGTCTGCTTGTTTGGCAACCTATCGCTGTTCGATTTACATGGTAATCTCGTATGTGAATAATAGTATTTGTAAGAAAAGAATGTCAAACTGATTTTGAATTAATGTCATTTTGATTTTATTAATCTGAGAATACATAAATAGAAAATTTGTTTTTGTTCTAGTGATTAAATTTCTGCAATCGGGAGTACCAGAATCAGATGTAAGCCAGCAGTTTGATAAATACAAGAATATGTATATATAGCGTAATACAATAATTTAGGTTATTTCTTCTTGGGCCTTGCGTTTGTGATGGCGTTTACTGAAATTGGCAAATACACTATTGGCCGGCTGCGGCCACATTTTATTGCCGCCTGCAAGCCTGCCGGATGGACAAACGGCATATGTCCGGCACGTGAACACTTGTACATCACAAATGTCAATTGCACTGGTGATCAGCGCCAAGTCAAAGAAGCAAGGTTAGGCTGCTTGTAAAGCACATTATGTTTATGTAGATAATATCTACGCCATTCATTGCTTATTGGCAGGGTGTAACTGATTATTTGTTTCCGGTAAAAATCGATATCCGTTTCCGTTATTTTCACTATTCAGTTACACCCCGATTATCGGTAGGTTTGGTTTTCCAATAAGCGACCTGTGATAAAGTATATAACAGAAGTGATATAAGATTTTTGTTAAGACAATAAGCTAGTTTGCGATGTTTTACTAAAGTTTTACGTTTTTATGTATCTGTAAGAGGATGAAGCTACGAGCGCGGCCGTGGCAAGGGCTGTTTTAGCAGTCTACTTTCATTTTTGCTTTTATTCAGTGGTTCTAGGTTCTAATTTTTTCGAAATGTTTATGACGGATCGTAACCTCGCACCCCTCCGAAATCCGGGCCGCAGCTCTGCTTGTAGGGCAGCGGCTAATTTTTGTTAATGTTTTGCGATCAAATTTTGTTTTATTCGGTGGTTGCAACATGCTTTTCGGTCGAGACAAATATTATAATCTGTATGCAGAACTGGTCGGGCAGGAGGTAGTGTGAAATTTTGTTTTTTGAATGTGAAATATAGTGATGGACTGATGGGTACTGGATATTTGAATAATTATTTATCTTATCCGTTATTCTTCGTATAGCTTGTTATGCGGATAATTATCCGGCAAAATGTGCCCGATATCCTGATAATTTATTTTATCCACTGACCGCCCATCTCTAGTTACTATTGTGCTGTTTTTAGAATCTCGTTTCCTTCTGGGCATTCGTCGACTGCTTGTTACGCTATGATTTACGTCGTTGTGAGTTTCTCTAGTTCATTAGCTTAACTAGCGTAAAGTAATGTTTTGGTTGCTGGGTGAAACGTTTGCATCTTGCGTATTTTAGGATTTCAAGCCTTATATTATCTCTGTAGTTGCTTAACGTTTTAGTTGATTATTTTCGTACAAGCTGTGCTATTTTTGTAACTACTTTTATAATCTCTGTCGCGCTGTGGTGATTTCTGCATTATTCTCTGGATGCAGGATGTTTTTTCAATGGATGGGTATCACATATTTTTTCCAGCTATTTGGTATACTGGTGATTTCTAGAAGCAAACATGCAAAGATTAAAAAACCATACCCGATTTACAAAACAAGAATGTTCGCCTGCGCCGAAAAAAGTCACGGAGACCATCAGTTGTTTGAAATACAATTTCTATGCTGGTTATACAAACACACTCGATTGTATTTCAGTTGTACCTTGAAGCTCGTGGCTACAGTTGGGGCAGTCGTGCGTTACGTCCCGTAATCCAACTGCTATTTCTTGCGCTCGCTGTGTACACTGCGTTAACGCGTGTCTCAGATTATTGGCATCATCCGACCGATGTTCTTGCAGGCGCATTGTTGGGCACCGTTATTGCGTTAATAATTGTAAGTCATACAGTTCAACACACAAAGTGCAAAAGTAGGGTACAAGCAGGACTTGTGCATCGTGTCGTTGTAGCAAAATGAATACATCGAAAGCGTGGCTAAATGGTTAAAACCGTGTGAAGTATTAACGTATAGGTAGTGGGTTCAAACCCGGCGTGATTACGGCAGATTCTTCAGTGCCGTGGTTCTGCTGCAAATCGGGAATATCTTAACCTTAACTTTTTTACTTGGCTATGAATAGAAATTTTCTTTTGGTCTGTGAATACAATTTGGACGTATTTTGTCTTACAGTAGAATATGTGGTAGTTTTAATATTTCGACAGAGGCGTGATTTATACAGAACATCAGTCTTGTAGTGATTAAGCTATAATTCCAAAACGTTTTATATATACATGGTGTATATTGTATTATAATATGAGTGTCGATTTCAGGGATTCCGTGTTATTCCGTTTAGTCCACCGCGATTTGCGTGGTTGACCAAAGACTGGGATCCAGAGTGTCATGACCAAGAAGAACAAGCGTGCGGGACTGACATCAAGTTGCAACCGCAACAACCGCAGCAATTTGCAAGCAGCGACGCAAGCAACAACCGACAACATCAAGATGTTGAGCTGGGTAATAATGACCGAAGCGGATTTAAAAAGCCCCCACAGGCTGCTGCGGATTTGGTAGCAGGTACTGTGAAAGCGAGCTCGAAAATGATTGATTGAGAAAACGCATACACCGCAGCGGGGAGTTTGGTCACGGCAAATTAAAAGACTTTTATTTAATTGATGAGAGAAGCGGATAAAATTTAGCAAAATTTTTAGAGAGAAACTTTTGAGGAAAATAATTGTAGTGCGCATTGAGTTTTTGTGACATTTAGACTTTATAACGAGTAGAATGGTTTAAGCGACAAAATGTTTTAAAATATATGAAAAGCAACAGGTTGAACGTGGGAATACGGGTTTTGTTAGTTTGGTATCAGATACGGAAAATTTTGAGAGCAAAATTTTAGGGATAGAAATTTTTAAACACTGCAATATTTAATGGGCATTGAAAGTTTGAATGTGCAAAATGTTTTAAATAAAAAAAATGTCTTTCAAAATAGTTTCTGTGAGCAAAATTTGTGGATTTGCAAGAGTTTTTTAAAATGCCAAATTAGTGTAAAGAACAAAATTTTTGTTTATAAAAAGTCTGTGCATTAGAAATTAACGGTTTTTCTGCTTTTTCTCAATTTCTTCAAAATAAGGAGCATTCTGGTTTTTGTGAATCTACTCACGGTAGCGTTTTGGTCTTAACGCCAAAGCGTGACCGTTTTGTTCGATATAATTTTGGAATCGCGAGTTGATGTGTCCACGTTTTAAAGTCAAAATTTTGGTGTTTGTTTATTACCCCCACCCTCCACAAAAAGTTCCTTCTACAAAGAGTGACTGGTGTATTTAAATAGGCTAAGGTTTAGGGTTAACCTTAAGCTTAGGCCTGTTTCATTACTCTAGTCATTATATCGTAGCTTAGGTCTAGGTTTACCCTAAACCTAAGCTTACGCGTATGAAAATCAGCAGTAATATGGGGGGAACTTTTGGCTTCTGCTAAGTTAACATTAGTGTGAAAGGAAAGTAAACAAGTACCGAAACTTTGAAATGACAATCCTTTTTTTCGTTTTTGGGACTAAGTTTCAAAGTGCAAAATTGTGTTGTTGCACATATTATTTTTTATTGTTTTGTAGTTTTTTGTTCTGTTTGAAAAGTGTTGTTTTGTGACGTTGTGGTTCGTTGTAGTGTGTGGTGTATCGTTCCGAAAAACGGTCTGCTGGCAAATCCTGATACTCGGAATATATACGCAAGGCTAAGCTGTTGATAAACAACCAGTTACCTGGTACAATTCAAGATTTTTCTGGAAAATTTCTAGCATAAATCAAGTATGCATTATTTTGCGATAAACCAGCGTTCGGCACACTCGTTTAGCTTATTTTTTGATCTTGAAGCACTGTTGCGTTTTAAAAACTTAAAATGAAATTTTGAAGAATTTACAGTTATGAAAGCGTGCGTACAAAGCGCAGCTGTTTGTGTTTTGTTTTGTTGTAACCAAATATTATCTGTGTATGGTTTTTGTTCAGTTTTCATTATTTGCTTATTTTAAAAAGCATAATACTTAGATATATTTTTTAATTTCTTTTTATTTTTGTTATGTTTTGCGGCTCGAATGTATGATTCCCGGTCGCTTTAGTGCTATGATTTGTGGGCGTAATTTTGGTATTCTATGTATATGGACTTTATCTCAGAATTGGCGGATAAACGCGTTTTTCTCGGTGTTGCTACCCCGATTCCTGTATCTTTGAGCTTGTTTACTGTAATCTTACTTAAAGTAGAACGAAATCCCACGTTGCCTTTTGAGAAAAATTTCAATAGTTATAACACAACAGACTTATATATACGTAGTTCTGGCTCCAGTATTGCTTAAATTTCTTGGCTGTCCTCAAGCAGGAAAAGTGCCATGTCTTTCCGAGTTCGTCCACTTCAAATCCATGCTTCCTCGAAGTTTTAACACGCGTTTCCGCCAACGGTACAGTAACCCATGACAACCGTTTGCTAACACTGATTGAAAAATCTTAACACACGCACTAGGAACGGCGTTGGAATTTTAGGAAACCCTATGATGGTATGCATGGTTTCACCGTCTTTATTGGTATTAATTTTGTCGTTTTTGTTTTGTGCATTTATATAATACATCGAAAGTATGCTTTATACTTACTGATCAGTTTATATTCTTTTTATTTTTACTTATTTATGTACATATAATAGGTTATAGTGCTTAAGAATTGTGATTTTAGTGCACAAAATCGTTATGGTTACAGCAAATGAAATGTCTGACCGAGTTGTGTCAGTTTCGTTTCAATAGATTATTGGAAAAGCGGAAATTAACATTGTACTTTCATGCTAAGAGCCCAGGTTTAAGAAGTTTCGAATATAAAGTAGTAAAAAGTTCTGAAATTTTAGTCAAATATTGTTTCAAATCGTTGAATTTATATAGCTCTTATGTCGTATGTACTCTCCGTTGTGTGTATCACTTATCGCCGAGTAGTATTCAGATTGCAAATAACCGAATCGAGGTAGCTACGGAATTTTTATAAGTTGCATAGACTTATGAAGACGAATAATGAAGTGCGAGAAATGACCAAAATTAACACAAACTTAACTGTTTTTTCTGGTTCGGTGTATTCGTGAATTGGTGATAAGTGCTGCATACGTGTGAATATATCGACATGAGTCCTTGGTGCTGTTCTATTTCGCCACACGCCACGGTAAATATTATTTTTTCATTAATAATTGACGCACGCCTGCCGCGCGCATATAGAATTTGTTTATATTTGTGTTAGCAGCGCATAGCGGCACGCGGCGGCGTGCTGCGGCACATGACGGCGTTCATAGCAGCACGCGGCGGCGTGCTGCGGCACATGACGGCGTTCGTGGCAGCACGCGGCGGCGTGCTGCGGCACAGGACGGCGTTCATTGCGGCACGCGGCGGCGTGCTGCGGCACAGGACGGCGTTCATTGCGGCACGCGGCGGCGTGCTGCGGCACATGGCGGCGTTCATAGTGGCACGCGGCGGCGTGCAACGGCACATGGCGGCATCCGACAAAGTAAAACATAGCATAATCGTTAATTTATAAATTATATATAATGTTATTCAAGATATGGATGTAGACACGAGCAATGAACATTTACTTGTTTCTGTAGCATCATCATGATTTAATTTTAATTACTAATATATTATTACATACTTCGTTTGTTTGGTTTTGTTGGTATGTATTGCATGAAACTTATTGTTGCTTATTTTAATTATATTAAAACTTCTATTAGGTACGTAGCATTACCACAGTGGCTTTGTTTATTTTTCACACCACTGGGGCCTGCCATCTTAAGATTTGAACGAAAATATTTAAACCCCACGTTGCCTTACATTAGCAACTACTCTGCTATTTATTAAGTGGATTATGCGTTTGCAAAACGTTTTATTGCAATATTTTGTACCTTGAAATGCTTACGTATAGTTTTATTAAATTTGGAGGTCTGCATTTGCAACTAATATTTTTGGGGCCAAAAGCTAAACGTTTTCGAAATTTTTCGAAACTTTATAATTTTAGTGAAAAGTTATTGTTTTGAACTATTACGTGATGTTCTGTTTCGTTCTTGTGGCAGCTACGATGTATTATTGCTAGCAGAAGCAAAAGGTCGCTTTCTACGCGTTTCATTTAGGTACGGATAAGGGCCGATATTCTCAAATGTGTACTGCAACTATTATCAGTTAGCAGTAGGTTTCAAACTCACTAACTATTGCAGTTGTTGAACTTAAAATTGGTACACGAGTAGAGCAAATTATATGCGATGCGAAAAATTGTGCTCAATCTTGAGCCTCAGCATTTCCTGGTTCGAAAGTTGCAAGATCTATGACCAATTGGGGATAGGCGCTGCACACGTTTGAGAATACAGGACATGGTTTGAAATGTCGATACCAATTAATACTTTGCCGCTGTATGTCAAGTAATTTACGTAAGCATACTTTAAAAATTATCTTTTGCTTACAAGTTATTCATCCATCCTATAGAATAAGATTTGAGAAAAGATTTTTGAAATTTAAAATTTCTAAGTGTTTTTTAGTTTAAAATTTATTTTGTTTTTCGTTTTAGGTAAACAAACTGAACAGCCGCTGTGTCGTTGGATGGATGAATAACTTGAATGTTGGCCAAAAATTAAAGATTTTTAATTGCTAAAATAAGATAGTACGTGTCAATGTCGGTTGCCTGCGCAAAACAACAACAACAGCGACAAGAACACGAGTGTGAATTGAACAAATATTTTGTTAACAATGTGGGTTGAATTTTCAGTATTAACACCGTTAGCCTTTTTAGCGGCATGTTGCAAAGATGGAGGGACGACGTGGGGTCCTTTCGGGTTGCTTAAAAAAGTCTTTTGTGGGCCGAGGCGGGGTGGGGCGGCAACAGGCCACTCCACCTTTGCTTGTGGAATGTAGCACGTTTCCAGGTAGTGGTGAGTTAAAAGTTTTAATTATATACCATGGGCAGTTTGACATTAGTAATTGCAAGTTGTATTTATTGCAAAATGGCTGTATTTACCGGTATGTGTCGGTGATATGTCCTGCTCCTGGGCCTGGCTAATTTGAAAATACGGATCCGTAAAACGGTCGGACTCGGAATACTTAATATCAAGGCCGCGGCGTTCGGTCGAAATGCAGTAAGAATTTACGGTTGTTGTACATTTTTGTCACATTTAAATGTTAAGGCTTAGGCAAAGGCTTAGACATAGGTCAGGTTTTTCGTTTCGTAAACCTAAGCCTAACCGTCAATGTAGGGAGACGTGTTCATGAGCTGGATTAACAATTTGTGCGATATTTAAGCGTTATTGATCGCTAACAATAAAGTACAGATAGAAAAATCGACTCCAAGAATTGTGTTTGGTTTCGTAAATTCTTCTTGGTTTGTTCCATTTTTTTTATGTTTTTGGTTTTTTCATGGTTGTTTGTTTGTTGTTGAGGCTTTTAAGATCCTGTTTTGTTTGGCTTGTTTTTGCTACGTCACCGCTACTTCAATGTACTTCGATGAAATAAACGTTTAGTTTTGATCTCATTGCAAGCCATACCTAATAATGTTTGAACTCTCGCAGTATAGCAGGTTTATTCTAAAGTCAGTGATGTTTAAAAGTATTTTCGGCGGTTTTAGAAATCTTGAAATCATAACCGTATCCTGTCGGATATGATTCGTTGAGTTTGAGGAATAATTGGCTGGCTGTAATGTCGGCATAAATACGATGGCCTATGTTAGTTTAAGGGCGTCCAGGTTTGAGATGGGTCTATAAAAGAGTAGGTTTAGATTCTAGATTACATTTGTTTTGCTTAGGCCTATGTTTGGGAACACATTTTTGCAACGCTTAGGCTTAGGCTTAGGAATACGCTTAATTTGCTGTTACGCGCCTTAAAGCAACATTGGCCAATATGGTGGTTCGGATTTTGGTTACCGCTCAGTCGCAAAATTGCAGCACAAAGGGTTGCAATAGTGCACAGTAGAACGACGTCAGACGCCACCGTGTGTCGTTTTCAAACTTTAATTTTTGTGACGCGGCTCGCGGCATAATAAGTCGTACCTATTTCGCGCGAACCTTATTATCAGCCATTATCTCGATCTCAGGGCGGTCGCAGAGGGGGTGGCACCGACCCCCCCCCCCCTTCGAAGTATTTCACAAACAGTTAAATTTTTAAAACAAATGCTATTTTATTACATTGTCTAAAATATAAAAAATAATATCTAAAAGGTCATCTTCCCGACAAAATCATGCTAAAATATAAAAAATAATATCTAAAAGGTCATCTTCCCGGACAAAATCATGCGACTGCCACTGCTCGACGTTACACTTCACGTTGAGTCGAATTTCACTATAGGTTTGTTGCTTGTTTTTCTAAATTCCAAAATTGACATATTTTCGCGTTTTGTTTTCGTGGGAAAATTTCGCGTACTTTTAGGTGTTTTTAGCTGTTTTGCTTTAATGTTAGTTTGCTTTTTTGTATCGTTATTTGCTGATGTTGTATTTAATACATCTGTATTAAGTATATACTACTGTTTGGTATGCTTATTTGTTTCATATATTCAAGCTTGTACCGCTTTGCTAAAGTTTTGACGGTGCCAAAAATTAATACCTCAAACGTGGCATAATGGCTTGCTGTATCGTTAAAATTGCTGCAACGGAACAAAGCTAAAGAAAGTAATTTGTGAAGTTTTATTAATTTTTACATTTTTTTTTGCTTTCTCATTATAATAAGCATATTACGAAGTCTAAGCCGTAACTGCAAGAAAGAGCTTACACCTTAAGTCTTAACGTAAGCAAAAAATAGTCAGTTTAAGCTTTTACTGTACGGCAGTTCTGCAGAAATTGTTGAATTTCACTTAAATTTCATATTTAATTTTCCACGCTAAGGTGAAAGTTGGTCTGCAGTGTAAGTATATATCGTTCCTTTGGTACTTACTTGTGAAGGCTGCATCCGGAGTCCAAAGTGCAGAAGATGAATTAAAATTGGGTTGTAGTGCTTGTTTTATTGAGCTTACCACGAGTCTATTGCGTTTGTTGTTTCAGTCATTTATGTGTTCGAAGTCGGCTTCTTAAATGCGAAATAAACATTTGCGAATCGAGTTCTTTATTGTTTGGAGCAGCCAGGGTGTGAAAACTTTATGGGCCAATGTATGACATAGGGTCGTGACCGAGGTGTAAACGGATAGTAAAAATAACGGGAACGGAAACCGATAGTGGTCTTGATAACGGAAACGGGAAACAAGCAAAAAAATAGTCTAAAGCTTAAGCTTGCTCTATTGCAGTCCCACAGAAACGTTCCGCCTCTGATCTTTACATGGGCCTCTCTGTTAACAATTGAATACCATAATTAGGTTTCAGGGTACAACCGGAGGTCTGGCTTCGGCGGAAAATCGACCTCCGGCTTCGGTAGAATTTTTGCCGGATGTTCCGGCAATTTCGATAGTAAAATTTTGAATAATTTTCCTAAATTTATCTGTTTAGCGCGTTCTGATTGACTTTTGTCACAATTTTCATGAAAGAATTGCCGAAATTTGGCAGAAAACTAGCGTGAAATCAAACAACATTTTGCAGATATTGGCTAAAATTAACTACTTTACCATCATTTTTACTACTTAATTTCGCCTCACCTCCGGCTCCGGCAGGTTTCGTTGACCACTGGCTCCGGTATTTTTCACCTCCGGTTGCACCCTGTTAGGTATATTTGCAAAAAATAAGTCAATGTAGCTTAATATACTTAAATATTCGTTTTCCCTTTTTGTTATGAATGATTGGTTCGACGTCTACAGCATGTATTACGGTTTAACCTAGTGATGTAAGGTTGGTAACGTGCCAGAACTGTACGCTACCCGCGGGTAACCCGAGTACGGGTAAGAAAATTTTGACGCGAGTGTACAGGCGGGTCAAAATCTTCAAACTTTGGTCGACAAAAATTGATAACGATATTTTTACATATAAGTACGCTTTTTGAGAAATCAGGAACGGTTTTGCTCAAGTTTACGGTGTACTGTAGTGACCACAATAAGATCGGTCGTGGTATTTATTTTGACACTTTTGAGGGTACCCGCGTTATTCGTTTACGGACTTTTAATGATTTTTAATTAACTGCATGCTCGTTGAATTCAACCAACAGCCTTCTTGTTATATTCTTTATTTTGGCATGGCTGACTTGCTCTGAATCATTATTAAGTGCCATGTTCGTTAATCGCTTTTCTGGATTTAACAAGGTTTATGCGGGTTACCTGCGAGTGTCAGTTTGAATATTCGAGCAATCTAGACCATTGTTCGGCTTAGGTCTCTTTTATGGACTCTAATTACGAACTCTATCCGCAATAACTAATTCTAATTATGGATACAGACTCCGATTGATTGGGACTCAAAATAGGGAAAAGGCAAATTCAGTCGTTTGGCGATTAAAATTTTTGAGTGCTTTGTCTTGCGGTCCAAACCAGCGGTGCACCGATGTAAAACTCAGTGAAAAAATCTTATTTAGATTATTTGCGAAATGGGTAAATTAATCTACCCCACCTTTGAACAAATCTGCATACACTGCGAAATATGGTTAGTCAAATTGACTCTCACTACGCTCTACGGGACTACACAAACTGAGTCAAATTCGACTCTGCCAGAGTCAAATTCGGCTCACTGAGTCGCACGTTTTGACTCAGAATTTCTTGCAGTGTAGAAACACAAAATTGTGAAGTTTTATACGGAATTTAAATTTTGAAAAAAAAAAGTGTTTTGTACCAAACATGGCCGGAGGGGCTGTAATAGAGTCAGTTTAAGCTTCAGAAGGCTTAGGCCTAGGTGTAGGCTTATTCGTACGCTTAGGCTTAGGTTTAGGCTTTGGCTTAGGCTTAGGCTTAGGAATACGTTTATACTACTGTTCCGGTCCTGTTCTATACATGGGCCCCAAACAATCAATTCATTTGTTTAAATAGAAATTGCAATCAGATGCCTTTCTTCATTGCTCGTACGAATTCTAAAAAAAACAATCCGCTTACAAGCAAATAATATGATCCTACCGTGCAAATATTAATAGCCGAAAGGTTTAATATGATTCACTTCAACTATATAATTATGCTCTTATTACACTTTCCCTCACATTTAATGTTAAGACGTAAGCGTATGTCTGAACTGATATTCTGCAAAAATTAGTGAGTCAAATTGACTCTCCCCGAAATAGGCTTTTCCTGACTACACAAACTGAGTCAAAATTCGACTCCGCCAGAGTGAAATTCGATGCACTGAATCCCTCAGTGAGTCAAATTTGACTCTGGCGGAGTCGAATTTGTCTCTGTTTGCGTAGTCAGGAAAAGCCTATTTCGGAGAGAGTCAATTAGACTCAGTATTTTTTGCAGTGTAGGACTAATGAATTTTGCAAAACAATCTATTTAGCCATGAGATTATTGAAATTTGTACAATCAGTCTGTTTATAACCTGAAACACTTCTCACGACGTAAGAATTGGCCAATGGTCATCGCTTATTTATTTAAATGGTATGCTTGACAGTCTCTAATTAATAATGTTTCAGCTTTATTTCAGAAGCTTTTATTGTTTGGGAACCTCAAACTTTAAAGTTGCATTTCACAATTTTCGGTCGTCTCGAAAACGTTTAGAAACGCAAACCCATAATTTTACTAGTTTTTGGCCCACGTTAATTATAGCACATGCCTGCTGCCCACTGGGAAACAGTGTGACTGAGAGGGACTTGAGATAAAGAAGCTTTACACAAAAAGAAGTATTCTGAATTTATTGAGAAAGCTAATTTCAGTGACAAAACTGAAAAGTTTTTCCAATTATTTTGAGCACAATTTTTCTAAAAGTAAAACAGAAAAACGTTCATTTTCAGACTGTATTTGAAAAGGGTTTTTTCGAAACTTTTTCTGTTATAAAACCGAAGTACTGTTCAAGTGTATCTTGCTAACCACATTTCTGAAATGTAAGAAACTTTTTCTTAAATGTGACAAATAATGTTTCGCATGTATACGCGTAGGCTTAGGTGTACTAAAGCTAATATGGCCGATGTATAGAACAGGGCCGGATCGTTTTCCGGCGGTTCTGTAATAGAGTCAGTTTAAGCTTTAGACTTACTTTTTTGCTTAGGCTTACGCTTACGCTTAGGCTTAGGCTTAGGAATAGTCTCATCCTTATGCTTAGGCTTAGGCTTAGGAATAGTCTCATCCTTATGCTTAGGCTTAGGCTTAGGTTTAGGAATATGCCTATACTACTGTTCCGGCCCTGTTCAATACATGGGCCGCAAATATTAAGGCTGGTAAGTCAACTTTTAAAATTTCAAACTAACAAAGTTTGTTTAACTTTTTTTACTTACCATCATGACTGATCCGGCCGTCTTTATTACTGTCGGCAAATTGAAACATTTGATCAATGACGTGCGGCGTGTAGATGTAGCCTAATCCAAGTCGACTCACTGCTGAATTAATTTCATCTCGTGATAGTTCTCCATCGTTATCAGCGTCAAATGCCTGTAAATAATTTAAAGTTAAGTCGTTCAACCTGACATCTGGTTTACGGCCCATGTATAGAATAGGACCGGAACAGTAGTAAAACCATATTCGTAAGCCTAAGCCTAAGCCTAAGACTAAGCCTAAGCCTAAGCAAAAAATAGTCTAAAGTTTAAACTGTGTCTATTATAGCCCCTCCGGAAAACGATCCGGCCCTGTTCTATACATGGGCCTGGTTTACAATCTTGGTTACAGAATTAGCTCAATTCAAAAAAATTTCATGCGTCGTTAATAAGCACGAAGATGAATGAGGTCTTTGTCTGTTTCAACGAGCAATGTTTAAAAACGTACTTGAAACAAAAACGTTGCAGACCACGTTCATCATAGGTATAGGGCCCTGCATACTACGCCGCCTAAGCCTAAGCCTAAGAGTCGGTAGTACTTCAGTGAACAAGAGTGTGCAACTTGGGCGTTAGAGTATGGTGCAAAATGTACCAGCACGCGTTGCGTTTTTGCCCGACTTAGAGTATCATCTGAGCGACTTGTTTCAATTGCAAATACTGGTCCACAGTACCCTTTTCTGAATGAAGGGGATGTACCCAGATGCATACTCTTGTCTATAACAGTGATGATCATCCACTCTTGCTAAACGGTAAGCGGGACTTCAACCCAAACCTAAGTGTAAGCTTCAAAGCCTAAACCTCCGCCTAATCCAAAGGTGCAGTCTAAGCTACCCAGTTTCGATGTCCGCCAGTCTTCCTGTCTGCCATTGGGAAGGCCCTATAATTAGTGTGGGTCAATTTTACAACCTGGTTTATACCGACCGCTGTTAGGCAAAAATAAATGTCTTAAACCTACTATTAATAATAATATAAATTACGTGCTGTGTCTGAGTTATTATTAATCTTATGTTCATTCAAATTTAGGCAATACTGTACTTTTTACACATTTCACTTGGGAACAGTGGATTTTTCTGCTGTCACAAACGTCATGGACTTTTCTGCTGTCACTGACGTCATGGACGCTTTTACACGGGGAGGAGTAGAGGGGATATGTTTTACACCGAAATTCGATTCACGTAAAGATTAGGGGCGGAACGTTTTTCTGCGAGGCTGCAATAGAAAAGTTTCAACTTTGGGCTACTTTTTTGCTTACACTTAAGCCTACGTATAAGATCATTTTAGCGCTTAGTGATTAGGTGTAGGCTTAGGCTCAGAAATATGCTTATACTACTATTACGGCTCCGCTCTATTCAAGGGATCAAAATTTCAAGAGACAAAAACAACATTTAACACCAATTTAAAATAACTTTCCATAAATCTAACAGGTCAAGAAAACTTCTTTTTCTGAATTTATACCCTTTATGAAAGCCATCCTGGCTATGCACCTGATTGACGCAGATTCCGAAATATTTTGCTAAAGTCTAAATGGCCCATGTAAAGATCAGGGGCAGAACGTTTTCCTGTGGCACTACAATAGAGTAAGTTTAAGCTTTAGACTAATTTTTTTGCTTGGCTTAGGCTTAGGCTTAAGAGTAAACTCATTTTTACCCTTAGACTTAGGCTTAGGCTTAAGAATAAACTCATTCTTGCCTTAGACTTAGGCTTAGGCTTAAGAATAAACTCATTCTTACCCTTAGTCTTAGGCTTAAGCTTAGGCTTTAGGCTTAGGAATATGCTTATAATACTGCTCCGCCCCTGTTCTTTATATTGGCCAATTTTCGAAAACTGAAAAGTATTTCAAAATGTATTTATTATTTGAGGACGGTTGCAATTTGGGACAAAAGTTGGTTTTTACTCACCGCAAACGCTTGTTTATAATGTTCAAGCTTATGCTTAGGCTTAGGAATATGCTTATGATACTGTTCCGCCCCTGTTCTTTTCATTGGCCAATTTTCGGAAGCTAAAAAATATTTCAAAATTTATTTATTATTTGAGGACGGTTGCAATTTGGGACAAAAGTTGGTTTTTACTCACCGCAAACGCTTGTTTATAATGTTCATCAGTGAGGCTTGCACGACGCTTCGTTGCAGTCATTGCTTTTAAAAATTCGTCCCATTCGATTGTTCCCGATCCTTAAACAGACCGGTCGACGTTCAAGGCCTTTATTAGCCTAAACCTAAGCCTAATCCTAAGCCTTCCGCAAACGTTCATTTCGAAGCTACTGCTTTTTTTGCAATGCCAGCAATGCATGATTAATGGTAAGTGGCTCAAACGGTTTTGCCGTAAAACACAAAAATTCTGATATAAATTTGCTAAAATAACCGGCCAATGTTAAGAACAAAGGCGGAACAGTATTATAATCATATTTCTAAGCCAAAAGCCTAAGCCTAAGCCAATGCCTAAGCGTATCCTAAGCCTAAAGCCTAAGGCTAAGCCTAAGCCAAGCAAAAAAATTAGTCAAAAGCTTAAGCTGACTACTTCATAGTCCCAGAGAAAAACTTTCCGCGCTTGATCTTTACATGGGCCAAATTACCAAATAATCAAAAACTTATTTTTACAAAATTTATTGAATTTTTTTGCTATTTTTAAACTTTACCATCTCGATCTGTTTCGTTCAATATCTGTTGAACTTCACCATCGGTCGCTTTTAAACCACACGCTTCAATTGAACGCTTAATTTCGTCACGTGTAATGTGACCGTCTTTGTTTCGGTCGAACATTTCAAATGTTTCACGATATTCTCAAACACATTTTAAATTTCAAATTTAGAAATATTTTTTCACAAATACAAAGCGTTGTTGAATGTATAAGTTAATATATACATTTTGAAACAGGCAACTTTTAATCTTGGTTCGAAAGTTTGGCTCATGTAAACATCAGCAGCGGAACGTTTTTCTGCGTTACTGCAAAACAATAAGCTAAACTATAGACTAATTTTTGGGCTTAGGTATAACCACATTATTACGTTTGAACTTAGGCTTAGGAATATGCTTATACTACTGTGAAACGGTCCTGCTCTATACAGTACCCGAAAGCTTTAAGTTTGTCTGTCACATTAATACTTATCACCTAAAGTTTAAAATAATAAAAGTATTTCTAGCGCATCACAGACAGTAAATATTAAAAGGGGGTCCTGGAACATCGCTAAGGTTTGTTTTGTTTTATTTTTATGAAATTTTGTTTGTTGTTTTAATAGTTACGTTATTTCACAAAACACCAAATGATAACTCATGCCCCAAGTTTTGAAGTTGCGGCAGATGTAATGAACAGGGGCGGAACAGCATTATAACCTTATTCCTCAGCCTAAGCCTAAGCCTAAGCGTAAGCCTAAGCGTAAAAATGAGTTTATTAATAAGCCTAAGCCTAAGCATACGCGTAAGCCTAAGCTTAACAGTGTGTTTATTCCTAAGCCTAAGACAAAGCCTAAGCCTAAGCCAAGCCAAAAAAATTAGTCCAAAGCTTGCGCTTACTCTATTGCTGTACCACAGAAAAACGTTCCGCCCCTGATCATTACATGGGCCGAAGTTGCCAAAGCTGTATTTCTTCAATATATTTTAATGCGATAGCTTTAAGGATGGTACCATAACTCGGCATTGCCGCATCGTCCGTCGCCATACGTTACCGTTCATCACCGTCTGTCATCGTTCGCTATCGTGCACGAGCAATTCGCGCAAGCATACCGCACGATGACAGACCGTGAATATCAGCGCCGTACGGCGACGAAAGGCGTCGAACGGCAGTAAATTTTGAAAAACTACAGCGCTAATCCTAATCCTGAAAAATTGGTTCGTTTTTAAAACTGCTAATATACAATTTTATGTTATATAAGCAATTCTAAAAGATGTTTGCAACATGAAGCGTATACCAGATCTTATATAGGTCCACTCTCACCCTCATTTCAGATTACGGCCTAGGCTTAGGCTTAGACTTGGACAAAGGTTTAAGCATAGGCTTTAAGCGTTAATATGTATTCTTTTACTAAAGAAAATGTAAGCATACAAGCCTGTAGTGTCAGCTCAAGACCGTTTAGCAGGAAAGTATGCACCGAAGTCAGCGTACCTTTAATTTCGTCTTCAGTAAGTTCTAGTATCTGAAAAATAACAAATTTACATACGTATTCTGTGTAATAGTCTGTAAATAGTTGTCATCGCGTTCAAGTGGAGGGGTAGGTGCAATTCTAAATGATTTCCGTTCTGGCCCATGTTATTTTTAGGGACGGCCTGGTTTCTGGTGGGTCTATAAAAGTGTAGGTTTAGATTCTAGATTATATACATTTTTAGCTTAGGCTTAGCATTAGACTTAGGCTTAGGAACACACGTTTGCAACGCTTAGGCTCAGGCTTAGGAACACACGTTTGCAACGCTTAGGCTTAGACTTAGGCTTAGGAACACACATTTGCAACGCTTAGGCTTAGGCTTATGCTTAGGAATACGCTTAATCTACTGTTACGGCCCTAAAAGTAACATTGGCTTCCGTGTTTATGCCAACCTTCTCAACCGACTGCGTCTGCCGTAACGGCGGAAGTAAAAGTTTTGATTTAAGATTTTGTGTTCCTGTACTTTCTAAAATCAAAAAGTTTAAATTTTTGATTTCTTTATCGGTATTCTCAAAATCTATCAAGCGTCTATTACCAGTTGCCAATAAGTTCTTTGAATGGTTGATTGATGAGCTTCGCAATTCAGCCCATTGTTTGTTATTTGACGCATTCTACACTGCAAAAAATGGTGAGTCAAATTGCCTCTCTCCGAAATAGGCTCTACGGGACTACACAAACTGAGTCAAATTAGACTTCACCAGAGTCAAACGTGCGACTTTACTGAGTCGAATTTGAGTCTGGCGGTGTCGAATCCGACTCAGTTTGTGTAATCCCGTAGAGCCTATTTCGGAGAGAGTCCATTTGACTCACCATTTTTTGCAGTGTATACTAAAGTATAGAATATCGCGCATCTGTAGCTGTCGTCTTCGAAGACCAATTGCTGACTGATGATAGTTGCTACACATATTTGAGAATGTTGATCTCGTCGAAACAGTGGAAATATTTTAGCTTTTCATAAAAAAAGTTTACACAAATTGGCAATTATCGGTATTATTTAAGCCGATAGGAAGGAATTTTTTATTTCTGAGTAGATTTTGCTGCTAAAACGCAAGTGTGACTAATTTTACAACTTGGTATTCGGTCAACAACCCAGAACCCAATATCAAACAAAGCTTCTTTGGCTGAATGTAATGATTAGGGGCAAATCGTTTTTCTCCGCGACTACTGTAGAGTGAACTCTTAAACTTGAAACCAATCTTCTGCAATGGCATAGGCTTAGGCTTTAGATATAAGCTCATCTTTACTCTACGGCTAAGGCTTAGGCTTAGGAATATGCTTATACAAACTTTTACGACCCTGTTCTATACATTGACTCAAAATGGTACAAATTAGCATTCGTTTACCTGCAACATATTTCTGTATCAAATGAATGATCTGAATATATATATTTATCTTTAATTATGAAATTAGTTGGCTGGTAAAGTTAATTATGCTAAATGTTTTGCTCGCTTTAGTAAAATTTCTAGCAAACTAAATTTAAGCCACTCGTTTTCAGTTTCACAGGTGTTGACAAAACCTCGTCAGCTTGAAGATTTTTATCCATTATTAAAGATTTTGAAGCTTACTTCAAACAAACGTTTTGATCAAATGCATGACCGCTGTTAAAGATAGTAAACGGAAAATTTTTCGCTTAATTAACATTTCTTTGATATAAAAGATTCAGTTTCGCTCCGAAACAACGAGTTGTTAAACAGAGGGCAAGAGCTTGTTAACACTGCAAAAACTGGTGGGTCACATTGAGTCTCCAAAATACGTAGCCTTTTCCGGACTACACAAACTGAGTCAAATTCGACTCCGACAGAGTCAAATTCGACTCACTGAAACTCTCTCCGAAATACGCTTTTCCGGACTACACAAACTGAGTCAAATTCGGCTCCACCAGGGTCAAATAAGACTCACTGAGTGACACGAGTGAGTTGAATTTGACTCTGGCGGAGTCAAATGCTACTCACAGAAACTCTTTCCGAAATTGGCTTTTCCGGACTACACAAACTGAGTCAAATTCGGCTCCACCAGGCTCAAATTAGACTCACTGAGCGACACGAGGGATTTGAATTTGACTCTGGCGGAGACAAACTTGACTGTCTGTGTAGTCCGTAAAAGTCTATTTCGAAGAGAGTTAATTTGACTCACCATTTTTTGCAGTGATGGCAGCACGGAAAAGGTTCCGAACATAGAATTCAATTAATGCTGTTAAAGATTTTCGACCGGGAGGTGCAGATATTCATTTTAGGCTTTGATATGTAATACACCATTAATAGTTCCTTATAAAACAACTGTGGTTGCATTTTATGCAACAATGTTGAAAAGACAAACAGACTTTCCAAAATATGCAGTATACCAGTTGCAGTGAAACTTCATGTATGAGCGAAGCTCAGACATACTTACTTTTTAATCAGTCTACTTAAACATACCATCTTTACAAAGCACAATCGCATATTTTAACCTAAGGATAATACGCTTTCAAACTAAAAAGTTTATCAAAATCGGGTCAGCGGTTTCTGAGATTCTCGTCGAACGGAACAACGGATCGACATCCACCTTTTGACACCCCCGAGTACAAACCAAAGCGCTGAGCTTTGCGGAAAGTTTCACTTTGCTAAATGACTGAGTTTCGAATTTGTGAAGCCTATGAACACAGTTGGAAAGGTTAAGAAAAAACAGATAGAAGAAAAATTATACAGGACCAAAAAAAACAAGACGAGTCTAACTATTTCTGGTCAAAACTAACGGAATGAAATTGCAAAACCATAACGCTTATCTCGAAACGGTTTCTGGTTAAAGTGCACTATAACCAGCGAAGCTTTTGTATTTCGAACAGCCATACATCACCAATTATAACAAATTAAATTCAAATATTGAAATTTGATGCAATTTTGGCAAACAAGCGGCCTGCAAACTCTAATATTTGCACATCTGCCACGTCTTACTATTGTAAGCACTATATATACAAACCGGTCTACATGTTGATCGCTAGAGACGGCCGTATATAAAATACCATTTTAATCATAATCATATTATCTCTTGTATACATAGATTGGCCCATGTGCTGAAGAAGTCCCTCCGAAAATGCGCGGATATTACCTGGAAAATTGGGATTTTTGGGAAATCCGGATATTCCCCGGGAAATTGGGATTTTTGGGAAATTCGGATATTACCCGGGAAATTGGGATTTTTGAGAAATTTGGATACTACCCGGGAAATTGGGATTTTTGGGAAATTCGGATATTACCCGGGAAATTGGGATTTTTGGGAAATTCGGATATTACCCGGGAAATTGGGATTTTTGGGAAATTCGGATATTACCCGGGAAATTGGGATTTTTGGGAAATTCGGATATTACCCGGGAAATTGGGATTTTGGGAAATTCGGATATTACCCGGCAAACTGGGAGGGACCTGTTCTACGCATGGGCGTTAAGATTTTAGGTAATTGCTAATCGTGAGAATACGCCAGCGACCCTAAATGACAAGGATAAAAATAAGAGTTGATACCGGTTGACCTGTACCTTGTAGACTCGAGCGATAGCTGTTTGCTTGAATTAAATTTCAACTTGATACCACTTTCAAATTAATTTCTGTAGTTCAGCCACAGACACAAAGCATTTTCAATTGAGACTTGTCTGGGTAAGAGTTGCAATTGCACGTTGGTGACCTTATGTTACTGTTAGAACGATTCTGGTTTCTGATGTGACAGCAAAAGAGTAGATTTAGCTTTTAGACTATATTTCTTTGCTTAATATGCTTAGGCTAAGGATTAGGCAGGCTTTGCGGGTTTACACTTTTTTCAATGTGTAGCTTAAATGTTAGATTTAGGAATATTGCTTAATATCCATAGTTGCGATCCTAAAAGTAACATTGGCCCAAATGCTCATGACCTCAACAAATGTAAGAGTTTTGTTAATTACGGTAGGCATAATTTATAACGTAAAACAGCCGTGATACGTGGTATGCTGAAGTAGAAGCATTAAGTCGGCTGAAAATATTAAAATGGCACAAGTTGCTTGGTACAAATTGCTTATCAAAAGCAGAAAACCCACTAAAGACCTATTCACACGTGCAAGTTCGGGGCCCGTGTATAGAACAATGCCGGATCGTTTTCCGGAGGGGCTATAATAGAGTCATTTTAAGCTTAAGACTAATTTTTTTTGCTTAAGCTTAGGCTCTTGTTTAGGGTTAGGCTTTGGACTAGGCTCATCCATATGCTTAGGCTCATCCATATGCTTATGCTTAGGCTTAGGCTTCGGCTTAGGCTTAGGCTTAGCCTTTGACTTAGACTTAGGCTTAGAAATATGCTTACACTACTGTTCCGATCCTGTTCTATACATGGACCAGTTTTAGTAGCCAAAGCCAGCAATTGTGTGATTTGCAACGGCAATTTCTACGACTCGAAAAAATTCACACTTACCGTAAACGCAAGAGATGCCATATTTCGTAACGCAACAGACTTTTCAACGCTGTACTCGGGTTGATTTTTGTTCAAAACGCCGCTAAGTTGAGCTGCAATGCTTGATTTAAATGCAGACGATTTTTTGCGCAACCATTCTGTTGACACTGACGCTACTGTGTTGCTGATATCTGAAATTTAAACAAATTGAAACAGAAATTGGCTAAATTATTTTATAAATTATACTGAACTAATATATTTAACATAAATTCAGACTCATAGGGGGAGGGGTTCGGCCAAAAACACAGCGCGTACCATTCGTTCCTAAACAGAATGTACCCAGTTAGCCTTGTTGAAGTGTGCATCATCGTCTCTCACTAGCGGATCCTGACGGGGGGCGGCTCCCCTCCAGAATTTTTTGTGATCAAATGGTACGGTTCCTAATTTATATTTATCCCCTCACAATATTTTTTTGGAAAAAACACAATTTTTTCTCACAATTTTTTGCGATAAATTGGTAAACCCTACCTTACAAACTTTCTCATCAGAAAATTTTTTGGTGATAAAATGATAATGTGCCTACCTTATAATGTTTGCGTTTCCATAACGTTTGCCAGCTTGCCTCCCCCCGTCAGAAATTTTTAGATCCGCCTCTGTTCACTCTTGCTACTATCCACATGTTGTATGAAAAAAGTAAAATCGTTAAATTCAATGTTTTGAAAGGAACAGAACACGCGCAACAAGCCCTAAAGGTTCATAGTATTCAAGACGAAGCTGAGAAAAAAATATCTGCCTTACCATTTTCAAAACTTTTTCATTTCGTGGTTTCGCACGGTAACTTATACAACATTTTATCCAGGTTGTCAAGTACTATTCCCCCAGGGTCCTAAGCACATGACAAACCTACCATTTCATCCCTCAAACTGATCAATTTAAACCATCTACAGTAGTGACCCGAATAATAGAGAAGTGGACTGCGCACGGTTACAGACTGTTGTTTATTATTGATTCACCCGAAGCCTAAAAACTGACCCCCAAAGACTTACCTTCATCCTCGCCACAGTCTTGAAATTCATTGCTTCCGCGGTGTTCTTTGATTTTTCGCGTTTGTTTTTGTTCCGCCTTTCGCGAATATTCCAGCCGACGTTGTTGCAGTTGTCGTTGTTGTTTTGCGCGTTGTCGTTGCGATACACTTTGCAATCCTTCACTGAATGCTCGACGATAATAATACAGTTGCCAACAGCAAACACAACGAGACAGAATTGTTTGTTGTGGTCGATCATGTGTCCTGCATGCGATTCGTTCAATGGACTCCACAGATGAATCCGGCGTCATCGAGTATGATTGGTTGATCAGCAATCGCGATTACAAGATTTGGAAACAACCAGGCGTGCAAACCGGAAAATCTGTTTCCGGTTCCGGTGAAAATCAGTGTCCGGTTTTGTTTCGGTTATAAAAATACACGAAATTGCGTTATTTTAGTGCTCATAGTTATAGTATGGTCAAGTTCATTTAGCAACCATCCACGTTTTCACTACAGATCGGTTGCATTGTTCGATTTGAAATAATGAAATAAATTTATTCACAAAAATTTTTTTTAGTGAAGTTGTCGTTTTTTTAATAAAATTTGACCGAAGTCGTTGAATATTTGCACGACCCAATTGTATTAGTAGAAAAATGCTTTTCTGTTTCGGTTATTTTCAATATCCGTTTACACCCTGCTTAGAACTGAACGCGCAATTCCACAATGGTTGTGCATTATATGACTCTTTCACATATTTCCTTCAAATTTATATACCAGTCGTAGTGGGACTACATATATTGAGCGAAGCTCGAACACACGTAAGCAATTAAGGTAATATGCAATTTAACTGTTAGCTTACTATTCATTTATCGGTTTTGGAGGTTTGTAAGCAATTTCCTCAGATTCCTCGCACCCAAAAACCCTTCAGCCACCATAATAATTTTTGGAATAATTTAAAAAGTCCTAATTTTGTCTTGTCAATTAAGCTAATATGCAAATTAGCTATTAGCTAACTATTCAATTATCGGTTTTGGAGGTTTGTAACAGATTTCTCGCACCCAAAAACTTTCAGTAAACCCTAATAATTATTGAAATAACTTAAAAAGTCCTAGTTTTGTCTTGTTCAATAAGCTAATATGCAAATTAGGTATTAGCTAACTATTCAATTATCGGTTTTGGAGGTTTGTAAACAATGTACTCAGATTCCTCGCACCCAAAAACTTTCAGGAAACCCTTATAATTATTGAAAAATTTAAAAAGTCCTAGTTTTGTCTTGTCCATTAAGCTGATATGCAAATTAGCTGTTAGCTAACTATTCAATTATCGGTTTTGGATGTTTGTAAACTATTTATTCAAATTCCTCGTACCTAAAAATCCTTTAGTGCTGAAATTATATAGCTTTTAACGTTAATAATTAGTGAAATATTGTAAAAAGTCCTAATTTATGCTTATATACTATGCTAATATGCAAATTATCTATTAGCTAACTGCTCCATTATCGGTTTTGGAGGTTTGTAAACAGTCTACGCAGATTTCTTGCACCAAAAAACCCTTTAATGCTAAATTAGATTGCTTCTAACTGTAATAATGAGTGAAATATTGTGGAAAGTCCTAATTTAGGCTTAATTAATTATGCAAATTATCCTGTAGCTAATAAACGTCTTAAAATTTTAAAACCCCAATGCGAGGTTAACACCCCCGGATAATTGGCTTTCAAACAAAAAAGTTTATCAAAATTGGTTCAGCCGTTCCTGAGATTCTTTTCGGAAGGACAGACGGACAGACGGACGGACGGACATCCACCTTTCGACCCCCAAGTACAAAACATAAATCGCTTCGCGAAACTCCGAGCTTCGCTCGGAGTTTCGCTTCGCTCAATAAGGAACTAAAAGGCTTAGGTTTAGGAAAACGCTTAAGCTTAAGGCATAGGTAAGCATTATACTGAACCTGAAAATATGCCTAAAATGTCGGGAAAGTGTACAGGAGCCCGTTTTACTATGTATGGTGAATAAACTTTCGTACGTCGGATGAGTTTTAGGTTGATGCATACTGATGCCAAAATTCTACCAACTGGCAAGAATTTCGTTGCTGAAGTTTTTTTTTTGCTGAAAGCCAAACAAATGGCCAGGATTTTCAATTGCGACAATCGTCGGACGAATCTACGACAGTTCGTTGCCCGACAACTTGTCGCCCAACAATTTACGCTTAGGCTTAGGCTTTGGTATATAATTATTCTTACGCTTAAGTAGGCTTAGGCTTTAAATCTGAGCATAAAGCACTAGCGTAAATGTTAAGTCTGAAGCCAAAGACTAACAATAATGATATGGGCGACCAATTGTCGAGACGATGAAATTGCGGATTACAAGTATCTCGGGTACCAGTACTTTAGCAAAGTTAGGGTTTAGTTTGACATAAGTTTAAAGTTGATTTTGCGAACGAAGCGAGCTACTACTGTAATCACCCTAATAACAGGGGGACTAATATTTATTTGGCATCTCCAGATGATACCCTTCCTGTTATTCGGTACGGACTGTTATGTATTTTAACCCATGCTCGCATCCAACCTTCGTTACAGATATATACCTGGTACAGCAATTATCCGTTGAATTAAAGTTTATTTGTCTTGTATCAAAGCCATGAGCGATAGTACAAATTGTGCTCCGGTTCGAACTTTTACGAACAAATTAGCGCATCCTAGCGTTATCTCACATAGAAGCTTCGACCGTCTAACGGTGATGCAATACTCGTCGTATGGCGCCGCACGTCATGTGAAAAAAATTTATATAACGGGCAGTAGCGCGTGTCACATCTTAAATTTAATTTTACGAGTGATGCGCGTCGCCACGAGGCATCGAGCGGCCTAGCGCGGCAGCCAACGGTATCGTCTTGATCCGTGCGTTCCTGTGTGGCGTCGTGCGGCGGCGAGTGCAGGCGAACGGCGTCGTCCGCAGGCAGACGGCGCCGTGTGGAACATAAAATCATGATGCTATCCTAAAGTAAAAAAATTTAAAATTTTCCCTTTGGTTTCAAACGTTGCAACTTAAAATTTCAAGTTTTCAAGCTTCAACACATTTTATCAAATGGTTTTATTTTGTAGGATAAATTATATTAAGTTTAAACTAAACATGCAATTTTTCAGTCATGGAACAGTAAAAAAATCGCCACGCAAACTGCTATGTATACTGTTGCCACGAGAGGTCAGCGCTGAACGTAATAAATCTTCGGAAACAGAAAAATATATAAAAATTAAAATTGTAGTACACAACCAACTCAGCGTATCTAGTAGTACAAGATAACAACCGACCTGTAACCAGCTCACCTTGCTAGGAGGGAGGAAGCGAAAACCGTTTCAGTAGGAGCATACAAGGGTTTTCAATGACTTATGGTTGTAAGTAAAGTTAAACATTTTCTTGGTGGCCAAAATATTTCCAGATGGACTGAGCCCCCCAGCCTTCCTTGGCTATAGATAAGTGGCGGATCCTTTTGGTACAAGTCAAACAAACACACTGGCCCACGTAAAGAACAATTCCCTCCCAATTTCCTCAGTGATATCCCATTTACCCAAAATTTTAATTTGCCGGGTATCCAAAAGCTTAGGCTATTCGGAAGTTTAGGATTAGACTCAGGTTTAGGCTTAAGCTTGCATCTACGCTTTAGGCTAAAGTTTAGGTGTATGCTTAGGTTCGTGCAGACGCATTTTAAAACTTGCCAAAACACATAGAAAATTAGTTGTGCAGAAGCCTGAAACAATTGTGAAATTTTGAGATATGGAATAAAGATTTGCATTGTAAGTTTGATTTTAACCCTGAAAAAAGTTTACGCTCGGCAGCCGGTGGTGGGATGCATCATACCCCCATCACACCCCCCCTTCGGATCCGCCCTTGTCTACAATCGGCGGTATAGCAACAAGCAAAAGGTATACAAATTTTTTCGTAGGTAGTTTTTATGACCAAAGGCACTTTACTGCACACTCTAACCAAAACTAAAGCTTCCAATGTTTAGTTTTGTACTGGGAGCCGCACCTATAGATTTCAATTCGATGTTTAACTTACTTCAAAATTTCAAGATGCATCATTCATTTCTAGCTAGGAGTCGAGCGCAGGTCCATTTGGGAATAGCAACTGAACAGGCCTGTAGCCACATATCAATCAGGACCACTTCAGTGCCTGTAGAAAAGTTTTAACCTCGCTTCCAAGTCGATGATTACCCTTGTATGCCCTTCGTACAAAACGGGTACCATCGCTAGCAATAAAACTGTATCTGAAAAGCTTGTGCAGATTTCAAAACATAGCTTCTACAGAATCGAAAAAGCCTAATATTAATACTGAAACGTAAACTCACTTCAACGTTCAATAAAATCATATTATACAGTGAATATTCATTGATTTATTGCAATTTGAAGTGTTTTCAAAACATTCACACAGTTTCATTGGCCATCCAGCCGTGATTTGCCAATTTTCGTCCCGACAGTCATAAGATACTCGGAAAAATAATCTAAAATGTAAAAAAATAACAAACATAACAAAACAAAGAAAACCATATAAAAACAATGACGATAAAATCGAAATTATTTTGTCAACTTGAATTTACGACCGCTAGAACTGCTTACTGTAGCGACCCAAATAAGGGGGGGGGTAATGAAAGAGGGGTTACCATTTTGGGTCCGAATCAATAGGAGTCCGTATCCCTAATAAGAGTCCGTATGCAGATAGAGCTCTTAAACCCGAATTAATCTATAAATGTCAATTATTCCTAATTATAGCGCATAAATGACTCCATGGCCAAGTAAAGTTGACATCGAAACTTAAAAGCGTACTTAAGTTTTGAAGGTACATTCCTTATTACCTTGCATTATCGCTCAAGCTATTGACACAACACAAATAAACGTTTAATTCAACGGATAGTTGCTGTACCAGATATATTAGTAACGAAGGGTGGCGGAGCGCTGGTTAAAAACAAATAACAGTCCGTACCCGAATAACAGGAGGGTACCCTATGGAAAGACCAAGTAAATATCAGTCCCCCCTCTTATTCGGGTCACTACAGTACGTGCCCGAGAGCTTCGTAAGTCTAAAGCCTAAACTTAAGAATAACTCTAAACATAATCCTAAGCCAAATTTTAAGTCTAAGCCTATTCAAGAGCAGTAAATAGTCAATTCGACGAGGATTCGAGTTCAACGTTTTCTTCAGATAGCATTTTAGCCCAACGTTTCGGCGAATTCAGTTGTGAAATTTTTGGCATTTTTGTATTAAGAGTTTTGTTTTTAAAATTGAGTTCGTTTCAAAATTTTGGGGCAACATTGGAACACAACCGTCAAAAGATTGCGTTACAAAATAAGCTTTAAAACTAAAATTTTTGGCAACACTTTACCAATTATTGTTACAGTTGGAGCAAGATTTACATAAGTTTTATTACCTGATTTTGTTTCACCTCCGGCTTCGGAACAATTAGTTGACCTCCAGCTTCGTTTCCGGCTAATGTTTTTTTTACTTCCGGCTGCAACCTGATTTATTGCAACTTTTCTAGAAACTAAAATAGTGAAATCTTGGTTACTTAATACCGGAAGCTGACGTTCTAGCACGAATATTTCTCTGTGTTGGGGCACACTGTATACAATTTGCAATTTGCATTTAGCAAACAGCAGTATATATATTATATATTATATATATTATATATTATATATATAATATATAATATATATAATATATAAACCGTTTTCTAAATGGACACTAGATTTTATATGTTTAGCTGAATTAGTTTTACAGGGTAGGGGTACTTGAAACTAACCGTTAAAATATCTTCATAGCTCTAGTTATATAGATGTCCACCTAGAGACAAAGATGTATGCAGTCCAGGTAAATCGCATAATGCTTTGCATGCAGTTGCAATATTTTAGCAATTTGTTTGTTGCAATATTTTAAAGAGATGGACACTATTGCTATATTGTACGATGGAAGTAAAGTTATAGTGGACACTGGGGCTTATGGAAGCTCAAATGTTTGACAGTGGTTATTGCGTAAGTTTAAGTGGTTCCTATTTGTTTGTGTTACGATGGATGAAAGCTGGTGGGACAGCGAACAGTGAATGATTGTCAAATTTTATGCTTTTCAACGCTTTATTCAGTTGGAGTCAACGGAAATTTTTTGAATTTATAAATTTAATAATTTAATTTGAACAGAAACCGGAAATAATTTTATCTTTTTGTAATAAGTCAAATTGAAATGCTCGAAACGCAATCAAATGTGCCTCTGTGGACCTCTATGTTTCAGCGATTATACAGATTGTGTTGAACGGAACGAAATTTATTCATTTCTAAGCGTAAGCCTAAGCCTAAGCGTAAGAATGAGCATATTCCTAAGCCTAAGCCTGAGCCTAAGCCTAATCCAAGCAAACAAATTACGCTAAAGCTTAAGCTTACTCTTTTCAAGTCCCACAGAAAAACATTCCGCCCCTGATCTTTACATGGGCCATAATTTCCAACAAAACCCAAAAGATATGTTTTATTCTTTGTTTTCCAATTCTTCTTCATAGCCTTAAATTTAAACGTATACGATGTGTATTATGTCTATAAGACCGATCAGGGACTATTTTTGTTGGATTAGGCTTTTAGGCTTATGCTTGGGAATATGCTCCTTTTTACGCTTAGGCTTATGAATGCTTATAATTCTGTTCCGCCCCTGTTCTTTACATTGGCCGGGACCCCCGAACCAGAAATCTATTTTACCCACCCCCCATCTCTATCTCGTTGTGTACCACTGTTACCGCTCATCACCTCTGGGCGTTTACGAAAATCAAACACTGTCGCCCGAGCGCGCAGTATAAATTTCTACCAATATGCGCCGTTTGAAATATTTAATTTTCAACAACCCACCATCGAGATTGTCTGGTAAAGATAAAGCAAACCTAAAAACTATAAACGCAAGAAACCGTCGGGTTTTGCCAAATCGAAGTATTGCAAAAAGTTTGGCAAAATTTGGTGCCGTTTACGGTTGATATCTTTGCCAAAATATACACGACACCACGAAGTGGACCCGAAGCTATAAATAATTATACATAGACAATGTATGTTTATGCATTTTGTTAAGGTGTGGTGGTTATATTTTCGGCTCATGTAAAGATCAGGATCGGAACGTTTTTCTGTTGGACTAGGAAAGAGTAAGCTTAAATTTTATACTTATTGTTTTGCTTGGATTAGACTTAGGCTTAGGCTAAGGCTTTGGTATGTAATTATTTTACGCTTTAGGCTTAGGCTTTGGTATGTAATTATTCTTACGCTTAGGCTTAAGCTTTGGTATGTAATTATTGTTACGCTTAGGCTTAGGCTTTGATATGTAATTATTCTTACGCTTAGGCTTAGGCTTAGGAATATGCTTATAATACTGTTCCGCCCCTTTTCTTTACATTGATCATCTTTTCTAATTTTTCATTGAAAATTTGCACATTGTGACCATTAGTGGTATTACTAATTGTCAAAGTCTTTTGTCTTAAACTCTAAGTCCAAGCTAAACCATCCATGATCTTCCCAGCTACCTGTTCATTAACCTTTTTTCTCATGAATATTTTCCAGTTCGTCTTATTTTCATGTGATGGTTCCAACCCTGAAGACTGGGATGAGAGGTGCACTGTAAAATTCAATGAATTAATTAATCTACTCAGTACGCAAAGTTAGTTATTTCTGAGTTTACTTTAGCTCACTCTGAGTTTCGTTGATTGTTACTCTGACTTGAGCTGATTACGGGAAAGTTGATTAATTAAATCAAAATGAGTTTTAATCAACTCAGAATTCTGAGTTCTGATAGTCCTAACTCAGACTGAGTGATTCAACTCATTTTCACGAACATTCTGCTGCGGATGCGGTGGGACTCGAACCTACAAAGTATGGATTACCGGTACACACTGTTCATTGCTTCTATTTTGCGTATACCTTTTGCATTGAGTATTTCTCATTTTACTCGATGTGAGAAAGGGTTAATAATAACAAGAGTAGATGAACGCTATTTAACAAAAGTGCGCAACTGGGCAAATTCTGTGTAGAAAAGAATGTACCCGGCACGCGTTGCGTTTTTACCCAACCCTCTGTTTGATTAGAGGGGGTACAACTGGTGCGAATCATGTCACTTTATGTATGTGGCGTCAAACATGCTCCCCTTTATAGTTTAATTTAGGGGCATTCCTGCAATAGCGATCCCCCCTTAAACAAAAGGAATAGGCCAAAAACGCTACACCCGGTGGTACATTTTGTATCATGCGGGACCTCAAGAGTTGCACAGTCTTGTCATTATCCACTCTTGATAATAATAATAATAATCGCGAAATCCGTTTGAAAAATTATAATTTTCCCACCGTATTTTAAAGTCTATTTAAAATTGCCTGCAACGTATGATTAATATTGAATATTAATTCAAACTTGAAGTACTCAAATCTGTTACTTCGTCTGATCGCTTCACACCTAAATTTGAATTGAAAAAATTCTAATTTTTGAAGTTCTACGTATTAACGCGGTCTTTGGGAACAAAAAGTGTAAAAAGTTAGCAATTCGTATATTCTTCGTCAGATGCTGTTTTTGGAGCTAAAATCAACAACGTTAAAATTTAAATTGACATTGTTAAACAACAATGTCAATTTAACATTTATTATTTGATTTTAGCTCCAAATTTCGCATCTGACCATACGAATTGCTAACTTTTTACACTTTTTTGTTCCGACATTAATATCAAACTTCAAAAATTAGATTTTTTAGGATTACAATTTTCATATAAAACGATCGGATTTGGTGCTCTTCAAGTTTGAATTAATAACATTGCAGGTAAAATGGTTAAAAACAAATACATAGATTATAACTCAAACGATTCACAAATTATTATTATTATCAAAATCTGGATAATGAGAGCAACCTGTCAACAAGGTCCCCACATGATCAACGCCCCACCCGGGTGTAGCGTTTTGCACATTGTTTGTTAAGGGGGGATGCGTATTGCAGGAATGCCCCTAATTAAACTATAAAGGGGAGACAGTTGAGCGCCAGCCTAAAGTGACATGATTCGCACCCGCCCTACCCTCTCATCGAACAGAGGTGTGACGCAACCTCGCCCGGCCGGGTACATTCTTTTCTACACAGAATTTTACTGCACTTTTTGTTAAATAGCGTTCATCTACTCTTGTTATTATTCATCCTGAATAAAAAATATCAATGCAAAAATTCACGCAAAATAAAACAGTATGTACCTGTAGATTCGAGTCCCCGCATCCGCAGCAGATATTTCGTGAAAATGATTTGAATCACTCAGTCTGAGTCAGAACTCAGAATTCTGAGTTGATTTTTGATTTAATTAATCAACTTTCCTAAGCTCCGATTAATATGCAACGAACAAGTGATTTAAAATAAAGTCAAAATAACTATTCATCTAATTAATTAATTCATTGATTTTTACAGTGTGCACCTCTCATCCCAGTCTTGGATAAACAAACTGAAAATGTCGTGAGAAAAAAACTAATGAACAGGTAGCTGGGAAAATTGGTGAATATTAGCGAACTTAAAGTTAACGAAAGACTTTGATAATAATACCACTAATCCACAATGTGCAAAAATTTCAATGAAAATTGAGAAAAGATGATCAAATTAGAAGGGGCGGGAATTATGACAGTATTGCGTAAAATAATACATCAACCTAAGCGTAACAATGAGTACATACCAAAGCTTAAGCCTAAGCGTAAGAATAATTACATACCAAAGCCTAAGCGTTGATAATACCGAAGCCTTAGCCTGGCAAGCCTAAAGTCTCGACCGAGAAAACGACTGGGTATAAAATTTAACTTACTCTTTCCTAGTCCAACCAAAAACGTTACAAATTCATAACAATCTAACCACACCTAAAATGCATAAATTCCCATCTATCAAAATAATTATTTATAGCGTTGCCCAGGTGGTGTCGTGTATATTTTTCAAAAATCTATCATTAAAGCGCACCAAACTCATTCGATTTGGCAAAATTTTTGCCAACAACTTTTCAAAGTTTAGTAGGTTTTCGTTTATTTATCAGAAATATCTGGATGGTGAAAATTGAGTGTTGGAGCATGTGGTGTGCACGCTCGGTTTTGATTTTGGTGAACATAAACGAGATAGAGGAGTGAGGGTTCGGAATTTATAACGATTCATAACCTAAGCATTAAAAGTTGCCAAGCATAAGCCTAAAAGCCTAATGAATAATTACCTAATAGGTATTATGGATTAATTAATACATATATATTTAATTCACTATAAAAAATAAAACAAAAGAAACGTATACTTTTTGCCAAGTTTTTGTTGAAATTTATCAGCCATGTGAGTAACAAATGTTCTGTGGGATTTTTGAAAAGAGTAAGTTTAAAGTTTAGCGTAATTTGCTTGCTTGATTAGGCTTAGGCTCATAGCCTATGCTCATTCTTAACACTTCAAAAATGAATAATTTCGTTCAACACAATCTGTATAATCGCTGAAAGAAATTTTCACAGAGGCAGTTAGTACGGTTTTTTCGAGCGTTAGGTTATACAAAAAATTGGAGTTATTTTTGCTGATTTATTAAATTTATAATTCAAAAATTCATCCCAACGTTGGAGAGCGATTCGCTGTTCGCGTGTGTGTCCCACCAGGCACACATTTGTATCTAATAATATTTAACGGTAGATATAAACTAATTCACTAAACAGTAAAATCTAACTATAAACAGTTTATATATTATATTTATTATATATTATATATAATATATAATATATATAATATACATATATATTTATCAATTGCAATTGTATACATGCCCAACACAGAGATATATTCATCCACTCAACGTCAGCTTCGGTATTAAAAAATTACTATTTAGTTTCTAGAAGTGCAATAAATCAGGTTGCACCAGAAAACATTAGGCTGAAGGTTCCCAAAGCCGGAGGTGAAACAAAATCAGGTAATAAATTTTATGTAAATCTTCAATTGTAACAATAATTCAATGTTGCCAAAAATTTTAGTTTTAAAGCTTATATTAACGCAAATTTCCCAATTACCAACGAACTCAAAAACAAAACTCTTAATACAAAAATGCCAAAATTTCACAACTGGTCGCCGAAACAGGCTAATATATAAAACGTTGAATATCTCGTCGAATTGACTATTTACTGCTCTTGAATAGGTTTAGACTTAAAATTTGGCTTATTTATGTTTAGAGTTAGGCTTAAGTTTAGGCTTTAATTTCCATACAGTAAAGTGCCTTTGGTCGTGGAGATCTGAGAAAATTTGTATTTGTTATACCCGCCGATTGGCAAGGGCGGATCCGAAGGGGTGTGAGATGGGTGGTATCCGCCCACCACTGCGACAAACTTTTTTCAGGGTTAAAATCGAACTTACAATGCAAATCTTTATTCCATATCTCAAAATTTCACAATTGTTACGGGCTTCTGCACAACTAATTTTCTATGTGTTTTGGCAAGTTAAAATGCGCTGCACGAACCTAAGCATACACCAAACTTAGCCAAAGCGAGATGCAAGCTTAAGCCGAAACCTGAGTCTAATCCTAAACTTCCCGAATAGGCCTAAGCTGGATACGGGCAAATCAAAATTTTACGGGAATTGGTGATCACGAGGAAATTGGGAGGGGGAATTGTTCTCTACGTGGGCCAGCCGTGTTTGTTTTACTTGTACCAAAAGGATCCGCCACTTATCCAGCTAGGCCAAGTGAAGGCGGGGGCCAGTCCATCTGGAAATATTTTGGCCACCAAGAAAATGTTTTAACTTTACTTACAACTCATAAGTATTGAAAACCCTTGTATGCTCCTACTGAAACGGTTTTCGCTTCCTCCCTCCTAGCAAGGTGACCTGGTTACAGGTCTGTTGTTATCTTGTACTACTAGATACGCTGAGTTGGTTGTGTACTACAATTTTAATTTTTATATATTTTTCTGTTTCCGAAGATTTATTACGTTCAGCGCTGACCTCTCGTGTCAACAGTATACATAGAAGTTTGCGTGGAGATTTTTTTAATTTTACATGACTGAAAAATTGCATGTTTACTTTAAACTTAAAATAATTCATTCTAACAAAATATAACCATTTGATAAAATGTGTTGAAGCTTGAAAACTTGAAATTTTAAGTTAAATGTTTATAAACCAAAGGGAAAATTTTAAATTTTTTTACTTTAGGATAGCATCATGATTTTATGTTCCACACGGCGCCGTCTGCCTGCGGACGACGCCGTTCGCCCTGCACTCGCCGCCGCACGACGCCACACAGGAACGCACGGATCAAGACGATACCGTTGGCTGCCGCGCTAGGCCGCTCGATGCCTCGTGGCGACGCGCATCACTCGTAAAATTAAATTTAAGATGTGACACGCGCTACTGCCTGTTATATAAATTTTTTTCACATGACGTGCGGCGCCATACGACGAGTATTGCATCACCGTTAGACGGTCGAAGCTTCTATGTGAGATAACGCTAGGATGCGCTAATTTGTTCGCAAAAGTTCGAACCGGAGCACAAATTTGTACGTATCGCTCATGGCTTTGATACAAGACAAATAAAACTTTAATTCAACGGATAATTGCTGTACCAGGTATATATCTGTAACGAAGGTTGGATGCGAGGATGGGTTAAAATACATAACAGTCCGTACCGAATAACAGGAAGGGTATCATCTGGAGATGCCAAATAAATATTAGTCCCCCTGTTATTAGGGTGATTACAGTAGTAGCTCGCTTCGTTCGCAAAATCAACTTTAAACTTATGTCAAACTAAACTCTAACTTTGCTAAAGTACTGGTACCCGAGATACTTGTAATCCGCTATTTCATCGTCTCGACAATTGGTCGCCCATATCATTATTGTTAGTCTTTGGCTTCAGACTTAACATTTACGCTAGTGCTTTATGCTCAGATTTAAAGCCTAAGCCTACTTAAACGTAAGAATAGTTATATACCAAAGCCTAAACCTAAGCGTAAATTGTTGGGTGATAAGTTGTCGCGCAACGAACTGTCGTAGATTCGTCCGACGATTGTCGCAATTGAAATCCTGGCCATTTGTTTGGCTTTCAGCAAAAAAACTTCAGCAACGAAATTCTTGCCAGTTGGTAGAATTTTGGCATCAGTATGCATCAACCTAAAACTCATCCGACGTACGAAAGTTTATTCACCATACATAGTAAAACGGGCTCCTGTACACTTTCCCGACATTTTAGGCATATTTTCAGGTTCAGTATAATGCTTACCTATGCCTTAAGCTTAAGCGTTTTCCTAAACCTAAGCCTTTTAGTTCCTTATTGAGCGAAGCCGGAGTTCGCAAAGCTGGAGTTTCGCGAAGCGTTTTACGTTTTGTACTTGGGGGTCGAAAGGTGGATGTCCGTCCGTCCGTCTGTCCGTCTGTCCTTCCGAAAAGAATCTCAGGAACGGCTGAACCAGTTTTGATAAACTTTTTTTGTTTGAAAGCCAATTATCCGGGGGTGTTAACCTCGCATTGGGGTTTTAAAATTTTAAGCCGTTTATTAGCTACAGGATAATTTGCATAATTAATTAAGCCTAAATTAGGACTTTCCACAATATTTCACTCATTATTACAGTTAGAAGCAATCTAATTTAGCATTAAAGGGTTTTTTGGTGCAAGAAATCTGCGTAGACTGTTTACAAACCTCCAAAACCGATAATTGAGCAGTTAGCTAATAGATAATTTGCATATTAGCATAGTATATAAGCATAAATTAGGACTTTTTACAATATTTCACTAATTATTAACGTTAAAAGCTATATAATTTCAGCACTAAAGGATTTTTAGGTACGAGGAATTTGAATAAATAGTTTACAAACATCCAAAACCGATAATTGAATAGTTAGCTAACAGCTAATTTGCATATCAGCTTAATGGACAAGACAAAACTAGGACTTTTTAAATTTTTCAATAATTATAAGGGTTTCCTGAAAGTTTTTGGGTGCGAGGAATCTGAGTACATTGTTTACAAACCTCCAAAACCGATAATTGAATAGTTAGCTAATACCTAATTTGCATATTAGCTTATTGAACAAGACAAAACTAGGACTTTTTAAGTTATTTCAATAATTATTAGGGTTTACTGAAAGTTTTTGGGTGCGAGAAATCTGTTACAAACCTCCAAAACCGATAATTGAATAGTTAGCTAATAGCTAATTTGCATATTAGCTTAATTGACAAGACAAAATTAGGACTTTTTAAATTATTCCAAAAATTATTATGGTGGCTGAAGGGTTTTTGGGTGCGAGGAATCTGAGGAAATTGCTTACAAACCTCCAAAACCGATAAATGAATAGTAAGCTAACAGTTAATTTGCATATTACCTTAATTGCTTACGTGTGTTCGAGCTTCGCTCAATATATGTAGTCCCACTACGACTGGTATTTAAATTTGAAGGAAATATGTGAAAGAGTCATATAATGCACAACCATTGTGGAATTGCGCGTTTAGTTCTAAGCAGGGTGTAAACGGATATTGAAAATAACCGAAACGGAAAAGCATTTTTCTACTAATACAATTGGGTCGTGCAAATATTCAACGGCTTTGGTCAAATTTTATTAAAAAACGACAAATTCACTAAAAAATATTTTTGTGAATAAATTTTTTTCATTATTTCAAATCGAACAATGCAACCGATATGTAGTGAAAACGTGGATGGTTGCTAAATGAACTTGACCATACTATAACTATGAGCACTAAAATAATAACGCAATTTCGTGTATTTTTATAACCGAAACAAAACCGGACACTGATTTTCACCGGAACCGGAAACAGATTTTCCGGTTTGCACGCCTGGTTGATTCCAAATCTTGTAATCGCGATTGCTGATCAACCAATCATACTCGATGACGCCGGATTCATCTGTGGAGTCCATTGAACGAATCGCATGCAGGACACATGATCGACCACAACAAACAATTCTGTCTCGTTGTGTTTGCTGTTGGCAACTGTATTATTATCGTCGAGCATTCAGTGAAGGATTGCAAAGTGTATCGCAACGACAACGCGCAAAACAACAACGACAACTGCAACAACGTCGGCTGGAATATTCGCGAAAGGCGGAACAAAAACAAACGCGAAAGATCAAAGAACACCGCGGAAGCAATGAATTTCAAGACTGTGGCGAGGATGAAGGTAAGTCTTTGGGGGTCAGTTTTTAGGCTTCGGGTGAATCAATAATAAACAACAGTCTGTAATGCGGGGTTCACGTTACTGATTGTGCGCTTGGGGTCTGTTTTGTCACCTACCCATAGCAGGACGTAGAAACAACCTATATGAATAGGTTGCTAGCTAGCTACTACCCATATGGGTACCTTACATTTGTAGCTATGGGTAGCTAGTCTTAGGTTTGTTACCCATATGGGTACCTTGAGTTTGTTTTAACAATATTTATAGTTTATGTAATTTTTTAGATTTTTTCCAGAGATATATTGTAAAAAAGACTAAACCAGACTTGTAAAACAAAACTCACTGTACTGAGCTGTTTTAAAAAGCAAGCTTGAAAGTGCATTATGTTGTCATCTATATAGGCTACGAGTAGACATCTCGACTCTACCGATATGGGTAGGTCAATATTTCAAAAACCTAGCTATGTGCAACATATTATTATTCTGTTGGTATCCATATGGGTAACAAAAAAGTTAGTGTGTACCGCCATGGGCACAGTGACAAAACAGGTACCAAATGCACAACTGGTAACGTGAACCCCGCATAACCGTGCGCAGTCCACTTCTCTATTATTCGGGTCACTACTGTAGATGGTTTAAATTGATCAGTTTGAGGGATGAAATGGTAGGTTTGTCATGTGCTTAGGACCCTGGGGGAATAGTACTTGACAACCTGGATAAAATGTTGTATAAGTTACCGTGCGAAACCACGAAATGAAAAAGTTTTGAAAATGGTAAGGCAGATATTTTTTTCTCAGCTTCGTCTTGAATACTATGAACCTTTAGGGCTTGTTGCGCGTGTTCTGTTCGTTTCAAAACATTGAATTTAACGATTTTACTTTTTTCATACAACATGTGGATAGTAGCAAGAGTGAACAGAGGCGGATCTAAAAATTTCTGACGGGGGGAGGCAAGCTGGCAAACGTTATGGAAACGCAAACATTATAAGGTAGGCACATTATCATTTTATCACCAAAAAATTTTCTGATGAGAAAGTTTGTAAGGTAGGGTTTACCAATTTATCGCAAAAAATTGTGAGGAAAAATTGTATTTTTTCCAAAAAAATATTGTGAGGGGATAAATATAAATTAGGAACCGTACCATTTGATCACAAAAAATTCTGGAGGGGAGCCGCCCCCCGTCAGGATCCGCTAGTGAGAGACGATGATGCACACTTCAACAAGGCTAACTGGGTACATTCTGTTTAGGAACGAATGGTACGCGCTGTGTTTTTGGCCGAACCCCTCCCCCTATGAGTCTGAATTTATGTTAAATATATTAGTTCAGTATAATTTATAAAATAATTTAGCCAATTTCTGTTTCAATTTGTTTAAATTTCAGATATCAGCAACACAGTAGCGTCAGTGTCAACAGAATGGTTGCGCAAAAAATCGTCTGCATTTAAATCAAGCATTGCAGCTCAACTTAGCGGCGTTTTGAACAAAAATCAACCCGAATACAGCGTTGAAAAGTCTGTTGCGTTACGAAATATGGCATCTCTTGCGTTTACGGTAAGTGTGAATTTTTTCGAGTCGTAGAAATTGCCGTTGCAAATCACACAATTGCTGGCTTTGGCTACTTAAACTGGTCCATGTATAGAACAGGATCGGAACAGTAGTGTAAGCATATTTCTAAGCCTAAGTCTAAGTCAAAGGCTAAGCCTAAGCCTAAGCCGAAGCCTAAGCATAAGCATAAGCATATGGATGAGCCTAAGCATATGGATGAGCCTAGTCCAAAGCCTAACCCTAAACAAAAGCCTAAGCTTAAGCAAAAAAAATTAGTCTAAAGCTTAAAATGACTCTATTATAGCCCCTCCGGAAAACGATCCGGCATTGTTCTATACACGGGCCCCGAACTTGCACGTGTGAATAGGGCTTTAGTGGGTTTTCTGCTTTTGATAAGCAATTTGTACCAAGCAACTTGTGCCATTTTAATATTTTCAGCCGACTTAATGCTTCTACTTCAGCATACCACGTATCACGGCTGTTTTACGTTATAAATTATGCCTACCGTAATTAACAAAACTCTTACATTTGTTGAGGTCATGAGCATTTGGGCCAATGTTACTTTTAGGATCGCAACTATGGATATTAAGCAATATTCCTAAGTCTAACATTTAAGCTACACATTGAAAAAAGTGTAAACCCGCAAAGCCTGCCTAATCCTTAGCCTAAGCATATTAAGCAAGGAAATATAGTCTAAAACCTAAATCTACTCTTTTGCTGTCACATCAGAAACCAGAATCGTTCTAACAGTAACATAAGGTCACAACGTGCAATTGCAACTCTTACCCAGACAAGTCTCAATTGAAAATGCTTTGTGTCTGTGGCTGAACTACAGAAATTAATTTGAAAGTGGTATCAAGTTGAAATTTAATTCAAGCAAACAGCTATCGCTCGAGTCTACAAGGTACAGGTCAACCGGTATCAACTCTTATTTTTATCCTTGTCATTTAGGGTCGCTGGCGTATTCTCACGATTAGCAATTACCTAAAATCTTAACGCCCATGCGTAGAACAGGTCCCTCCCAGTTTGCCGGGTAATATCCGAATTTCCCAAAATCCCAATTTCCCGGGTAATATCCGAATTTCCCAAAAATCCCAATTTCCCGGGTAATATCCGAATTTCCCAAAAATCCCAATTTCCCGGGTAATATCCGGATTTCCCAAAAATCCCAATTTCCCGGAAAATATCCGGATTTCCCAAAAATCCCAATTTCCCGGGTAATATCCAAATTTCTCAAAAATCCCAATTTCCCGGGTAATATCCGAATTTCCCAAAAATCCCAATTTCCCGGGGAATATCCGGATTTCCCAAAAATCCCAATTTCCCAGGTAATATCCGCGCATTTTCGGAGGGACTTCTTCAGCACATGGGCCAATCTATGTATACAAGAGATAATTTGATTATGATTAAAATGGTATTTTATATACGGCCGTCTCTAGCGATCAACATGTAGACCGGTTTGTATATATAGTGCTTACAATAGTAAGACGTGGCAGATGTGCAAATATTAGAGTTTGCAGGCCGCTTGTTTGCCAAAATTGCATCAAATTTCAATATTTGAATTTAATTTGTTATAATTGGTGATGTATGGCTGTTCGAAATACAAAAGCTTCGCTGGTTATAGTGCATTTTAACCAGAAACCGTTTCGAGATAAGCGTTATGGTTTTCCAAGCTTATTCCGTTTACTCCTGACCAGAAATAGTTAGACAACGTCTTGTTTTTGGTCCTGTATGATTTTTTCTTCTATCTGCCTTTTCTTAGCATTTCCTACTGTGTTCGTAGGCTTCACAAATTCGAAACTCAGCCATTTAGCAAAGTGAAACTTTCCGCAAAGCTCAGAGCTTCGGTTTGTACTCGGGGGTGTCAAAAGGTGGATGTCGATCCGTCGTTCCGTTCGACGAGAATCTCAAAAACCGCTGACCCGATTTTGATAAACTTTTTTGTTTGAAAGCTTATTATCCTTAGGTTAAAATATGTGATTGTGCTTTGCAAAGATGGTATGTTTAAGTAGACTGATTAAAAAGAAAGTATGTCCGAGCTTCGCCCAATACATGAAGTTTTACTGCAACTGGTATACTGCATATTTTGGAAAGTCTGTTTGTCTTTTCAACATTGTTGCATAAAATGCAACCACAGTTGTTTTATAAGGAACTATTAATGGTGTATTACATATCAAAGCATAAAATGAATATCTGCACCTCCCGGTCGACAATCTTTAACAGCATTAATTGAATTCTATGTTCGGAACCTTGTCCGGGCTGCCATCACTGCAAAAAATGGTGAGTCAAATGAACTCTCTTCGAAATAACTTTTGCGGACTACACAAACAGTCAAGTTTGTCTCCGCCAGAGTCAAATTCAACTTGAGTCTAATTTTACCCTGGTGGAGCCGAATTTGACTCAGTTTGTGTAGTCAGGAAAAGCCTATTTCGGAGAGAGTTTCTGTGAGTCAAATTTGACTCTGTCGGAGTCGAATTTGACTCAGTTTGTGTAGTCCGGAAAAGGCTATTTTGGAGAGACTCAATGTGACCTGCCAGTTTTTGCAGTGTTAACAAGCTCTTGCCCTCTCTTTAACAACTCGTTGTTCTGGAGCGAAACTGAATCTTTTATATCAAAGAAATGTTAATTAAGCGAAAAATTTTCCGTTTACTATCTTTAACAGTGTCATGCTTTTGATCAAAACGTTTGTTTGAAGTAAGCTTCATAATCTTGAATAATGAATTAAAATCTTCAAGCTGACGAGATTTTGTCAACACCTGTGAAACTGAAAACTAGTGGCTTAAATTCAGTTTGCTAGAAGCTTTACTAAAGCTAGCAAAACATTTAGCATAATTAACTTTACCAGCCAACTAATTTCATAATTAAAGATAAATATATTTATATATATTCAGGTCATTCATTTGATACAGAAATATGTTGCAGGTAAACGAACGCGGATTTGTACCATTTTGAGTCAATGTATAGAACAGGGTCGAAAAAGTTTGTATAAGCATATTCCTAAGCCTAAGCCTTAGCCTTAGGGTAAAAATGAGCTTATATCTAAAGCTTAAGCCTATGCCATTGCAGAAGATTGGTTTAAATCTTAAGCTCACTCTACAGTAGTCGCGCAGAAAAACGTTCCGCCCCTGATCATTACATACAGCCAAAGGTTTGAAAGCTTTGTTTGATATTGGGTTCTGGTTTGTTGACCGAATACAAAGTTGTAAAATTAGTCATATTTGCGTTTTTAGCAAAAAAATCTACTCAGAAATAAAAAATTCCTTCCTATCGGCTTAAAAAATACCGATAATTGCCAATTTGTGTAAACTTTTTTATGAAAAGCTAAAATATTCCCACTGTTTTGGCAAGATCAGCATTCTCAAATGTGTGTAGCAACTATCATCAGTCAGCACTTGGTCTTCGAAGACGACAGCTACAGATGCGCGATATTCTATACTTTAGTATACACTGCAAAAAATGGTGAGTAAAATTGACTCTCTCCGAAATAGGCTCTACGGGACTACACAAACTGAGTCGGATTCGACACCGCCAGAGTCAAATTCGACTCAGTAAAGTCGCACGTTTGACTCTGGTGGAGTCTAATTTGACTCAGTTTGTGTAGTCCCGTAGAGCCTATTTCGGAGAGAGTCAATTTGACTCACCATTTTTTGCAGTGTAGAATGCGCAAAACAACAAACAATGGGCTGAATTGTGAAGCTCACCAATCAACCATTCAAAGAACTTATTGGCAACTGGTAATAGACGCTTGATAGATTTTGAGAATACCGATAAAGAAATCAAAAATTTAAACTTTTTGATTTTAGAAAGTACAGGAACACAAAATCTTAAATCAAAACTTTTACTTCCGCCGTTACGGCAGACGCAGTCGGTTGAGAAGGTTGGCATAAACACGGAAGCCAATGTTACTTTTAGGGCCGTAACAGTAGATTAAGCGTATTCCTAAGAATAAGCCTAAGCATAAGCGTTGCAAATGTGTGTTCCTAAGCCTAAGTCTAAGCCTAAGCGTTGCAAACGTGTGTTCCTAAGCCTGAGCCTAAGCGTTGCAAACATGTCCTAAGCCTAAGTCTAATGCTAAGCCTAAGCTAAAAATGTATATAATCTAGAATCTAAACCTACACTTTTATAGACCCACCAGAAACCAGGCCGTCCCTAAAAATAACATGGGCCAGAACGGAAATCATTTAGAATTGCACCTACCCCTCCACTTGAACGCGATGACAACTATTTACAGACTATTACACAGAATACGTATGTAAATTAGTTATTTTTCAGATACTAGAACTTACTGAAGACGAAATTAAAGGTACGCTGACTTCGGTGCATACATTCCTGCAAAACGGTCTTGAGCTGACACTACAGGCTTGTATGCTTACATTTTCTTTAGTAAAAGAATACATATTAACGCTTAAAGCCTATGCTTAAACCTTTGTCCAAGTCTAAGCCTAAGCCTAGGCCGTAATCTGAAATGAGGGTGAGAGTGGACCTATATAAGATCTGGTATACGCTTCATGTTGCAAACATATTTTAGAATTGCTTATATAACATAAAATTGTATATTTGCAGTTTTAAAAACGAACCAATTTTTCAGGATTAGGATTAGCGCTGTACTTTTTCAAAATTTACTGCCGTTCGACGCCTTTCGTCGCCGTACGGCGCTGATATTCACGGTCTGTCATCGTGCGGTATGCTTGCGCGAATTGCTCGTGCACGATAGCGAACGATGACAGACGGTGATGAACGGTAACGTATGGCGACGGACGATGCGGCAATGCCGAGGTATGGTACCATCCTTAAGCTATCGCATTAAAATATATTGAAGAAATACAGCTTTGGCAACTTCGTCCCAGGGGCGGAACGTTTTTCTGTAGCACAGCAATAGAGTAAGCGCAAGCTTTGGATTAATTTTTTTGGCTTGGCTTTGGCTTAGGCTTTGTCTTAGGCTTAGGAATAAACTACCATTTGTTAAGCTTTAGGCTTATATGTATTAAGCTAGGCTTATTAATAAACTCATTTTTACGCTTCGGCTTACGCTTAGGCTTAGGTTTAGGCTTAGGATTATAAGCTTATAATGCTGTTCCGCGCCTGTTCGTTACATTGGCCGCAACTTCAAAAATTGGGATATGAGTTATCATGTGGTGTTTTGTGAAGTGACGCAACTATTAAAACAACAAACAAAATTTCATAAAAATAAAACAAAACAAACCTTAGCGATGTTCCAGGACCCCCTTTTAATATTTACTGTCTGTGATGCGCTAGAAATACTTTTATTATTTTAAACTTTAAGTAAAGTCAGGTCTAATCTGACAAACTTAAAGCTTCGGGTACTGTCTGGGACAGGACCGTTTCACAGTAGTATAAGTATATTCCTAAGCCTAAACCTAAGCCTAAGCGTAAGCCGAAGCATAAAATGAGTTTATTAGTAAGCCTAAGCCTAAGCATACGCGTAAGCCTAAGCTTAACAATGTGTTTATTCCTAAGCCTAAGACAAAGCCTCACAAAGCCAAGCCAAAAAAATTAATTGCAACTTGCTCTTATTGCTGCCGCCTGAAGTTGCCAAACTGTATTATTCTCAATATATTTTAATGCGATAGCTTAAATACATACCTGGCCGGTGGGGTTAGTGCATATATAGTTTACCTCATCACATTTGTCATCGTTCGCTATCATAGCAACAATCGCGCGAGCGAATAACAGACACTGAATATCCACCATACACTAAATTCCCCCAATTTAATTTATAATTTACACTATATTTTTTGAAAATCCATTCGTTTAAAAGTGCAAATATACAATTTATGTTATCTGACAAATTCTAATAAAATATTTTTTTTTTTCGTTTATATTTTTTGGGTACACTATAACTATAGATTCACCTAGCTAATGTTACCTAATGTAACATCCACTATATTTTTTAGCTAATGTACACCGTACACTATAGTAAGCTAGACTACCCATCACCAAATTCTAACTATCATCTAATTTTTTGAAAAATAACTAATGTACACTATATTTTTGTGTAACAGTATATTTACTCTAATTTCATCTAATTTACTCTAATACAAATTCTAATGTTCAAATATTTTTTTTTTTTTTAGTGCATAGATTTATAAATTCCCACTATATTTTTTGCTTTGGCGTAGATTTCCTTAGGAAGCGCGGCGCTTAGCCCAGGCTTAGGACGCTAGACTTAGGCTTAGGAACACACATTTGCAAAGTTATTAACTTATTAGGAATACGCTTAATCTACTGTTTCTGCCTTGAAATAACATTGGCTTCGTGTTTATGCCAACCTTCTCAACCGACTGCAGTTGCGCGTAACGGCGGAAGTAAAAGTTTTGATTTAAGATTTTGTGTTTCCTGTACTTTTCTAAAAATCAAAAAGTTTTTAATTTTTCAATTTCTTTTTATCGTATTCTCAAAAATCTATCAAGCGTCTCCATTACAGTTGCCAATAAGTTCTTTGAATGGTTGATTGGTGATACTTAACAATTCAGCCCATTGTTTTGTTGTTTTGCGCATTCTTCACTGCCAAAAATCGTAGTCAAATTGACTCTCTCCAAAATAGGCTTTACGGGACTACACAAACTGAGTAGAATTAGACTCCACCGGTAGTCCAACCCGGACATACCCAGTCGAATTTGACTACTTGGCTCGATAATTCCGACTTTTTTTCGTGTAGCCCCGTAAAGCTCAAAAAGTGGAATTCACACATTTTTGAATTGTGCTGAACTAAAGTGTAGAATATCACGACATCTGTAACTGTAGGTCTCAAGCCCAAGTGTGACTGATGATAGTTGCTACACACATTTGGAAATATAATCTTGCCAAAAACATGGGAAAAATATTTAGCTTTTCCATAACAAAAAAGTTTACACAAAAATGGCAATTATGTATTTTTAAGCCGAAATAGGAAGGAATTTTATTTTTCTGAGTAGATTTTTTTGCAAAAACGCAAATATGACTAAGTTTACAACTTTATTATTCGGTCGACGAACCAGAACCCAATATCGAACAAAGCTCAAACCTTCGGCTTTGTAATAGTAGGGGCGGAACGTTTCTCGCGGACACTTGTAAAATAACTTAAGATTTAAACCGAATCTACTAAATAGCATAGGCTTAAGCTGAGAATATTTCAATTTTTTACCCTAGGCTTAGGCTTGGCTTTAAATATGCTTATACAAACTTTTTCGAGCCTATTTCTTAACATTGACTCAAAAATGGTACAAAATCCACATTTTCTCATTTATCCAAAAAACCATATTTCTCTATCGAATGAATGGTCTGAATTATATATAAATCTATTTATACTTAATTATAGGAATTTAGTTGGCTGGGTTAATTCATTCTCCAAATGTTTTGTCACGTTTTACTACAAGCTTCTACCATATTTAATATTATTTCACAGGTGTTGACAAAATCTCGTCAGCTTGAAGATTTTAATTCGTTATTATTGAGGTTATGAACTTTCCTTCGAACAAGTTTTAATCAACATGAGCGTAGTTAAACAAATAAAGAAAATTTTTAGCTTAATTATCATTTTCTTTTAAAAAATTCGCCCATTTCGCTCCAGAACAGAGTTGTAAAGAGAGGCAAGAGCCTTGTAACACTGCAAAAACTGGCAGGTTCGCATTGATTCTCTCCAAAATAGCCTTTTCCGGACTACACAAACTGAATCGAATTCGACTCCGACAGATTCAAATTTGACTCACAGAAATCTCTCCGAAATAGGCTTTTCCTGACTACACAAACTGAGTCAAATTCGGCTCCACCAGGGTAAAATTAGATTCAAGTTGAATTTAACTCTGGCGGGAGACAATATTTAACTGTTTGTGTAGTCCAAAAGTTATTTCGAAGAGAGTTCATTAAATTCACCATTTTTTGCAGTGATGGCAGCCCGGACAAGGTTCCGAACATAGAATTCAATTAATGCTGTTAAAATTCGACCGGGACGCAGATATTCATTTTATGTTTTGATATGTAATACACCATTAATAGTTCCTTATCAGAAAACGACTATGGTTGCATTTTTTATGCAACAATGTTGAAAAAGACAAACAGACTTTCCGAAATATACTCCCAGTTGCAGTAAAACTTCATGTATTGGGCAGAATTTTCGGACATCTTTCTTTTTTAATCAGTCTCCTTAAACATACCATATTTGCAAAGCACAAATCATATTTTAACTTAAGAAAATAATAAGCTTTCAAACAAAAAAAGTTTATCAAAATCGGTAAGAGTTTTTATCGTCGAGGTTGCCGAACAAAACGACGGATCTCGAACATTTTTGGCGCCCAGTACAAACCGAAGCTCAAGCTTTGCGGAAAGTTTCACTTTGCTAAATGGCTGAGTTTCGAATTTGTGAAGCCTAAGAACGAAAAAGATGCTAAGAAAAAGGCAGATAAAGAAAAAATCATACGGACCAAAAACAAGACGTTGTCTGACTATTTCTTCAGCTAAACGGAATAAGCTTAGTAAAAACCATAACACTTATCTAGAAACGCTTTCAAATGGTTGAAAATGCACTATAACCAGGCGGAGCTTTGTATTTTCGAACAGCCATACATCCACCAATTATAACAAATTAAATTCAAATATTGAAATTTGATGCAATTTTGGCAAACGCGGCCTGTCAAACTCTAATATTTGCACATCTGCCCACGTCTTACTCCATGTAGTCACTACATATATACAAACCGGTCTCCGTTCGTCTGTCTGAAAATACCCATTAATTGATTAATAATTATATCTCTTCTATCATAAATTATAATATACTAAAAGTATTCAAAAATACACAGATATTACCTGGAAATTGGGTTTTTTGAAATCGACATGTCCCGGAAATTAAGGATTTTGAAAATAAATCTACAGGAAATTGAATTTTTGAGAATTTGGATACACCGAAATTGGGTTTTTCAGAAAATTGATATTACAGATTCACAAACTGAACTGCAGAATATACCAAATAAACTGGGAAATTGGATATACCAAATTGGGATTTTGAATTAGGATATTACCCAGAAATTGGGATTTTGAACTGGGATACCAAACTGGGAGGAACACTCTTACATAGGTTTAGAATTTTAGGTCATACTGTAATAGTAAAGAATAGCAGCAACCTAATGATAAAATAGATTTATTGATACATTCTACCTTGGGTAGAGACGATAGCTGTTGCCAAATTCTAATTTAATACATTACCCAGACACAATATTTGGTAACACTATATTTGGTAACATGCTAATGTTCTGCCAAAATATTTTACTCTCTGTTTAATAGACAAAAGATAATTTAACTTTGACTATATTTCTTCTGCCAAAATATATTTTATATTTACAGATTTACACTATATTTTACTCTGTAGCTAATGTTACCCAATAAATATATTTAATACTGCATAATACAAATATTTACTCTCTAATTTACTCTCTGTATAGACTGGATAAAAATTCACCTAATAAAATCCTAAATATTTGGGTACTTGGTATCAACAAAATTCCCACTATCAAAATTCATTCAGAATAATAAATTCTAATGTAACACTATATTTTTTGCTAATGTACAGTATATTTAACCTTTGATTAATATGTTTGAGGGGTTAGGCTTAGAAATATGCTCCTACTGTAGGAATCTATTCTGGACAGTTTTAGTAGCCAAAAAAAGCCAGCAACGATAAACGCGGCTAAACTGCAATGCTTGTTGGGTACAATTTTTGCGCAACCATATCTAATTAACACTTATATATTTATTGATATCTGAAAATTTATTAAACGAATTGAAATAGCTAATTTATTTATAAATTATACTGAACTAATATTTTTAATATAAATTCAGAAACCAATAGGAAAAGGAATTCGCCCAATATCTCAGCGCGTACCGTCCGTTCCTAAAAAGAATGTACCCAGTTAGGGGGGGGTAAGGTGTGCATCATCGTAGCTGGATAGCAGAGGGGGGGGGGAAAAAAAAAAAAAAAAAAAAAAAAAAAAAGGCAACCTGCTACAGTTTCCCCACTTAGATTTATCCCCTCACCCTATTTTTTGGAAAAAAACACAATTTTTTCTCACAATTTTTTGCGATAAAATCATAAACCCTACCTTTCAAACTTTCTCATCAGAAATTTTTTCTTTTATAAAATAAATAATGTGCATACATTTATAATGTTTTTGTTTCCATAACGTTTGCCAAAGTGCCGGGCTCCGTAAAAAAATTTTAGATCAACCTCTGCTCAATAGCCCTGGTATCCACACGAAAAAAAAAAAAAGTAAAATCGTTAAATTCAATGTTTTGAAAGGAACAGAACACGCGCGCCGACCGGCCCTAAAAGTTCATGCAGTATCTTTAGACGAAGCTGAGAAAAATTTATCTGCCTTACCTTTTCATTTAATTTTTTTTTTTTTGGTTCGTCACGGTAAGAAATACAAGATTGGGGTCAGGTTGTTGAGATACTATTCCCCCAGGGTCCTAAGCACATGAGAGACGGGCAGATTCATCCCTGAAAAAGATCAGGGTAAACCATCTATAGAAGTGACCGGAATAAAAGAGAAGTGGACTGCGCACGGGGGAGGGCTGTTGTTTATCATTGATTAGGCCCGAAGCCCGAAAAAAGCCCCCCCTGGGCGGGCCGGGGGCCCCGGGGGGGGGGGGGGGAAAAAGGCTTCCGGCCGAGTTGTTAGAGCTAACGCGGTTTGTTTACGTTCCCCCGGACGCGGGGGGGCCCGCCAAAAGAAAATCATTTATAATTGTGGTTTTACTCGTCAATTTTTTCAATATGTTTTGCGATGCTTCACGCCCCCTCCGGCAATGCATAGGTCAGTTGCCAACGGCAAACACAACGTTTGTTGTGGTCGATCGTGTGTCCTGCATGCAATTATTGGGTCCCAAAACACGTATGCAAATTGGGAGAAAACCCCCCCCCCCCCACAATTTCATTGTTTGGAAAGCGACCCGGCAAGGAAATGTTCGGAAAATATGTTTCCGGAACAGGCAAAAATCAATGGATCACTCTTTGTTTCGGTTATAAAAATACACAAAAATTGAAATATTTTTAGTGCTCATAGTTATACAAACGTCCCCCCCCCCCCCCCCCTTCATTTAGCAAGCATCCGCGTTTTCACTACATATGGTTGCATTGTTTGATTTGAAATAATAATAAAATTTATTCACAAAAATTTTTTTCCAGTGAAGTTCTCATTTTTTTAATAAAATTTGACCAAAGCCGTTGAATATTTGCACGACCCAATTGTATTAGTCAAAAAAATGCTTTTCTGTTTCGGTTATTTTCAATATCAGTTTACACCCTGCTTCAAAACTGAACGCGCAATTCCACAATGGTTGTGCATTATATGACTTTTTCACATATTTCCTTCAAATTTAAATACCAGTAGTAGATGGGACTACATCTGTTGAGCGAAGCTTCGAACACACGTAACGATTGAGGGTGATATCCAAATTAACTGTAAGCTTACTATTACGTTGTATCGGTTTTGGAGGTTTGTAAGCAATTTCCTCAGATTCCTCGCACCCAAAAATCCTTCAGCCACCGTAATAATTTTTGGAATAATTTAAAAAGTCCTAATTTTGTCTTGTCAATTGTTCAAGCTAATATGGCCAAAATTGGCTGTTAGCTAACTATTTAAATATCGGTTTTGAAGGTTTGTAAAAGATTTCTCGCACCCAAAAATTTTCAGTAAACCCTAATAATTATTGAAATAACTTAAAAAGTCCTAGTTTTGTCTTGTTCAATAAGCTAATATGCAAATTAGGTATTAGCTAACTATTCAATTATCGGTTTTGGAGGTTTGTAAACAATGTACTCAGGTTCCTCGCACCCAAAAACTTTCAGGAAACTCTTATAATTATTGAAAAATTTAAAAAGTCCTAGTTTTGTCTTGTCCATTAAGCTGATATGCAAATTAGCTGTTAGCTAACTATTCAATTATCGGTTTTGGATGTTTGTAAACTATTTATTCAAATTCCTCGTACCTAAAAATCCTTTAGTGCTGAAATTATATAGCTTTTAACGTTAATAATTAGTGAAATATTGTAAAAAGTCCTAATTTATGCTTATATACTATGCTAATATGCAAATTATCTATTAGCTAACTGCTCAATTATCGGTTTTGGAGGTTTGTAAACAGTCTACGCAGATTTCTTGCACCAAAAAACCCTTTAATGCTAAATTAGATTGCTTCTAACTGTAATAATGAGTGAAATATTGTGGAAAGTCCTAATTTAGGCTTAATTAATTATGCAAATTATCCTGTAGCTAATAAACGGCTTAAAATTTTAAAACCCCAATGCGAGGTTAACACCCCCGGATAATTGGCTTTCAAACAAAAAAAGTTTATCAAAATTGGTTCAGCCGTTCCTGAGATTCTTTTCGGAAGGACAGACGGACAGACGGACGGACGGACATCCACCTTTCGACCCCCAAGTACAAAACGTAAAACGCTTCGCGAAACTCCGAGCTTTGCGAAACTCCGAGCTTCGCTCAATAAGGAACTAAAAGGCTTAGGTTTAGGAAAACGCTTAAGCTTAAGGCATAGGTAAGCATTATACTGAACCTGAAAATATGCCTAAAATGTCGGGAAAGTGTACAGGAGCCCGTTTTACTATGTATGGTGAATAAACTTTCGTACGTCGGATGAGTTTTAGGTTGATGCATACTGATGCCAAAATTCTACCAACTGGCAAGAATTTCGTTGCTGAAGTTTTTTTTTTGCTGAAAGCCAAACAAATGGCCAGGATTTCAATTGCGACAATCGTCGGACGAATCTACGACAGTTCGTTGCGCGACAACTTATCACCCAACAATTTACGCTTAGGTTTAGGCTTTGGTATATAACTATTCTTACGTTTAAGTAGGCTTAGGCTTTAAATCTGAGCATAAAGCACTAGCGTAAATGTTAAGTCTGAAGCCAAAGACTAACAATAATGATATGGGCGACCAATTGTCGAGACGATGAAATAGCGGATTACAAGTATCTCGGGTACCAGTACTTTAGCAAAGTTAGAGTTTAGTTTGACATAAGTTTAAAGTTGATTTTGCGAACGAAGCGAGCTACTACTGTAATCACCCTAATAACAGGGGGACTAATATTTATTTGGCATCTCCAGATGATACCCTTCCTGTTATTCGGTACGGACTGTTATGTATTTTAACCCATCCTCGCATCCAACCTTCGTTACAGATATATACCTGGTACAGCAATTATCCGTTGAATTAAAGTTTATTTGTCTTGTATCAAAGCCATGAGCGATAGTACAAATTGTGCTCCGGTTCGAACTTTTGCGAACAAATTAGCGCATCCTAGCGTTATCTCACATAGAAGCTTCGACCGTCTAACGGTGATGCAATACTCGTCGTATGGCGCCGCACGTCATGTGAAAAAAATTTATATAACAGGCAGTAGCGCGTGTCACATCTTAAATTTAATTTTACGAGTGATGCGCGTCGCCACGAGGCATCGAGCGGCCTAGCGCGGCAGCCAACGGTATCGTCTTGATCCGTGCGTTCCTGTGTGGCGTCGTGCGGCGGCGAGTGCAGGCGAACGGCGTCGTCCGCAGGCAGACGGCGCCGTGTGGAACATAAAATCATGATGCTATCCTAAAGTAAAAAAATTTAAAATTTTCCCTTTGGTTTCAAACGTTGCAACTTAAAATTTCAAGTTTTCAAGCTTCAACACATTTTATCAAATGGTTATATTTTGTAGAATGAATTATTTTAAGTTTAAAGTAAACATGCAATTTTTCAGTCATGGAACAGTAAAAAAATCGCCACGCAAACTGCTATGTATACTGTTGCCACGAGAGGTCAGCGCTGAACGTAATAAATCTTCGGAAACAGAAAAATATATAAAAATTAAAATTGTAGTACACAACCAACTCAGCGTATCTAGTAGTACAAGATAACAACAGACCTGTAACCAGGTCACCTTGCTAGGAGGGAGGAAGCGAAAACCGTTTCAGTAGGAGCATACAAGGGTTTTCAATGACTTATGGTTGTAAGTAAAGTTAAACATTTTCTTGGTGGCCAAAATATTTCCAGATGGACTGAGCCCCCCAGCCTTCCTTGGCTATAGATAAGTGGCGGATCCTTTTGGTACAAGTCAAACAAACACACTGGCCCACGTAAAGAACAATTCCCTCCCAATTTCCTCAGTGATATCCCAATTACCCAAAATTTTAATTTGCCGGGTATCCAAAAGCTTAGGCTATTCGGAAGTTTAGGTTTAGACTCAGGTTTAGGCTTAAGCTTGCATCTACGCTTTAGGCTAAAGTTTAGGTGTATGCTTAGGTTCGTGCAGACGCATTTTAAAACTTGCCAAAACACATAGAAAATTAGTTGTGCAGAAGCCCGAAACAATTGTGAAATTTTGAGATATGGAATAAAGATTTGCATTGTAAGTTTGATTTTAACCCTGAAAAAAGTTTACGCTCGGCAGCCGGTGGTGGGATGCATCATACCCCCATCACACCCCCCCTTCGGATCCGCCCTTGTCTACAATCGGCGGTATAGCAACAAGCAAAAGGTATACAAATTTTTTCGTAGGTAGTTTTTATGACCAAAGGCACTTTACTGCACACTCTAACCAAAACTAAAGCTTCCAATGTTTAGTTTTGTACTGGGAGCCGCACCTATAGATTTCAATTCGATGTTTAACTTACTTCAAAATTTCAAGATGCATCATTCATTTCTAGCTAGGAGTCGAGCGCAGGTCCATTTGGGAATAGCAACTGAACAGGCCTGTAGCCACATATCAATCAGGACCACTTCAGTGCCTGTAGAAAAGTTTTAACCTCGCTTCCAAGTCGATGATTACCCTTGTATGCCCTTCGTACAAAATGGGTACCATCGCTAGCAATAAAACTGTATCTGAAAAGCTTGTGCAGATTTCAAAACATAGCTTCTACAGAATCGAAAAAGCCTAATATTAATACTGAAACGTAAACTCACTTCAACGTTCAATAAAATCATATTATACAGTGAATATTCATTGATTTATTGCAATTTGAAGTGTTTTCAAAACATTCACACAGTTTCATTGGCCATCCAGCCGTGATTTGCCAATTTTCGTCCCGACAGTCATAAGATACTCGTAAAAAGAATCTAAAATGTAAAAAAATAACAAACATAACAAAATAAAGAAAACCATATAAAAACAATGACGATAAAATCGAAATTATTTTGTCAACTTGAATTTACGACCGCTAGAACTGCTTACTGTAGCGACCCAAATAAGGGGGGGGGGGTAATGAAAGAGGGGTTACCATTTTGGGTCCGAATCAATAGGAGTCCGTATCCCTAATAAGAGTCCGTATGCAGATAGAGCTCTTAAACCCGAATTAATCTATAAATGTCAATTATTCCTAATTATAGCGCATAAATGACTCCATGGCCAAATAAAGTTGACATCGAAACTTAAAAGCGTACTTAAGTTTTGAAGGTACATTCCTTATTACCTTGCATTATCGCTCAAGCTATTGACACAACACAAATAAACGTTTAATTCAACGGATAGTTGCTGTACCAGATATATTAGTAACGAAGGGTGGCGGAGCGCTGGTTAAAAACAAATAACAGTCCGTACCCGAATAACAGGAGGGTACCCTATGGAAAGACCAAGTAAATATCAGTCCCCCCTCTTATTCGGGTCACTACAGTACGTACCCGAGAGCTTCGTAAGTCTAAAGCCTAAACTTAAGAATAACTCTAAACATAATCCTAAGCCAAATTTTAAGTCTAAGCCTATTCAAGAGCAGTAAATAGTCAATTCGACGAGGATTCGAGTTCAACGTTTTCTTCAGATAGCATTTTAGCCCAACGTTTCGGCGAATTCAGCTGTGAAATTTTTGGCATTTTTGTATTAAGAGTTTTGTTTCTAATTGAGTTCATTTCAAAATTTTGGGGCAACATTGGAACACAACCGTCAAAAGATTGCGTTACAAAATTAGCTTTAAAACTGAAATTTTTGTCAACACTTTACCAATTATTGTTACAGTTGGAGCAAGATTTACATAAGTTTTATTACCTGATTTTGTTTCATCTCCGGCTTCGGAACAATTAGTTGACCTCCAGCTTCGTTTCCGGCTAATGTTTTTTTTTACTTCCGGCTGCAACCTGATTTATTGCAACTTTTCTAGAAACTAAAATAGTGAAATCTTGGTTACTTAATACCGGAAGCTGACGTTCTACCACGAATATTTCTCTGTGTTGGGGCACACTGTATACAATTTGCAATTTGCATTTAGCAAACAGCAGTATATATATTATATATATTATATATATAATATATAATATATAAACCGTTTTCTAAATGGACACTAGATTTTATATGTTTAGCTGAATTAGTTTTACAGGGTAGGGGTACTTGAAACTAACCGTTAAAATATCTTCATAGCTCTAGTTATATAGATGTCCACCTAGAGACAAAGATGTATGCAGTCCAGGTAAATCGCATAATGCTTTGCATGCAGTTGCAATATTTTAGCAATTTGTTTGTTGCAATATTTTAAAGAGATGGACACTATTGCTATATTGTACGATGGAAGTAAAGTTATAGTGGACACTGGGGCTTATGGACGCTCAAATGTTTGACAGTGGTTATTGCGTAAGTTTAAGTGGTTCCTATTTGTTTGTGTTACGATGGATGAAAGCTGGTGAGACAGCGAACAGTGAATGATTGTCAAATTTTATGCTTTTCAACGCTTTATTCAGTTGGAGTCAACGGAAATTTTTTGAATTTATAAATTTAATAATTTCATTTGAACAGAAACCGGAAATAATTTTATCTTTTTGTAATAAGTCAAATTGAAATGCTCGAAACGCAATCAAATGTGCCTCTGTCGACCTCTATGTTTCAGCGATTATACAGATTGTGTTGAACGGAACGAAATCTATTCATTCGTAAGCGTAAGCCTAAGCCTAAGCCTAAACATAAGCGTAAGAATGAGCATATTCCTAAGCCTAAGCCTGAGCCTAAGCCTAAGCCAAGCAAAAAATTAGTCTAAAGCTTAAGCTTACTCTTTTCAAGTCCCACAGAAAAACACGCCGCCCCTGATCTTTACATGGGCCACAATTTCCAACAAAACCCAAAAGATATGTTTTATTCTTTGTTTTCCAACTTTCATAGCCTTAAATTTAAACGTATACGATGTGTATTATGTCTATAAAACCGATCAGCGACTATTTTTGTTGGATTATGCTTTTAGGCTTATGCTTAGGAATACGCTCATTTTTACGCTTAGGCTTAAGCTTAGGCTTAGGCTTATAAATGCTTATAATACTGTTCCGCCCCTGTTCTTTACATTGGCCGGGACCCCTGAACCAGAAATCTATTTTACCCACCCCCCATCTCTATCTCGTTGTGTACCACTGTTACCGATCATCACCTCTGGGCGTTTACGAAAATCAAACACTGTCGCCCGAGCGCGCAGTATAAATTTCTACCAATATGCGCCGTTTGAAATATTTAATTTTCAACAACCCACCATCGAGATTGTCTGGTAAAGATAAAGCAAACCTAAAAACTATAAACGCAAGAAACCGTCGGATTTTGCCAAATCGAAGTATTGCAAAAAGTTTGGCAAATTTTGGTGCCGTTTACGGTTCATATCTCTGCCAAAATATACACGACATCACGAAGTGGACCCGAAGCTATTAATAATTATACATAGACAATGTATGTTTATGCATTTTGTTAAGGTGTGGTGGTTATATTTTCGGCTCATGTAAAGATCAGGAGCGGAACGTTTTTCTGTTGGACTAGGAAAGAGTAAGCTTAAATTTTATACTTATTGTTTTGCTTGGATTAGACTTAGGCTTAGGCCAAGGCTTTGGTATGTAAATATTATTACGCTTAGGCTAAGGCTTTTGTATATAATTATTCTTACGCTTAGGCTTAAGCTTTGGTTATTGTTACGCTTGTGCTTAGGCTTTGGTATATAATTATTGTTACGCTTATGCTTAGGCTTAGGAATATGCTTATAATACTGCTCCGCCCCTTTTCCTTTACATTGGTCATCTTTTCTATTTTTTCATCGAAAATTTGCACATTGTGACTATTAGTGGTATTACTAATTGTCAAAGACTTTTGTCTTAAACTCTAAGTCCATGCTCAACCATCCATGATCTTCCCAGCTACCTGTTCATTAACCTTTTTTCTCATGAATATTTTCCAGTTCGTCTTCTGTTCATGTGATGGTTCCAACCCTGAAGACTGGGATAAGATGTGCACTGTAAAATTCAATGAGTTAATCAATCAACTGAGTATGCAAAGTTAGTTATTTCTGAGTTTACTTTAGCTCACTCTGAGTTTCGTTGATTGTTACTCTGACTTGAGCTGATTACGGGAAGGTTGATTAAATAAAATCAAAATTAGTTTAATCAACTCAGAATTCTGAGTTCTGAAAGTCTCAACTCAGACCGAGTGATTCAACTCATTCTGAGTTAAAATCAACTCACAGGAATTTACAGCGTATTATTGATTAGCGCTTATCTATAGGAGCTTGACGCACGGGCCAGAAATGGTTGTCACATCTTGTGAGAAGTTAGTATTGCGCATACGCGTATATATTGTAATCTTACGTTAAGCAGCACCACATAGAGTCCTTCAGGAACATTCTGCTGCGGATGCGGTGGGACTCGAACCTACAAAGTATGGATTACCGGCAAACACTGTTCATTGCTTACATTTTGCGTATACCTTTTGCATTGAGTATTTCTCATTTTACTCGATGTGACAAAGGGTTAATAATAACAAGAGTAAATGAACGCTATTTAACAAAAGTGCGCAACTGGGCACATTCTGTGTATTAAAGAATGTACCCGGCACACGTTGCGTTTTTGGCCTACCCCCCCTAATTTTGGGGGAAACGTTGAACCAATATTTTGAATTTTAGCTAAAGTCGCCCCGATTATATTTTAACTAAAATGTTTACTATGTAGATTAAGTGGTGACTACCCCGCCAAATCAGGGGGTCGAGCAAAAATGCAACGCGTGCTGGTACACTTTGCGCCATGCACAGCCCAAGCAGTTGCATACTCTTCTGCAAGGTGGACATCATCCACTCTTGATAATAACAAGAGCGATTAAACGCTATTTAACAAAAGTGCGCAACTGGGCACATTCTGTGCAGAAAAGAATGTACCCGGCACGCGTTGCGTTTTTACCCAACCCTCTGTTCGATTAGAGGGGGTACAACTGGTGCGAATCATGGTACTTTATGTATGTGGTGTCAAACATGCTCCCCTTTATAGTTTAATTTAGGGGCATTCGTGCAACAGCGATTCTCCCTTTAAACAAGGGGAATCGGCCAAAAACGCTAAACCCGGTGGTACGTTTTGTATCACGCGGGACCTCAAGAGTTGCACAGTCTTGTCATTATCCACTCTTGATTATAATAATCACGTAATCCGTTTGAAAAATTATAATTTTCCCACCGTATTTTAAAGTCTATTTAAAATTGCCTGCAACGTATGATTAATATTGAATATGAATTCAAACTTAAGTACTCAAATCTTTTACTTCGTCTGATCGTTTCACACCTAAATTTGAATTGAATAAATTCTAATTTTTGAAGTACTACGTATTAAGGCGGTCTTTGGGAACTAAAAAATTATAAAAAGTTAAGCAATTCGTATATTCTTCATCAGATGCTTTGTGGAGCTGAAATCAACAACGTTAAAATTTAAATTGACATTGCTTAACCACAACCAACAATTTTGCCCATCCAAAAGCGAGCATATATCAGCGTCATCAGGTCAAACTTTGCCAAACCCAAAAAACAATTTTCAGAATCAAACCATTTTCAGTAAACTCTGGCAAAGAAAATAACAGAATGGGCTGTCGGAGATTCGCTTAGATTTTTCACGATTGAGTACGCGTTCCCACTGTTCGTTGAACTGAACAAGATCTGTATTTTCGACTGCAGTTCAAAAAACCACAGTTGCCTGTGGTAGTTTATTTTAGGAGTCGTAATGGGTGCCACTACCACAATCTCCCCACATCTACCTGAATACTAAACAGAAACAGTTTAAAGGTATTCTCTTCCGAGACGGAATTCAACAAGATCTGTATTTTCGACTGCAGTTCAAAAAAGCACAGTTGACTGTCGTATTTTATTTCAGGAGTCCCAAGGCGTACCACTACCACAATCTTCCCGCATCTCCCTGTATAACTGCTCTTGTTCGAAATTTTAGTGAAACGAAAACGAATAGAAATGACATATATTCTTCGCCCAAATTCCGCAACACACAAAATTACTAAAATGGAAACAGTTTAAATTTAAACAGTTTAAAGTTAATATACTCTTCCGAAACGAAATTCAGGCACAACTTTATCCTCAAAAAGTGCGTCAGATGGAATAATTGCAAAAATTATCACTGCTTCCTTGTTGTCTGTCAGTTCCTGGTTATGCAAAATACTTACCCTTACTGGAGTGATTGATATTTATTTTTTGGCCCCAATACCTGGCCACTGGGAGACTGAAAATTTAAAGACTGGCAAATTTAGACTTCGACTTAGGCTTATAGGTTTAGGCATAGTCTTAGACTTAATGGACTGACCCGTTTTAGGTTTAGCCATAGGCTTAGGCTTAATGGACGGACCCGTTTTAGGTTTAGGCATAGGCTTAGGCTTAATGGACGGACCTGTTTTAGGTTTAGGCATATGCTTAGGCTTAATGGACGAACCTGTTTTAGGTTTAGGCATATGCTTAGGCTTAATGGACGGACCCGTTTTTGGTTTAGGCATAGGCTTAGGCTTAATGGACGGACCCGTTTTAGGTATAGGCATAGGCTTAGGCTTAATGGACGGACCCGTTTCTGGTTTAGGCATAGGCTTAGGCTTAATGGACGGACCCGTTTTAGGTTTAGGCATAGGCTTAGGCTTAATTGACGGACCCGTTTTAGGTTTAGGCATAGGCTTAGGCTTAATGGACGGACCCGTTTTAGGTTTAGGCATAGGCTTAGGCTTAATGGACGGGCCCGTTTTTAGTCAGAATGGGTCATTTTTTGATGAAAAATACTTTTGGATCTCTGTTAAGGTATGGGAGCAAATCCACAGGAATATAATTTTTGAACGCTTTTTTAACATTGATCGCATATTTTTGCAAGTATTGCCAAGGTACGGAAAATATCAACGCAATGTATTGAATATGTGTATATGTATATATGTATGTATGTGTATATTAGACATTTTCGAATACTGAATACACTGTTTGGGTTGAGCATATTGCAGTGTACTGCATTTTTGTTGCTGCAAAACTTTTATCTCACTTCGGTTCCTTGTACCGAAATCTTGTCTATGGTACGAAAACACACCTTTTGCTGCAATGAAGGAATATTTCTTGAAGCAGATGTTTTTAAAGTAATTGAATGTTTTTATATGCTATTTTTTCATAAATTTCATGTGGTTCATGAAGTTTGCCACAATTAAATTAACAGCATTTATTGTTGGTTTTTTAAGCTTCGAAAGGTGCGGATTTTGTTTTTTTTGGGCCCCGGTAAGTGTTGTGTGCGGACGAGCGCCTTGTTTTTTTTTTTTTTGTGTGGCAAGCCTATTATTTAAAGATTAGATGGGAGGACTGCTATGAGGTGGTGTTGGTTTGGGTTTTTTTTTGTGTTTTATTTTTTCGTTTAAATTTTGCCTCTGGGCGCTGCTATTAAGTTAAAACTTCTTCCGTCCAGTCCGGAATTTGAGTGTTTTTATCAAAAAATACCTTAATTTTAACACAAAATTAAGCTTACAATTTTTACACTCATTCATAGTCATAAAGATATCTCTACATCAACACAGGAGTACACAAGAATGCCACGTTGACCCCGACAAGGCTTTTTCCAAGCATGCGTTTCTCGTTATCAGGCACCGGTGAAATCTGAAACGGCAATTTCTAAACCTTATCACCAAAACAGGTTATTTATGATCAACAAAGCCAGTTATTTTTCTGATTTTAATATTTAAGTTAGTCCAACTAAACTATTCACATGGTACCGTATAGGCTTAATTCATTTTGATTGCTAAAAGACGCAAGTTTGTAGCCAATGGTGAAACCAGGAGGGTTCAGCCCCCCCACTCTGAAAAAATTATGTCCCACTAGAAATCTTTCAGCCTAGCTTGTAACTCAACGAATACCCTTGTATGCCGCTCCTGCAAAATTTTCGCTACCCCCCAAGAAAGATGATCCTGCTCCGTCCCTGAAAAAAAAGAAAAAATTACAAAATTTAAAAAATCTTTAATTTTAATACATTTATTTTTTTCAGGCTACAGGGGTTAACGCGACTGTACCGCGCTCAAACACTGCCAATACTAAATTATAGCCAGTATTTCAACTTAACTTTAAAAACTTTTCAACGCAAGTTGAACTGCGTTTAAGCGACTATTTGGCAACGTTAACTAAACAAAATTCACCAATATCAAAACTTATATATAATAATTTCTTCAATCATATTAATATTAACAAAGCCTACATTAAAAATTGTAGTACGTAAACTCTTAAAAACTTGAATACGCAATAATTTAATTTATTCTACTGATCATTATTTTAAATTTAACCTAAAACCAGAACTAAATCTGCTAGGAGATTTTTGGCACAATTCGTTTCTGGTTCATATACGAAACCTGAAAAGGTACATCAATGACAAGCTTCCGGTCAAGCTTATAGATTTTACTCGACTTCAGTGAGCTAAACTTCGATTTTGCCGACATGAGAACATTTGCTGTGTTGTTGGTATGCAGTTTGACCGCGTTGGACCGCTACGAATCAGCCGTGATAAAAGGTAGCTTTGTCTTCATTATATAGGTCAATCTATAAAACAAGGGCGGAACAGTAGTATAAGCATATTCCTAAGCCTCAAGACCTAGGTATAAGCGTACGAATGAGCTTATACCTAAGCCTAAATTTAAGCAACAAATTAGTCTAAAGCTTATGCTTTCTGTATTCCACGTTCACAGAAAAAACGTTCCGGCCCTGATCTTTACATGAACCCTAATATATGGTGACAGCATACAAAGAAAAGGATAGAGGTGATATAAGAATGAGCTTATACCGAAGCCTAAGCTTAAGCAACAAATTAGTCTAAAGCTTACGCTTTCTGTATTAAACGCCCACAGAAAAAACGTTCCGGCCCTGATCTTTACATGAACCGTAATAAATGTTAACAGCATACAAGGAGAACGATAAAGGTGATATATTTCTTCGCGAAACTTCTGGAAAAAAACTAAGAAAATAACAACTTTTCACAGGTTTTATAATAAACTTCCTGGATGGCAAAAATTAACAAAAATTACATTTACATGAGAGATTGTTCTTTTTCAAATTGAAATCCTAGCCACCGCCCTATAGATTAATGCTCGTATTCTCACAAATGACTATGTTCATTTATATCAGACAGAACAGTTTAACAAACTCAGTTTCGAGCTGCGGTATTAATTTCGATAGTGAAATTTTTTACATTTTTATAAAAGTTGTGTCGTTGTGTGTGAATTTGAGTAATTTTCTACGCTATAATTGCTGATATTTTTCAAAGTGAAACTCGTTGGTAATAGTTTATCAGTCAAAATTACTGATTTCAATATCTTAAGCTGTTATTACTGGCAGTAGTCTTGTAATAAGTGTTTAGTCTTTAATTTTTTATATTCTAGAAACGATAGTAAACACCGATCTACTCGGCGCCTCAGGGATTGAATACGAAGGCGCAGCGATTAAGACGGTTGGATGCTGTCAACAGCGACCGAACGTCCTTAATAATTTCACTGATCCCGACATTGCGTATATTGTTCGAAAAGATTCACCGTTAACCGTTCCTACAGCACGAATATTTCCGGGTAATAATGCATCGTTCACAATAAAGTTGCGTACGCAACGTCACAATTATGACTCTGTCGATGTATAAGTTTGCGTTCAATCAGAGTCGAAGCCAGGACAAAAAATGTTTAGTGGGATTTACGGCGATATTGAGTTATTTTTAAAATGATCGCAAATTTTCTAGGGTGCCGAAAATTGTTTAGAAGTTTTCATGGCCGTAGCCTCAGAGGCGACACGGGTGCTCAGGTTCTCCCACCGAGGGAATTTTGTCCCGCCCTAGAACCTTTTCAACCTTGCTTGTAAGTCATTAAAAACCCTTGTAAGCACCTCCTGAAAAATGTTCGCCTACCACTAGAATTGATAAAACGTCAAATATCTTACAAATTTTATATTCTGTGCAAATCATACAAATTTATCTCTTAAAACGTAACGACTACTGCACTATTTTTTACAGCAATAATTGCAATAAAGGTCGCAAACTGACAACAAAGATGTAAAATCTTCATCTGCCTTCACAATGCGATTAAAATTACGTTTGGCTTCTTGCTCCATTCGCTCGCACAGTCCTTCCAAATATTTCTACTTCTCTGAAATTTTTGGGAAAATTTCATATCTCATTAATTTTTATTTTAATATGCCTTCATACGTATATATTTACACTAAGGGCTCTCTACGTTATTGTTCCTGAAAAATATCGTCCCAGCTAATGCTTGTCAAAATCTAAGCGGTATGTTTTGTGTCAAATTTGTATACCTTAAACGATGCTAAGTGTCTGCATTTTGCTAAATTTTGACTTACATTGACACAAATTTATCAAGTACAGATTTGATTTTTCATATGCTTATACGCAGTCAATAGACATGTGTAAAGTAGCTACGTGAGCTGTCATGTACCGGTTTCGATCTATGAACCTGTCTGACGTATTGAGTACTAGAAAGCCGGTCAAGTTGTTGTCTTTCAACCGTGAGTGGGTAAAAAACGCATACCAAGCTTGATTCGGGATTGACACCCAACCTCCGTCATATATTTCTTTGAATAGGTCTTACGGGATCAAATTTGATCTATACATATCGACCTAAATCCACCCTCGACATAAGCTACATCAACCACAATCATCGCTCAGATGCACACCTGCGGATCCAAACGGGGGTGTATGTCCGCCTCCATCAGAATTTTGTGATAAAATGGTAAGCTCCATACCGTACCATTTTTCTCCACTCAGAGAACATTTTTCTGGTGATACAATGCTATTAAAGTCCCTCCTACGGTACAATTTTTGCGTTTCATAACATTTGCAAGACAGCCCCGCCGTCAGAAGTTTCTGGATCCGCTTTTGATCATGAATTATTCGCTACAGCACTTAAAAACCAAAAAGTTTAAAATCTGATCGTTATTGTAGTTCATTTTAAAATTTAAATTTTAGACGCATTCCCATACAACTTTTCAATTTTGGCAACTTTCAAAGCACCGCAAACAAACAAAGGCAATTTGTTTACGTTTTACACCGAGTCTGGATCTCCAAAAATGGCGCTGCGGTTGCTGCAAACAGGCCAGGTATAAACGCGGGTACATGACTCTGATCAGTATTCTGCGTTAAACGTAATAAACGATGTTACGTTAACCCTTTCTCATATGAATATTTTCTATTTCATCTGAGAATTTTACTTTTATGCTAAGATTCGAAACCTGGACACTGGAGTGGGTAGTGTTTACTATCACCATTCATTTATAGTAGCTTGCGCTCGAGCCCGATGGGACTGTTACGTCTTGTGGAGATTTTATGCTGCGTGTACGCGTAGTAATAGTTATATACAGTGTATTCTACATTATTCCACCATATATTGCGTTGAGTTATTCATAGTCAACTCTATGTGAGAAGGGTTTAACCGGAACCGGTTGTTAGTGCTGGTGCAAATCTACTGTAGTGACCCTAATAAGAGGAGGGACTGATATTTATTTGGCCTCTCCAGAGGGTACGCCCCCTGTTAGTCGGTTACGGACAGTTATTTATTTTCAACCCGCACTCCGCCACCCTTATGTCCGGTATTGTAACTATCTGTTGAATTAACCCTTTCGCTCATTAGCAATTAAATACAATAATGTACAAGCAATACAGTGTTTAAATCTCCACAAGACGTGAGAGCCCCCTCGGGCTCGAGCGTCAAGCTCCTATAGCTCAGTGGTCATCGTAAACGCCTCCCACCCATGAGACTGGGGTCCGAATCTCACCTTGAAATTACATCTGATGTGACATGGCAACTGACCGCTTACGGATTCTTATTAGGGATACGGATTCCTATTACTCGGGACTCAAAATGGGGACCCCCTCTTATAGCTGTCTCTTATTCGGGTCACTATAGTAAGAACAATTGTTTTCGCGAATCCTGACGATTTCTTTTTTTAAGTAATCTGCCTTAATTTTGCAGGGGTCCCAAAAATCAACTTACCTACTCTTTTATTCCGGATTTGCAGCTCAACAAGTGAACAGTGCCTTAAAATTTTCGGAAACATGCGATTTCACACGAATCTCGCGTCAGACTAAAACTTGTCTAGAAATTGGGCCGTAACCAAGAGGGGGGCCAGGGAGCTCAGCCCCCTGGAAAAGTTTTGCCCCTCCAGAAGATTTTCCACCTTGCTTGTAAGTCATTGAAAACCTTTAAATGCCCCTCTTGAAACTTTTTAGCCCCACCAGCAAGGTGCGCTGGCTACGGGTCTGCTAGAAAGAAGATGAAATATGTTAAACTAGACCTGATTCGTTCCTAACCTCATCTGACCACGAGCCTGAAATTCACTCAAGCAAGCATTAAGAATAGTGATATAAAAACTTAGAAATGTTATGCAATCGGGAAATTTTCTGTTTTGCTTCAAAAAATTCAACGGAAGCTTCCAAGTAGTGCCATGTCATGGGCGTAACCCGGCTTCAGTGTAGGAGGGCATGCATTCATGTGTCTGAAAATTTGTCAACTACCCTCTTCGATTTAGAAAATTATTCTTAGTTCTATTAAAAGTCACTGTTCTTGTCTCTCCAACAATTTCGAGAAGAAATATATTCCATCTGTTCCTACTGTTGTATACACCCCTGCCTGTGGCAGGGTTGTTATCTTGGTCGATATAAGTAGGTGTTTTAGTCTACCTTTTTGATAACCGAAACTGGTGACAGATGCTACAAACATTTGAGAATACGGCACAAAAATCAGATCTTACGCTTGAATCCAAGAAACACTCGATCAGATTTGCCGACGGCTTAACTTCCTCAATACACAGTACTAAGGCATTGTCATTATTGTCTATCCAAAAAATTCTTAAATCTGCCAATAGCATCATTGAGTCCGCAGCCCGTATTCTCAAATGCGTACAGCACCTATCATTAGTTAGCGATAAGTTTTCAAACTGACGAACATCTGCAATTGCAAATCTCCACATTGGTACAGAAATAAAGCAAATCAAACACAAACAATGAGTTGAATTTCGAACCTCAGCATGCCCTGGTTCGAAAATTACAGAACCTTTCACGAACTGGTGATAGATGCTATACACATTTGAGAATACTGACTTGCGTCATGCAAAACTAAATCAATCGCAAATAGAATTTACATTTTTGAATTTTTCAGATCGAATTCTACTATGAAGACGGTGCTCGAGATGACAACGAACCATTGAAAGTCTATCCAACGTTTGATTTCAACTCAACTGATAATGAGTAAGTTGAACGGAAACCTCAACGGTACCATATTTACGTTGAATTATCGAGTTATTCTTGAAGTGTTTCGGTTGAATTTAACCTTACGGAGAATTGGGCGTTTAGTTCTGGTTTCGAGTTTGGTACACTTTTAAGCATCATTTTTCAAATTTTATTTTTGATCAATTGTAAACACATATCTTATTGCAGAGTCCAGTATTCGCAGTAGGCTACAGCACCTTTTATTACGATAGGGCACCGTAGTCAAAACGGGGCTAGGGAGCTCAGTCCCTTGCCGCCTGGAAAATTTTGACCCTCCAGAGAATATTTTCAATTTTGCTTGTGAGTCAAAGAAAACCTTTGTATGCCCATCGTAGAAAATTTTTTGGACCCTTGGCATGGTGAGCTGGCTACAAACCTGAGTACGAGTTAGGGGTTAGTTTTTAGCCAAGCGAACGTGTATATTTGATGAAAACAGCTTATGCGAAGTACGAAACAATTATTCAACGAAACGGTGTGTTCAGCTTAATGAAAATTGATTCACTGGTTCAAAATTAACTATAAACTGGTTAAAAATACACTTAAACCCAAAAAATAATTTTGAAATCTAACTCAAAATTTAACCAAAAACTTATGATAATTTGACTTAAAATTTAAATATGTTTATAGATGGCATCGACTTGCGCTTAGCATCAAAGGAGATTCCGTTTCGTTATTGGCAGAAGGTGATGAAATCGGCACTGAACGACTGATTCGCCAATCAAAACCGATGTCAAACGCTGGAATGGCATTGGTTGGATCACAAATTATGCAAGATGCTTATTTTGAGGTAAGTCAAATCCAGTTTATTTTTTGATCCCGAGTAATCAGAATCAAAACATTAAAAATTATTTCCAGTAAGGGACGTAATAGTAGTAAAAGCATATTCCCACTGCTCAGCCTAAGCTTAAGCTTATAGCCTAAGTCTCAACGGAAGTCTAGCCGTATAACTAAGCCTAGGCCTGTCAGCCTAAATATAAAAAAGCAGTCTAAAACTTATGCTCACTCTGTTGGAGTCCATGCATAAAAACGCCACGCAACTAAAACAACATGGGCCAAAGTTACAGCAATTTGTAATATATTTATAATCATGTTAAAAATAACACTAATTTCTGGCAGATTGACTGTATGTCATTTTCATTACAGGGTGCGATCCAAGAACTGCGGATCATTGACAATCCAGCAGTGGCGTATGATCATACCACTACGTACATGCCTAACTGTGACAGACCGTTTTTGAGTGCTGTAAGTAGAGTTTGTTAACGTTTTGTCACATGAATATTTTCAATTTCATATGAGATGTAATTTCGAGGTGAGATTCGATCCCCAGTCACACGGATGCGAGGTGTTTACGATGACCACTGAGATAGAAAAGCTTGACGCTCGAGCCTGAAGAGACTCTCTTGTCTTTTTGAGATTTTGCACTGCGCATATATGTTAGAATTGTTAACTCACAGTGTCTGTATTGCTCGTATATTGCTTGTATTTAGTTGCTCCACAGTATACTCTATGAGTGAAAGGGTTAATTTTACAAGTATACCTCTTGAAGGCCCACAGTGAGCTCACCCTTCTAGGGGCGGCTAAAATTTTTTGAAGATGCTATTCTATCTATAAAAATGACCAGACTAGGCGGCGAAGTAAACCTTTGTATAATATTTTCGACATCAGAAACCTAAAAAGCCTAAGTGTTAGCCTAAAAACTCAAATTTTAAATTCGAGCAGAACTTATCGTCAGCTGGTAATTTGGTTTATAATTTTTAGAACTGTTCCGCGAGATTTAAGTTTGGATGGAACCCAGTTTTGTGCCCCAGTTAACCCATTGTTACATAGAGTAGACTATGAGCAACTTTAGAGTAAATCTGCATAGGCGGATACACAATGCGCAACGTTTAACGATTTACAACCCGTACGCGCAGTGCAAATGTTTACAAAATCTGACAGCGCCCGGTCTACAGTGTCAAGCTCCTATAGCTGAATGGTGATAGTAAACGCCTGCCACTCGTGAGGTTGCAATTGAAATTTTGACTTGAAATTAGTTATTGTTGTAAATAATCATGTGAGAAAAGGAGGTTAATTTTGCGTTTGGTTAAATTTGAAGTTCTTGCACAACATTTCTATAGCTGTTGTATATTCTGTTAGCTTCCAGCTATTGTTTAGTCACAGTATTATTATTTATCTTCAAATGTGTTTTGCTACTCGTATTTATTTCTATGCTTAATCGATCATATGTTCATCTTAAAAGTTTACCAAATACTACAATTGAATCAAAAGGATCGCACCCCCACATGTTTGGCTGGAGCCACACAAAGTCAATGGGTCACAGTTAGACTGAGGATTCTCAAATATGTATAGCTCTTATCACCAGAGGCAGTTCCAGAAATTTCCGACGAGGGGTAGGCTGACAAAAAACGCAATTTTTATTGTATGATATATTTACGAATTTTATGGAGTGAAAATTTGTAAGGTAGGAACATTACTATTTTGCCACAAAAAATTTTCTGACAGGGGGCGTTCACCGCCACTGTTTATCCGCTTGTGCCTATCACTGCTTTAGTGATAAATGCGGTAACTTTTCAACAAACAAATTGTGAGCTTTGAAATTTAAATCATGTCTTGAACAGGATTTGGGTTTTTACTTGTGTTACTATGCAAAATTTTCAATTTCTCAGCTATCGCTATTGCATTTAATCAGTAAAGCTAATGCTAATTAGGGATAGGTGCTAGACACAAGTGAGAATACAGCCACTGACTGAAAAGACCCTGCGCAATATTTCTGGGTGTCAAAATTTTCACTGTTTTTGGAAACATGTTTCGTTGAAAAAATAGAAATTTTTTGCCATTTTAAAACTTTCAGCATTTAATTGTTGCTTCACCTAATTTTCGTAGAATAATGCTTCTTTATATATTATGCTTATTTACTTAATAATTTCTGGCCCACGGCCAGAGGGTCGAATGGTTCAACCCCCGGGAACGAATTTTGGCGCATCCTAGAAAATTTTCAACCTTACTTGTAAGTCATTGAAACTTCTTATATGCCTGTCGGGAGAAAGTTTAGCCTTTTCTAGTAAGGTGAGCTGGCTACGGGCTTGAATGCTTTATGGGCCAGTCCGATCAATTCTACATTATTGCACTGCGCACAAAATGTTAACGAATTGTTAAGCACTACTGTGGAAGGTCAATTTTTGTTTCGAAGCTTTCGTTTTCTTAGATTAGCTTAGTAATAATAGTGTTAGTAACACCGCTTTGCATGCTTAATTCCTACAATAATCACAGGTAAACATCGTGTCACTCTGTTATCAATTCTTAGAATTTTTCCCAATTCCAGTTTAGGGTGTAAATTCTCATGCGGCTATTACACTCACTCAGTTCGCGGAAACATAGACCGCCTTTAAATAGTTGTAGAAAAATTGACCTAACTCTAGGAACCATCCTGGATGAGTCGGCCTAGTCGGCCAGCATCGAAACCCCAGAGGAAGAACCCTTGATTCGCCAGAGGTATCCGGTCATGACTTCAGTTTGGAGGCGAGGTGGTGGGTAACCATAGGCACGGCCCTGTGGTAACCATAGGCACGACCCTGACTGCTTATTATATTCCTAAGCCTAAACTAGGACTTTACGCTGAAGCTTAGCCTAAACCAAAGCCCAAACCTAAACACTTAGCCTATTTGCTTAAGCTTGTCATCGAATGTAAGGGGTTGCTTTTTGTAGAGGTACAAACCGAAACAGCCATTAGTTTTTTTTTACTTTCGAAAATGTAGGAACGCCAGCATTTCCCAGTAAGGTCCATCTCGATCCGCCTGCAAAATCCGCTCTACCACATGATCATTATTTTGATAAACATGAGGCAAACGAGTATTTTAATACTTTCAAATCGTAGGATAAACAACCGACTCATCTGAAACACGCTCAAGACGCAACAAATGACGAGATTGAACTGAATGAAATTCACGCCGACGCTCAACGTAGTCACGATTATACGTCACTTCGGCCTGGAGTCATCGTTGCTGATAATCGACTCAAAAATTCAATTGTACTCTTTACTTGGCTTCGGTGTTCGTGGGATTTATATAACTTGAAGTGTGAATAGTTGCAGTAGGCTCATTTTGACCCCCGGGTTCCTTTTAAAAGGCGTTTTGGCTGGGTTTCGTAGTCCAGTCTGGCATAGTTTCTTTAGACTTCTCTCAGTATATACGCTGTTGCCCATTAAAATTTGTGCTCAAATTCACTAATGAGTTCAATAAAGACTTGAGGATCATGTTTTACTATGAGCGGCGTGCCATCTAAGCTTAAGCTTTTGGGTATTTTTTGCTTGTAGTTTTAAGGCTTACGCGTTGATTGTAGATTCAGCTATAAGCTTATCTTTACGCCGAGGCTAAGGCTTAGATTTAGGCTTAGGCTTATGAATAGACTACAGTACTCTTTTATATTAGGCTAAGGCTTAGATCTAGGCTTAGGCTTATGAATAGACTACAGTACTCTTTTATATTAGGCTAAGGCTTAGATTTAGGCTTAGGCTTATGAATAGACTACAGTACTCTTTTATATTCCTTGGCTGGAACGCAAATATTAATGTTTATTTTTTATGCCCGCAAACTTTCTAAGGCATCTCGGTGTCTTTTTAGATCCAACGTATCTTTTATAATAATTTATATAAACGCTGTGTCCTAATATTTCGCGGTCTTTTTGGTTAACCTCCACTCAGGCGGTGTTTGCCCAAAAATGGATGGATTTTTTGACTAATTGAACGTCTTATAACCACCCTTGAATCCCTTGATCATTTCACACCCAAATTTGAATTATTGCAAAAATTCGATTTTTACGAACTTGGATACGTTAAAAGTTGAATTTTACCAAAATTGAAATATGTGCGAGGAACTTGGATACTTTAAAAATTGAATTTTACAAAAATTGAAATATGTGCGAGGAACTTGGATACTTTAAAAATTGAATTTTACAAAAATTGAAATATGTGCGAGGAACTTGGATACTTTAAAAATTGAATTTTACAAAAATTGAAATATGTGCGAGGAACTTGGATACTTTTAAAATTGAATTTTACAAAAATTGAAATATGTGCGAGGAACTTGGATACTTTAAAAATTGAATTTTACAAAAATTGAAATATGTGCGAGGAACTTGGATACTTTAAAAATTGAATTTTACAAAAATTCAAATATGTGCGAGAAACTTGGATACTTTAAAAATTGAATTTTACAAAAATTGAAATATGTGCGAGGAACTTGGATACTTTAAAAATTGAATTTTACAAAAATTCAAATATGTGCGAGAAACTTGGATACTTTAAAAATTGAATTTTACAAAAATTGAAATATGTGCGAGGAACTTGGATACTTTAAAAATTGAATTTTACCAAAATTCAAATATGTGCGTGAAATGATCAGGTACGGTCATGATAAGCTCAAATATGCTAAAATTTTTTGATATCCCACCGTTTTTGGGCAAACGCCGGCTGGGAGGGATAACCGAAAAGACCCGTTTTTCATTACCTGTCGTATGAATCGTTTTTTGCTCTATCATCTGAACAGCGCTTTGTCACTCCTTACTAAAACTGAATCTTTGGTTGATTAATTTTTCAGACAGAAGCCGAACAAGCAGTGTACAAAACGGCCGAGTCTCAACGAACCGGAGTAATCACAGTCACGGCCGAAGGCGAAGTCCCGTTTCAGCCCCAAAGGCCGCCACCGGAGCCGGTAGCGCCACCTGATTATGGAGAACGTGATTGGTTTGTTCAGGTAACACCGGATATTAGGGATAATTAATTATTTGCAGCTTTGAACGTCGCATGATGTTGCTAAAATTTACGGAGCACGGGATAGAGCTAAATGGAGTAATAATAGTATAATTGTGTTTGCAATACGATTCAATACTAAAATTACGTCTAGCTTCTTGCTCGCTTCGCTTTTCAGCTTTACTTTACAGGTTTACGCACAACATAACGGGGAATCGGGTGGATCAAACGTTCGAATCACCCTTTTAAACGTAGACAGAAGTGAAATCTTTCATGTGAACAAATCAATTTCAAAACATTTTCCACTCTTGCTTCATTGAAGAATTGTTCAAAACTTAATCTATACTGTAACTCCTGGTTAGCGCCAACTTTTGGGGCCCTATCATGGCAAACTAAAATTATGTTCGCGGGCCAAATGGGGAACCCTTCTACCCTGACTTGGAGTGGGACCGACTGTCCTAACGCCGGCGAAGCTCGGCGGTAACAAAGACGTGCCGCCTCCGCAAGAGCCATACGTTAGAACAGTCCAAATTAAGTTTCAGCGTTCAAACCTGTAGCCTGAAATCTGTTATGCTTTGTCGTACATTATTTTTTTATTATATTATTTCAATTGTTCTATTTTAGGGTGAACCAGGACCACGAGGGTTTCCGGGACCTCCTGGACCGAGAGGACCGCGTGGACCTAAGGTAAGTAATTGTTTATTTTTTTGAGGCGGCGGACTAATAATTGTGCTGGCAAAATATGGTTTCATTTTCAAAAATGCACTTTTGCCATTTTAGCAATATTCTCTGAAAAATTGGGCAAAATTTAAAGTTGAGATTTTTTGTTTTAGGGTGAAGCTGGACTCAGTGGTATTCCGGGCACCAAAGGCGGACGAGGCCCAGCAGGTCACGTGTTTATGATTCCGGTAAGTACTTCACAACCTTCTGTGTGCCGTTGACCCATATCAAGATCAGGGGCGTAAAGGTTATTCCGTGGCACTGGAATAGAGTAACCTAAGCTTCAGACTAATTTTTTTGCATCGGCTTCAGCGTTTAGTCTATTGAGTTTATGTGTTAAATTGAGGTCCATAGCAAGACAGGGGCATCGAAAAGTTGTCGCTACCCAGAAAGCAATTTGGCCTCACGTTGGAAATGTCTCATCCTCGCTTCAGGAGCTTTCGCAAACAACTATATTTAATGGGGTCATCGAATCATTGTTGAGACCCCCTGCAATTGCAATTCAAAATTGTTTACCTATAAACCGAATGGATTTGGGGGCTCCAGCTAAGTTTTTGAGGGGAACGCACGGTCTGCCAATCTCCCCCGTGGGGTACGTTTTAGGACGCAAGTTTCACGACCAGTAAACGTATAAAATTCAGCCTTTCTTGCTTTTAGTATTAATATCACTGTGGCTCTACGAATGCTGTGAACAATTAAGCTTAAAGTTGATAACTGTACCATTTAACTATTAAGATATATTTTTTCTACAAGATATTAAGGATATCGTTTCTTTTAACTACCCCCCCCCCTAAATATTGTGTACTACTATAACATGTAATGTATTTCTGGTGTATTATAGTTAGACATTCCCCATGGAAGCAAAGGTCCGAACAATTTGCAAAGATTCCAGGAAATGCTACAACAGCATATGGTAATTTATTGTTTACAATGAACACCCCTTTTCTCATCACTCAAAATAATATTTCTGATATTTAAGAAAAAATTTCTTATATTTAAGAAATATAATGAGCAATGTGCACTTGAAAAGTATTTCTGTTAAAACAGAAAAGTTTTCAAAAAGGTTTTGAAACAAAGTCTGAAAATAAACGTTTTCAAGCTATTTTTAGAAAACTTGTCTTAAAGATCAGAAAAACTTTTCAGATTTGCCACAGAAAATACTTTTCTGAATAAATTCAGAAATACTTTTTTGAATGTAGAGTATACTGTGAGCAACTGAATACAATCAGTATAATAACTCGATAACACACTGCGCTGAGCTTAACAATTACGATTATATACAGTGTAAACTTTTCCCAAAACGTGAGAGTCCGCTAACGCTCGAGGGTCCAGCTCGTATCGCTCAGTGGTCATCGTAAACGCATCCTGCCCGTGAGAATTGGGTTCGAGTCATACCGTGAAATTACTTGTTCGGTGGAATTGGGAAATAACCATTTGAGAAAGGATTGGAAACATTTATAAATATTTACTATCGCTTTACAATTTAGCTTGTCCGTTCTATCATATAAGGGTTTATCTTAAAATGTAAACTAATCAGGCTAATTTGTTATATTCTTACCGTTTTATAAAGTTGAAAGCGTCAAGCTGAAATGCAGAGATCCGCCGTGTTTATGCTATGGTGTTTGAAATTGTTGCCAAAATACAACTATTAATTTTTAAAGGCAAATTCAATGTTTGAAAACTAATTTTGATTAATAAATAAATATTTTCAGAAAGCAATGGTTGGACAGCCGGGCCCTCAAGGTTTGACCGGTCGAAATGGACCAATGGTAAACGTTTGATATTACGTCATGTACAGTAACCATGGATTCATTTGCAGTTGCTCATATTAAAAATTTTGTATACCTAATATTTACATCAGCTGACAGTTTTGGCTCAGAACGCGCATTGAGATAATATATTCAAATTTGACGTAATTTAAGTCTCCTAATAGAGTCGACTAAAGTTAAAATTACTGTTTATAAGAGGTTTAACATGTTTTAGGGACCCGAAGGCCCAGAAGGACCGAAAGGAGACGCCGGCGATCGTGGAGAAGCGGTAAGTGGGTTTTATTTTAAATTTTAATTCATGCGTTCAATTTTTCATAATTTAAATATTGAATTTTTAATCACTAAATTTCCAAAATTACATATCCTACGCGTTATAACAACTTCATTATTTGAACTGGCAAAGTCCTATTTACACGTGCAAGTTTTTGTTAAGAAATGCTATTTATTTGTATAATAGGTTTGATCGTATAGCCGTATGCCTTTAGGACAATTAGCTAATCGAATAAAGATGTAAGCGCTAATTTTGTGCGTTTTAGTGTTTTTATCAGTGTTTTTCAGGAAATTTAATATAAGAATAACATACTTTTGTGTATTTTTAGGGCGCCCGTGGATACCGAGGACCTCCAGGAATTCCTGGACCGCCTGGCCGACCGGTAAGTAAAACGAGTCCGGTACTGTTTGAAATGGGTAAAATTATAGTTTTTTGTATAAACACTTTTGAGTAAAACGTAAAATACATTGTACAAGCAATAGGGGATTATCATCTACACAAGAGTGTGAACTGCGTACATTCTGTGTACAAAAGAATACACCAAGCGCACGTTGCGTTTTTGGCCTATCCCACCATTGTTTAGGGGGTCTGTATGCACTTCGGTATGGTAGTCTCCAGCAAGTGATAACCCCTTTCCCCCTTATTAAGGTAGGGGGGTAACAAGTGTTACGACAGCCACCTGCCCCTAAACAAAGGGAGTCGGTCGAAAACGCAACGCCCGGTGGTACATTTTGTATCACACAAATTTCGGTGGTTGCACGCTCTTGTTAAAGAGTGATCACCTACTCTTGAAAGTGTGGTTTATTGGCGTTTGTGCCTTCATATACTACGCTTAGTTTCCAGGGTCGACCAGGACGTGACGGTGCTACAGGCGGAGTTGGACCTGTGGGACCAAAGGTATGTATCGAGCGAAATTTAGTTTTTTTTTCAGATTTGTCCACAGTATCGAGTGACCAGTTGACTACTGTAGTAATTTGAATGAAAAGAGGCCGTAATTTCTAATTATCACCTAAAGTTTATATAAGTTTGCTAAAATTATAAAACTATATTCCGAACTATTCCACGTGAACCATAGTGAATAGCACAAGCAAATATGGGGTTCATATAAAACGGAATTGGGTGAAAAATAAATAACAGTCCGTAACCGTATAGCATATATAATATTAACATGGTTTAAAAAATAATATATTCGCAGACGCTTTTTAAAATTGAATTTACAATATAATTGTTTTAGGGTCCGCCGGGATTTCCTGGTATCCCTGGACTTCCTGGCCTGAAAGGACATCAGGTATGTTATATTATATTTTTTAAAAAATTTTAAATCTTAAATTTAATTTCGTGGCAGTTTTAATTTATGAAGTATTTTTTTACTCAAAAGGCACAGTAAATAAAAGCAGGTTTTTGCTATCGAAATTATAGTTTTCGTGAGCTACGGAAACGATACTCGTAATATGGTGGTACAGAATCTAAACCACCAATTTGCAGGTATTTCGCAAATTAATTTTACTAATTCTTAATTGCTAAAATTGCGTTTTAATTTTTGAATATTTTACAACATTTTAGGGTAATTCTGGCAAAGATGGCGAACGCGGTTTGCCAGGACACCCCGGAGAACCAGTTAGTTTTTTAGTAAACTATTAAACTGGATGTAAAATGCTTTGCAAGAAATACAAAGACTCTAATGTTGAACTGTTGTTTTAGTTTGGCTTCTTTAAACTCGTTACACAATTGGGCCAATGTAAAGAACAGGGGCGGAACAGTATTATAAGACTATTCCTATGCCTAAGACTATGCCTAAGACTAAGCCTAAGAATGAGTTTATTCATAAGCCTAAGCCTAAGCCTAAGCCAAGCAAACAAATTAGTCTAAAGCTTAAGCTTACTCTTTTCTAGTTCTACAGAAAAATGTTCCGCCCTTGATCTTTACATGGGCCCAAAATTGGTATATTGAATAGTTTCAAAATACGTCTTAAATACGAGAATGCTAATTTCAACTTAAGTTTCCGCTATATAGAAAGGGGGCGGCGCTACGTTTGTTGGTTATAGATCCTTAAAATATAATTGCACTGATCAGTTTTGGACTAAATAATTCTGGCTCTTCCGCAATTTCGCCACAGGCTTAGGTTTAAGCTCCATTCTGGTATATTTTAGGGCGATATTGGATCACCGGGATTCCCTGGCGTTCAAGGAGACGTTGTAAGTTTGATACATCGATAATACTTTCTCAAAACTGAATTTATTTCGTAGTTTACTGTAGTGACCCGAATAAGAGGTGGGTAACAAGAGCGGGGTCCTTATTTTGAGAGCCAGTCAATAGTAGTCCGTATCCTTAATAAGACTCCGTAAGCGGATAGAGTACCTAAACCCTAATTATAGTCCGTGAATGTGAATTATATATTTGTGATTGTAACGCATAAATGACTGCAGACCCAAATAAAATTGAGTTCGAAACTTTAAAGCATACTTATGCCTTGAAAGTTCACTCCTAAGTATAACCTTGCATTATCGCCCAAGATGTTGACACAAGACAAATAAACGTTTAATTCAACAGATAATTGCAGTAACGGATATATATCAGTAACGAAAGGCACCGAAGGATGGGTTAAAAATAAATAACAGTCCGTGAACGAATAACAAGGGAGGTACCCTCTGGAGAGGCCAAATAAATATCAGTCCCCCTCTTATTCGGGTCACTACAGTAAATTAAATTGTTTATGTTGTCATTATCTTTTTACATATCTGTGGTATAGCGAGACTGATTTTGGCCCGCACAACGCCTCTATCGAGCAGTTAACTGCGCACAAAAAAGTATTTCTGAATTTATTCAGAAAAGTGTTTTCTGTGGCAAATCTGAAAATTTTTGGTGATATTTAAGACTACTTTTCTAAAAATAACTGTAAAACGTTTATTTTCAGGCTTTATTTCAAAATTTTTTTGAAAACATTTCTGTTATAACAGAAATACTTTTCAAGTGCACTTTGCTAATCATATTTCTCAAATGTAAAAAATTTTTCCTTAAATATCACAAATATTATTTTGAGTGTGGTTCATGCTATTTACTACGGTTTGCCCGCAAAGCCTAAGCTCAAATCTGACCTTGAGCCTAAGCCTAAATGCAAGCCTAAATATGTACCTAAGCCTAAGCAATCCTATCTCTAAGACCTGCAGTCTTCCTGTCTCTCAATGGGCAGGGGACCATTGACTAATTTGCAAATATTAGTACTAAAATTTCAGGTTCTCTTACTCGGCCAATTTGGCTAAACGTATACTAACGAAATATAAATTATTTATGCGTCCAAATTTCAGGGACCTCCTGGTTATCCGGGCCCACGCGGATTTCCTGGCAATGCTGGACCTCCAGGAATTCCTGGTAAGTTTCTGGCCAGGGCGAAAATATTTGCTGTTATATTGGTTTGATTTGCATATTTTTTCAGGTTTGAGTCAATTTTCACGTTTGTAAACTAATATTGCAAAGGCTATTTATAGTTCGTCAATTATTTATAGCATTTGTTCAGTTGGGTTACTTTTACGACCGACCCGGTTTCTGATGTGTCGTTATAAGAGCAGACTTACATTTTAGACTACATTTATTTGTTTAGGCTTAGGTTTAGGGATATACTTTTTCAACGCTTTTAGACTTAGGCTTATGATTAGGAATAATAGTTAATCTTCTGTTACGACCATAACAGTAACATTGGCGGTTTAGTTTCTTTCCCACAGTAATGTTACTTCCATACAAGGCGAACGTGTTCCATCCACTGTTATATTATGATATCATTATTCTTAAGCAAAGGCTTAGGGTAAGATTTCTTCTCAGGTTTAGGCTAAGGCTTATGGTCAGGTTAGTTATGTGTGTTGGGGGAACTTAATGTAGGGAAACCTAAGCAAGTGCAGTATTTAACAGTGACAAACAAGCAAACCCGTAAGCCAGTTTTTAATTGTCAAACCGTTGCTCCTTATTTGGCTGGTCGCTAAACATTTACATATTAAGTATACCTTCATAATATAAAGCACAACGATGCCGTTCTTCCAAACACATTCGGTCAAACTTAACGAAAAAATTCTCAATGAATATCTATAACCTGAGCACTAAAATACAAATAATATACGAGCAGCACAAGTAGTGTTTAACAATTCGAACATATGCGCGGTGCAAAATCTCTACAAGACATGAAAGCCCCCTCGGAGAATTGAAAAAATCTAACTAATGATATATTCTCAAATTTCTAAAAGGAAAATGGTTTTGTTTTATAATATTTGATTTTGTTTCGTTAAATATTTTAGGACAGGATGGCCAAATGGGCGCAAAAGGACAACAAGGTTCCCCTGGTCCAGGTGGCGCACCGGGGGCTCCTGGACCAACAGGAGCAACGGTAAATTTTTTAGCACAAAATAATTTACACTTGTTTATATTTCTGTCATGAAAATGAAAGAATTTGTAAGTTTGATGGATGTGTGTTTTGTTAAATCTAAGTCCACTAACCGTTCAGTGACGCCACGTGTTGGCTTTTGGGTAAACCAAATCAAGGATAATTTAACACCAATCGTAGTATATAAAAGGTTTCTACTACTCTTTAAAAAGTTGGTCGGTTAAAGACGAAAATCATTTTATTTTAGGAAAAATAAAACTTTTTACAAATAAGTTGAAATTGGCGAGAATTTAAATTGAGGGTTTTTTGTTTCAGGGACACCGCGGCGAGCCAGGACAAACTGGTCCTCCGGGATCAACGGTAAGTTAAATTAACCACGGGTCTTGGACCTTGGCTTTTTTTGTAATCGAGTTCAAGCTTAACTTTCGGCTTGGGAACTTTTGGATCATATAAATTTGTTAAAACAAGCAATTTAAAGATTCTAAGCGTTTTAACGCTATACTTGACGTAAGGCGACTTACGGCGACTACCGACACCTGAAAACATTAAAAAAAAATTTAAAAAGTATAACACCGCCCTAAACTTTGAAAATTAAACATTTTGTTGATTGCCAATCGAATTTCATTTTGTTGTATTTTTTAACTCATAGCAAAGTTTGGATATTTTGTAACAAAAGAGTTGAAATAGTTTGAAAAACTTTATGCGTGCCATTAATTTTATTAGTTTCCATTGTATAAAAGTGGTGTACTGTGGTATTGTTAATTATTTGAAAATTATTTAAATTCAAACGCGATTGCGAGATTTTAAAAGTATTCTTAATTTTTGAAAATTATTTAAATTCAAAAGCGATTGCGAGATTTTGAAAAGTATTTTTAATTTTTGAGAATTACTCAAATTCAACAGCAATTGGGAGATTTTGAAACAATTTGATGCTCAAATTAAACTAAAATATTGTGTGTTATTAGAAACAAAAGTTACCGCAGAAAAGAGGAAGACACCGACATTCGTGTGACTCTGGAATAGGGGTCTCGAGCCACCGAATAAAGTTTACTAACGCTTCTGCAAGGAGGCTTATGGTCCTTTAGGCCGCCCCTTAATCAACGACTGTAATTTGTTTACAAATGAACCACATTAATAGTTCTTGGCATTGCGATGATATTAATAACAACACCAAAACATTTGTTTCAGGGACCTGTAGGAAAACCAGGATTGCCTGGACTGCCCGGGGCCGATGGCGAACCAGTAAGTCTGTAGTATTTGGCTTTATTAAATCGTGATTTGCCAATAACGGGTTTGTAAAGTTATCAAAAGTTTTGGTCCATGTTACTTTTAGGGTTGTCCCCGCTTTCTAGCACACGACAGCGACAGAATAGAATTCTATTTTAAACTACTTTTTGCGTAGCAGACTTTGGCTTAGGCTCAACACGTATTTTTACGCTATGGGCTTAGGCTTAGTAATATGTTTGATCTTGAGTTACGGTTCTGATGATAAACATTGGCCAAAACTTTTGACAAATATACCAATTTGCTAAATTAAAATCAAAAACCATTTTAAGTTTTGTATACAATTTTCCAGCTGCTAACATTGCTCTTACGGGCACTTTAGCTTAAAGACCATAAGGTCATGAGTCAAAACGAAATTGTCTCGACATCTTAGAGTAATGTCTGTAATCTATATGATTAAAACTGTAACGAATCGCATACGTATTTTGGGCAACTCTCCAGCATTAATTTGTTTACAATATTAGAACAGAAACGTGATCGTTCCGTGGAACGAAAGTCTGCGTGCAAGTTTGTTGTACATTCGCTAACTTTTGCGCATTGTGCATAGCAGGCTACTGGTACATTTTATGACTAATTTTTCATGTTTAATTTATTACTATTTTGAATAGAAAATTGTTATATTTTTATTAATGTTTGTAATTATGGATGATATGAACTGGTTGAAAATGCAGTTCAACCGTTTTGTTGAATGGATTCAGTTGTAAGAAAACTATTTCAGGGAATCATTGGTCCAAAAGGTCCTGCTGGGGTGAAAGGTCACATGGTATGCATATTATTGATTTTTGACTAATTTAATTTTGCAATTAGTCGCGAAAGCGAAGATGTTTTGTGGGTTGATGCTTATTATGCAAAACAGGAGTTATGCAAAGTGGGTACTGCAGTTAAATTAAACTAGTTTTTGTTTACCAAGCAGAGGAGAAGTGCCGTTATTGCAGGGTTGTATTAACAGAGCACAATGGCACGGTTAACGAACAAACTTAACACAACTTTATACGATGAAATTGAAGCCAGGCGGGGTGATATCTACGTTATACATACGGGCCCGTAGCCAAGGGGGGCCCAGGGGAGGCTCAGCCCCACTGGAATAATTTTGAGCCCCCCTAGAAGATTTTTAACCTTGCTTGTAAGGCATTGATAACCTTTAAATGCCCCTCCTGAAACATTTTTAGCCCTCCTAGCAAGGTGAACTGGCTACGGGCCTGATAACACAGCGCTCGGCTCTTGTTACAATTTCCTCACAAGCTTAGGTTTAGGCTCACACTTAGGCATCGGTTTATAAAAACGCATTACATAAGCCAAAGCGTAGGCCTAATGGTTTGCTTAAGTCTTTGCCTAAAACCTAATCCTGTACCTAACCGTATGCAACCTAAGCGTGATCCTAAACGATTGCCTAAGCGTTTGCCTAAGCGTAAGCCTAAGCCGAAACCTAAGCGTAAGCATAAGATTTAACCTTAGATGACCGGAAGTGAACTTGAATCTAGCAATAAAGAACAATAATTTGCCGTGCACTGGAACTTTTTGTGACACCGTTGACAAAATTATTGCGAACAGTTCATTTTTAGCGGAAGCTTGATCGCATTTTAAACACAATGTCTGATGTCATGTCAATATATTTCTAGGGGCCACCTGGAATTCGAGGAACACTTGGAACAAAAGGACATCGAGGCCGGAAGGTAAGCATACGTTGGGCTTTATCTGGCTGGCGCATTTTTTCTCACGGTGCCACTAAAATATTAATTGGCTTAATTTTACTATGCCGCGAGGTACAACCGTAGGTCTCTTTACTGATTTTGGTCCCACAACAAATAGACTTTCGGCTCTGGTAGAATTTTTGCTCAAGGTTCAGACAATTTCGGTACTGAAACTATTCAGTGAGTTTTTGTTTGCTACTTTAAGACGCTATCAAACCTTTATAATATTTGTCGACCACCGGCACTGGCTTCGGGGTTCTTTCGTCTCCGGTTGTGGCCCAGTTGCTGTTATCCGATTGGTTGAATTTTTTATAAGAAACCAAAATCGTTTCGGTTGCTTATAAGCATTTTTTAAGCGTTTAGGATAAAATCGACTAAATTTGCTCAAACCGATTTGAAGTAAATTAGCTGAAATACTGGATCGGAAGTGCTACTAACAGGTATATTCGTTATTATTAATATATTTTCAGGGCGAACAAGGACCACGTGGTGTGCTCGGAGCGAAAGGCGACAAGGTAAGTGTGCGTTTGAATTGACTGGTTTTATGAGTGTTTTTAAAAAATTCTAACGCTTTCATACGGGTCAGTAGCTAAAGGGGACCCAGAGACGGAAAATTTTGGGCCCCTCGTCCCAGAAATTTTCAACATTATTGAAAACCGCTGTATATCTCTCGTGAATAATATTTTGCTCCGCTAGCAAGGTGAGCCACCTACAGGGCTGTCGTTTCGTCAAATGAATGTGGCACCTGTTACAAGTTATTTGCAGGTCTTAAATTGGTAAATAAGGTAAATTTAACGCAAATATAATACTGAATTTGGAACAATGCCATTTGCTATTTCCAACGTAAACAACACATATGATCAACTGGTGATAGGTGCTACACACATTTTGAGAATAAAGTCAATTGAACGTGAGCGCAGCGGCTGTTTATTTACTCAAGTAATAACTGCTGCGTTTATATATGTACTACCAAAATAGTTGTTTTACCTGAAAACTACTTCTGCCCAAATGTTCTGTTAATGCCGGAATTTTTTCATGTTTGGTGTATTTTTTTCAGGGCGACCGTGGCTTTGAAGGTATCAAAGGCGACGTCGGCCAACAGGGAGACAAAGGACCGAAGGGCAATCAAGGTGTTCCTGGACCCGAAGGACCAGAAGGGCAAAAGGTATGACAAAACTGAGATTTAATATATCGTGAAACTATGTACAATAACGTTTTGCACTATTCAAAGCTGTAACGAATTATTTATGCAAAACGCGATGATTATTTCTTAAATGTAGCGTGCACTGGGGGGGGGGGGGGTGATTTTCATAAATGACTTAATTTGAATTTACATTTCAGGGTTTCGCAGGTGCTCGTGGGGAGTCGGGACAAATTGGACTTCCGGGTACGAAAGGTCAAATGGGAATGCCTGGATTGCCTGGTTTCCCAGGACCGCATGGACTAAAGGTAGGTTTCAGTTGTGACATATAGCTAAAGAGTTACTGTATTTGGACGTCACGATCGCGTAGCTACGAGGAAATATATCCGCTAGTAAATGTAAGGCTAACGTTTGCCCCTTGTCACATAGAGTATACTATGAGCAACTAAGTTGAAAGCTATGTACGTGTACACATTAGGTAAAGTTTAATGAATTTAAGCGTAAACACAGTACAGTATCTGTACAAGTCGTGAGAACCCCGTCGTGTTCGAGAGTCAAGCTTCTATTAGCTGCGAGCGGTCATCGTAAATGCATAAAGCCCAAGTGTAACGGGGTTTATTCCTAACTTGAAACCAAATAACATTTATATGAAATAAAAAATATTCGTGTGAGAAAAGGTTAATCGAAAAATTTTCAATTACTGTCTTTATATCGATTTCCTTTACCATATGCAATGAAAAAAAATTTTCAATTACTATTTGTGACGGAAAAATTTTAATTACTGTCTTTAATAGAAAAATTTTCAATTACAATCTATAATGAAACATTATTTAATTACCGCCTTAATAGAAAAATTTTCAATTACTAAATGTAATGAAAAAATTTCAGTTATTATCTAATATTCATTTAGTATTTCTAACAGAAATCCTTCCAATTATTATTGATAAATGGGGGAAATTTTTTAATTACTATCTTTTTATGGGAAAATTTTTAATTACTCTATACAATAGAAAATTTTCAATTAATATTCGCAATAGCGAAACTTTCAATTATTACCAATAACGGAAAATTTTTCAATTACTATCTTTAAATCCTGTTAAAGTATAAGCTGCCCTATTTCTCATTGCGCCAGAAACTTCGTGAGGTATAAATTCCTGGGCCCATGTACAGAATATGGCCGGATCGTTTGCCGGTGGGCTGTAACAGAGTCAGTTTAAGCTTTAGACTAACTTTTTACTTAAGCTTAAGCTTAGGCTTAGGCTTAGGCTTAGTAATAGGCTCATCCTTACGCTTAGGCTTAGGCTTAGACTTAGACTTAAGAATATGCTTACACTACTGTTCCGGCCTTGTTGTATACATGGGCCAATTCCTGTATATGGTTTGTCTAATTAATAGCTGCATTGATAGTAATCGTCTCGCTAACAACATTTTTTTGCATTTACTGAATTTCAGGGGGACGTTGGAGAACCTGGAAAAACCGGTGTTCCAGGTGAAAAAGGCGCACCGGTAAGTTGTTCCTCAGGGCCGTTTTGTTACCAGAGCCACGTTATATTGATTCAACCTTCGCCTAAATTCTTAAACCAAAAACGCTATTTTAATCTAACAGTCACTTTTTTCGGCTATTTTTACGTTAGTTTGGAACGCCGAACATACGTTATCAAGTAACCAGTATGACTAGTGTAGTACGTTTGAAAAATAGATTCGTTCCAACTGGCAATTATTTTATTTGTAAGATTTTGAGGCATTAGTCAAAAAAGCTAATTTTCCGTTATTTTAGAATTGGCTTAATTTTTAGGGACCAATTGGTTTGCCAGGAACCCCTGGAGACGCAGGTCCGCCGGTAAGTAACACGCATGTGTCAAAAAACTTGATTTGGATGGCTAAGTATGCTTTTATAATGTTCCATTCGATAAAACTAAAGTGGATGCGATAAGTAAACCATTAACGTTACAAATATAGGCCAATGTTACTTTAAGGGTCGTAACAGTAGTTTAAACAGTTTTACATTTGTCATGGTTTTTAGTGGTGAATTTCCATGTTGTCCAGAAAATCCATTCATGTATATATGTACAGTTGAAACGCCTACATGAATTTGCAGTTAGTTTTGCTTTCAAAATTGTCGAATTTTTCTTTAAATTTCTTGAGTTTTCTGCTATTAACAATTACATAGCTAGTGATTTTGGCCCATGTAAAGATCAGGGGCAGGGGCGGAACGGTTTTCTGTGGGACTAGAAAACAGTAAGCTTAAGCTTTTGGCTATTGGATTTGCTTTGCTCATGCTTAGGCTTAATGTTCTTTACAATGGCCGCGATTTTTTTAAATTGACAATTTATTATTTAGTCTTTTCGCGCTACAATTGACAGACTCAACGAAGATTGTAAACTTTCTTGTAGTAGATAAATTAGTCTAAATTCTGACGGTTCAAAACATTTCGACCAATGTATAGAACACCGCTATAACAGTAGTATAAGCATATTCCTATGACTAAGGTTAATCCTAAGCAAAAGGATTACTCTAATGCTTAATCTTACTCTATTGTAGTCTCGCAGAAAAGCGTCCCGTCCCATATGTTTATATCGACCAAATTTTTAGATGCTGTAATAAAACGTCGAATCTGTGTCAGTTTGCAAATTATGTCCAATTATATTAATAATTGAATTATTTTTATCGGCATAAAACGTCACTGGATCAAATGGGGGCCTCATTAAATTATTTATGGCTTTCATAGGATCACGACTTGGAAAGCCTGGACCCTGTGGCTATGCTTAAATTTTGATTATTTGAAAATGTTTAAAAAACAAAACAGTGCCTGCATTTGTGGGGAATTTTATAGCATTTAAGCAGTTTCGTGAATCAAAACTTACAATTTTTGGCTTCAAATCAAATTTTAGACAACAACAGTTCGGTTTAATTCATAGTGTCATTCCCATGATGTATTTGGTGAATATAAACACAATTTTCTACTATAAATTATTTCTATTTGTACCAGACAAGTTGGTACCATAGAATGCGTTCCAACTTGTGGGATAGTTTGCACCAGAGTGAGATGTGGGTAAAGGATTTTTTACCTAATCCGCGCTTTACCTGAGCAAACAATATTTTTTTACCCGCGGGTATACTCGCGCAAAAACGAGCTACCCACAACCCACCATTTAACTGCACCTGAAGTTACACGAGTACATTAAAAATCGCAGCTAATTTGCGTTTAAGTGAAGTTTTCCACTATAGCATCAATGAGTTATACAAAATGAAAGTTTACCATAAACAACAAATTTCAAACTCAGCTAAATAAAGAACGGGACGCATCTGACCAGAAATATAAACAGACAATAGCGGCGTAGGTTTTCCATTTTAAAACTTAAAAGATTGCCGCAGTTGAAAACTGTTAATTTTTTTAGCCGCGTGATAAAATCACTACCCGCGCGTACACCCGCGTCTGAAATTGTTTATCCGACCCGCGTCTACCCGCAGGTAAAGTCCCATTCTGGTTGGCACTACTGCGAACCAGAAAAGTAGATCTACGAATCAAAATTGTGATGCGAGCCGAGTCCAAATCACTGTCAGAATGATGTTAAATTGTAACAACTTGCCCAGTAAAGTAGTGATTAAAATTTGAAAACTTTACTGTGCTTTTGTACTAAACTCTACTCAAATCATCTCGCTTCCACGCGATGCTTAAATATCACACAGGATTAAAATTGTGTCATATTTAAATACGAATTCGATTGCTATACGAAATCTGATTCGTTTGAATTGTTAACCTACGGCTTCGGCAAAAAAAGGTTGCACAACGCTTGTGTACTAATTATTACGCGGATCTATTCAGCAGATTTTTCTAAAACCTAACAACGTGACTTCTATCTCGTTTCTAAACCAATTTCATAAGGGGATATAATATCTTGATATCCTCCCTACATCCATAGTAACCAGATTGTTTCATAAAACGCGTTGTTTTTTTTCATATAACAAACCGCTGATACTTGACCGGAACCTTACAAGGTAAACCCAGCGTGCATTTCCGTCATAACAATAGTTGAACTATACTAAAAACGCTTACAAAACTGCCAGAAATGGAACTAAATTTATGTTTTTTGACTTGACTAAAGCCGCATTCACACGAGCAAGATTATTACTTACTCGTATGTGCAGTACAAATGTTTCTGTGACCACAAGAGGTCTCTCAGGTTAGAGCGCCAAGTTTTGTACGAATGGTGACAGTGAACACCGCTTGTTCCAGGTCCAGAGTTTAACTGCTGGCTTGAAGTTGGATACAAATGATTGTACTAATTTTTTAAATTAGTTCAAAACTTAAATTTCAACCGTTTACATGTTTATTTAGCTTAGATCGAGTTATAACAATTGTAATTAAGCAAAAAAAAAACAAAAAATATAACATCTCGTGCATAGCTATGTAATTAAAAAAGAAATTATAAAATGATTTCATATGTTCAGCAGGATTTAGGGCATATTCGACATTTTGCTGCGGATTAAGCTTAAAAATAAAAGTTTATTTCAACTTGTTTCTACACTTTGCAAATTTGTTTCTGGCACAGTTTGGAAACATATTCTTTTACCATTGTCCTTTCGGGACAATTTAACTTCTAGTTAAATTATATATTTCTAGTTGACAGATCAATATTTTTCTTCTATTTTTAACATAAAAATGCCACTGTTCTGTTTAGTATATAAATAATACTGCACTGCAAAAGATGGCGAGTCAAATTGACTCTCTCCGAAATAGGCTTTTCCTGACTACACAAACTGAGTCAAAATTCAACTCCGCGTGAGTCAAGTTCGACTAGATTTGACTCTGGCGGAGTCGAATTTTGACTCAGTTTGTGTAGTCAGGAAAAGCCTATTTCAGAGAGAGTCACTTTGACTCACCATTTTTTTGCAGGGTAGCTATGTAATTAAAACGAAAATAATATTTTGATTATTGTATTTCTAGCATAACCAGTCAACCTTCAACCACCAGTTTGAGATTTAGATTGACTAAGACAGCATATGTTTAGTAGTGATAAATGATTGAAATGTTTCCGCGTCTAAAATATCACATGAGCAGGATTTTAGTAATTCTGTTCAATATTGTAATTATTAATGTGTACGGCCGAGGGGAGGCATTGTCTGTTGTGAAAACGCCGCTATCATGGGGTGTCCAGTATAGAGCGAGATTGTTTGTAGGTGACATATTTTATGCTTTATGCGTTCATTGTATGTCGCTGTTGAATATATTTTGACAGTGTCATTAATATCGATTCAGGGAATTTATGATAACAACGATATTTGAGAATAATATCGGATAGAAAAAGGGCCGGAGCGGCCAGCCCCATACCCCCCGTTTGGGGGCCCCACCCCTAAACGTGCCCCCACCCTAACCGGTTGAAACAAAAACCGCTTAAGTTTTAAAATGCGTCTGGCTTCTCGCTCGCGAGTTTGGGGTCCCCACCCTGGAATTTGGGATGAGTCCCCATCTGTGCCTGCTCAAGCACTGGTTAGAAAGAACTAAAAGTTTAAGGTTATAAACGTGATCGTGTGTGAAGTTTAGAAACATTGTACTGGTAAGGTACTGCTGACACTGATGTCAATTGCTCTTTGGGACCCCGTTAATTATAGTGACCGGTCTATTTAGGAGACCGGAGTATTGGGAGACACAAACTCTGAGATACTTGGGCTTAGACTTCGGATTACACATCTGTAGGCTTAGAATTAAGCTTAGGTTCATGTGATAGTATGCAGGAGCGCCACTAGCGCTAGATGGTCACTGGCAGTACAATTTACTAGCTTCTAAGTCGTGTTAATCTAACTGGTCGGCTTTGCTACTTGAATAGCAACACGTTCCCAAGCTTAGAAACATGGCTTAAACGTAGTTTGATATTGCAGTGACACTTTCCACTTTATTCGATACAAAAGAGCAAACAAAATTTCATTTCTGAAATTAAATAAAAAAACATTAGTGAAAAATTGTAAATCACGTGGAAAATTTTAACCATGACTGTGGTATAATTTGTAAACTATCTAAGCTTCAGTGTGCTGCACACTAGCCCCTCAAAAGTCACCTGGTGTACGCATAATATTGTGGAAATTGCATTGGATTTTAAAGAATGTTGTAAAATTATCTAAAAACCTCACTCATATGGCGCAACTGGAATTGAGTCTCCGGTTCCGGCATATTTTCACCTTCCGGTTCGGCTAAATTTTTAATACTCGAATTAAAAATTCCGATATAAAATTTTGGTCGGTAGAAATTAAGCATTTCACTAGAAAATGACGATAAAAATAAAATAGATTTCAATAGTATAGTATATATGCCTTAAGAAACACCGAAAATAGACCATCGAAGGTAGGTTTCGCTTCCGTAGAGAATCAAAATCTAAAATACAACAGTTTAGCTATTAAGTACCTATCTTCAACTAAGGTTATTTCAGCAAAAATAAAGCAAAAAAATAAAATGAATTTTTCGTGACATGTATTTTTCACTTTCCGGTTTGCGATCCGGTTCTAGTAATTTTTTAAAATTCCGGTTCCGGTAAATTGTAATTCCGATTGCATCCTCTCACTCATGTGCTGCTTCGAAGTTATTAAAGAGTTCATTTGATAAAATTTGGAAAAATTGTAATCTTCGAAAGTTACGCCTCCAAGCTGGAAAATAGCCTACATTTAGAGTCGAATTCGCTAAGTACGAAGTGTGCCGTATTAACCAGCGCATGGTACTGTCAATGAGAAAATACACGGATACACGGCAAAAAGCATTAGTTAATTCAGACGTGGCGATATACAGGACCGTAGTCATCGCAACATTTCCTGGGGGAGGGGGCGTAACCTCCGCAACACATCCTGGGGGAGAGGACGCAACCTCCGCAACATATCCTGGGGGAGAGGACGTAACCTCCGCAACATACCCTGGGGGTAAGGACGAAAGCTCGAATGGCGAGTTGCAGGTGTCAATCCCCCTTTCAAATTTGTGTACAGGGTTTTTGGGCTCAAAGTTTGCAACACAAGAAGCACCCCTATCCCTTTGAAATTTTTATAAAACGTGTCCCCCTAACTTTGTAATATTTTAGCTACGCCCATGGCAGGGAGGGCAAAAAATTTTGAGGACTACGAGCTTTTTCATGAGAGACCTTAATTTTTCTAAGAGGCTGAGTCCACCCGGACCGCATCTGCTTCAAGGGCGTATCTCGTTTACTATATCCAGAAAAGTTGTTGTAGTGAAAAACCTTCTTATAGTCAGTCGGCAGTTTGAAAAACTGGTAAAGTAAGTTTTCCTGATTTAACTCAATTTAAGCTTACCAGGCTATTTTCTGTATTACCTTCTCGTGTTTTGCAATTTTCGATTAGAAACCCATTGGAGCGGAAGACAGACAAGTTCAATTTTGTGGCTTGACCTGATTTCGTGGATTTATTTATTAATTAAAGCTTCAAGAATATACTACTAGGTCGCACCACAGCGCATAAGAGCCCAAGGTGGTCCAACTCTGAGTTCCTGAGCCAGGAGTTCGCTTCGAGACAGGAACTTGTAAATCTTGTTTTAGAGCAAGCGCAGCGAGCAAGAAACTTTTTTTGACCAGTAAAATCCACAGTGGCATTTTGAAGCCTGTACAAAGTATTTGTTTTCTTGTAGTTTCAGAAATTTCACTGAAGGATATATCACCTTTATTCTTACTCGTGTATAACCTTCCAATTGACCCCTCGTATGTGGCGAAAGTTTAGTGCCCCCCTCGAAACGTTATGACCCACCCAACTGGTTTTTTGCTGTTCTTTTATTGATACAGGCTTACGTTGATAAATAAATTTTTTCAGAAAAAATTATGCTTTGAAAAAAATGAATTTTTTCCATTTTTTGAACCCCATCGGAAAAAATAGAAAAAGATCCATTTTTTCGGGTAATTTGTTTCTGGCCAACATCCCTGACGGTCAAAAAATGTCTTAGGAACGGGGGATATTAAAATGAGGAGTAACTCGAATAGGTACTTTACAAGCGAGGCAAACTCTTTTATAGGCTTCAACCTGATGGGCATTTCATCGTAACCTTTAAAGTATTTTTAAGCTGCTTTTACTACTTACTTAAGCTTTTTTTGAGTTTTTTAATCTACTTATTAATGTTTGACGGAACAGTATTATAAGCCTATTCCAAAGCCTAAGTCTGAGCCTAAGCCTAAGCCTAAGCGTAAGAATGAGCATATTCCTAAGCCTAAGCCTAAGCCTAAGCCAAGCAAAAAAATTAGTCTAAAGCTTAAGCTTACTTTTTCTAGTCCCACAGACAAACGTTCCGCCCCACATCTTTACACCGGCCAAAGTTTGTAAGTAAAGTTTTCAAAAGACTCTTCAACTAATAAATGCACTAACGCTTAAGAGCAGCCTTAGCTGTGATATTATAAAATTCGTTCGGTTAACTTCATCGCAGCTTACTGACCCGCTGCCAACGGAAACCGTTTGGCTCAAGCTTTATCTTTTCGTGCCCCCGAAATTTTATACACGTTCAAAATGAAAACCAGTCTCTAAACCTGATTATTTCGGCTCAAGTTTATACCTAAATAAGCACTATCCACTTAGTTCTCGTTGTTGACCTGTTAATATACCCTGTTTCGCTAGGGTTGTTTACCAAAGCCTGATATTTGAACATATTTCGACTCAATTTGACCGAGTAGGTTGGTGCACTCACAGAGGATTCTTTCTGTTGAGATTGAAATAATTGAGTTTAACGGAATAATTGAATTTTAAACCGTTCGTTTTGTTTAACTCAATTGAACTATTGTGTGACAAGTTTCATTTTTGTGGTTGTTTAAATCAAAGCTCGTATTCTCAAATGTGTGTAGCATCTATTACCAGTTGGTGATAGGTCCTGTAATTTTGGAATGAACGCATCGTCAGGTTCGAAATTCAGGCACATTATTCGCGATTGACTTGCACCTACTTCTGTGCCAATTTTGAGACCTTCTGAGAAATTTTTATCCCACCCCCTAGTAAGGTTGGCTGGCTACGAACCTGCCTAAGCCTAAGCGTAAGAATGAGCTTATACATAAGCCTAACCCTAAGCAAAAAATTAGCCTAAATCCCTTAAGCTTACTCTATTCCAGTTTCACGGAATAACGTTCCACCCGCGATTTTGGGACGAAATCAAAACGGATAGAGCTCACTTCGTGGGAGGTTTTTAGTAGATTTTCTCTATGGTGGGATTTTTTGAATTTGAAAAAATATTTAATTTATTTTAGAAGTTTTGAAAAAATTAATTTAACAAACAGAACAAATAGTATATAAATGGAAGTTGAAGTTTACAAGTAGAAGGCAGGGTATTATTTATTAGCTTGAAAACCAGTGTGAATTGACCAAAGTCGTTTGGAAATCAAGACTCAAACACTTTTAATCTGTCTCAAATAACATTTTCGTTGTTACCTCGCTTAAATCAAGTTCTTACATTCTGATAAAGCGTTGACCTGGTTTGTCGGCTTGCTAACATAAAACGCTAATTTTAGCTAAGTTTTTGGCCTACGATGCTGGACGTTACGTTTCTGCTCAATGGTGCTCCGTACCTTCAACCAGCCAATCATGGTTAGCAAATATAAATCTAAGGGGAGGCTTAACATGCGCGAACCCCCATTTACAAAACAAGCTGCTTATAAAACAGTTTACGTATATACGGTAGGAATGCCAGATTATTCAGATGTATAACCACAGACCCGGCGATGCCAATTCTGGTTTACCGAACAGGTTTTTGTCTTCGGCGCAATTTATCCGTTTTTCTAAACTATGCCCAAGAGCCCGATTCTTGCTGATTTGACCATTCAATGCGGTGTTTCAACCAGTTTCCTGACAGCTGTGCGTTTGAAAATTTTGCCCATTTATTAAGATACTTGGACCGTTCAAGCAGAAGCGAACGGTACCCAGACGGTTAGTAAAGTGCCACAGCCACAGAGGCCACGCCTTCACTAGGGTCCATATGAACAGTTTGAGTGTTTGAAAAATAGGAAAAGTTTGGAATGAACGCAAATATTTCGACTCATGATTTCTGGTTTTTTTGGAGTCCGAATCATAAATCGGTTTCAGGGCCCTGTTGGTCGAGATTTGACCTATCGCACAAGCTTCAGAACACAGTTGCACCTCGTGTAATTTATCGTACAATTTTTTTTTGCCGGCGCAGGGTGGAATTCTATTACTATTTTTCAAACATTTTTGTTTGTAGTTGGTGTTATTTAAATTGAAACCAGGGTCAATGTTACCTTATAAAGGGTAAAACATTACTGTAAGCGTTGCGGTATACTTGTGCGGCACCGTGCGGCACTGTCTGTCACCGCACGATATCGTACGTTAATACTACTGTCTAAAAACTTAAACTTAAAATATAGCTTAACTAAACTTTAATTTTAGTTTTAGTAAAACTTAAATGGCTGGACGGACTAAGTAAACTACGATTTTAAGGTTTACGTAAACTAACGCGTTTTTAAGTTTAACATGAGCTTCAGTAAAGTTATTTTTAGTTCAAGTGACAAGTGCAGCCCCGAAATTATGTGTATCTAAGAGTTCGTTAAGTTCAGCTTTAATTGAAAATATGTAAGTTTTAAAATGAGTTTAAGCGTAAACCTACTGTTAGTTTAGTTAATGTTTAACAATTGCAACACGTATACTTAGTACTAAATCACCACAAGACGTGAGAGCCCCTCGGGCTCGAGCGTCAAGCTCCTATAGCTGAGTGGTGATGGCATACGCCTCCCACTCCAGTCACTGGAGTTCGAACCCATGCATAAAAGTAGGTCTCAGGGGAAATAGAAAATATTCATGTGAGAAAGGGTTAATCTAGAAAGTTAGTTTAATACTGCGCTGGATTACCTTAAGCTTAAATCAAGTTAGTTTAAGCTTTTAGAGAGTAATTAAACGTACGATACTGCTCTGAGACGTGCGGTGATGGACGGCGCCAGACGTCATCAAAAGTATAGCGTCACCCATAGGCTGGTCAAGCCTAAACCTAGCCTCAGCAATGAGATAAGTTTGAAACTAAGCCTAAAGCGAAAGCCGGAAATTTAACTATTTTCAAGACAAAGCCTAGTTCGTAAAGGTGAAAACGGTTAAAATAAGTCAAATATTGATTTCTAAAAAGTTTGAATTACTGTGGTTTGCAGCGTAGAAGAATGTGCAACATATTTTCATTAAACTTTCTGTGGTCATCTGTTCAATTGTTATAGTTTCGGATATTTTAATTTTAATATTTAAAAATCTCTCATATCTGTGTATTAATTATTTTAATTTATTTAATATTAGCTTTCAAATAGTGTAGCTAATACAATTTATCCTTGGTGGAAAATTGACACATATATAGCATACAGTAAAAAATTGCGTTTCATAATTGTTACAAGATCCAACCGTCCGAAATTTTCGGATCGGCCGCTGAACGCCTGTGCTTTGTGTATAAATTTGTTACGGCAACTATTAAATTTTACACTTTTATTTTCAGAACGATTTCATTTCACCCCCCCCCCAACTTCCAGCTGTGATTATTACAAATCATTTCAGACATTTGTGTGGAATGTAACCTTGTACGCGTCTTTGTATCAGAATTGAAGTTCAGCATCTGCCACATGAAAACATTTCTTTATAAAAGTATGAATTAATTTGTGCTTGAAATTTAGTCATAAAATTTGCAAAACCTATATTTGTATAGTTTTTACTTTTCAATTTTAAATACAAACAACTCCGATTGCGGCGTGCTATATTTGGACGTCTGCTTCCGGAGATCCCGGTCGCTTGTGTTAGCGTAGGCATTTCAGATGTTTTCGAAAAAATGTATCCGTTCCGGATCCGGTAGCAAAATGCGGCACTTGTTGCTAAACGTCTTTTTGTTAAATAAAAGAAAAAATACGTTTTTTTGTTAAATAAAAGAAAAAATACGTTTTTTTGTTAAATAAAAGAAAAAATTTACATTTTCAGTTGTGAATTTGAGCCGTTTGAATTGAAAAATTTTTATTTTCAGTTTAATTTTACAAGTAAACTAAGATGAAAATTAGACTGGTGATAACTGCAGCCATTCTCAATAATGAGGTGATTTTTAGCTCGCGTTCAACCGTAAGCCAGTCTTGAAAACTTGACCAGCGTTAATTATAACGTCCTGACCAACTGGAAGTCTGGAAAGTTACAGGCTAGAAAGCTTCAGCTTATGTTCGCATTTAGGCTTACGCTCATATTTAGGATTAGGCTTATGTTTAGGCTTAGGTTTATGTTTAGGCTTAGGCTTATATTTAGGCTTAGGCTTATATTTAGGCTTAGGCTTATATTTAGGCTTAGGTTTATGTTTAGGCTTATATTTAGGCTTAGGTTTATGTTTAGGCTTATATTTAGGCTTGGGTTTATGTTTAGGCTTATATTTAGGCTTAGGTTTATGTTTAGGCTTATATTTAGGCTTAGGTTTATGTTTAGGCTTATATAGGCTTAGTGAGCACGCCGGTATAAATAAGCTGAGAATGCAACGGTTGTTTCAAAATTATTATTCTAGTGTAGGGCTTCTATTAGAAAGACGAGGATCAAGTTGCACAATGTCGCAATAGTTTCCTTAAATCCCATAGTTTCAAAACCGTTACACTACTCATTAAACATATACGTCATACAAGCACCGGTTAGTATTTTCGGTATATGAAGATTGGTAACATGTATGTAAATCATGGATTGCTATACATGTGCACATATAATTGTGACGAAGTTGTTGCAATGACCACATGGTTTTGCATCTGGATGCTTGAGTGCAAAAGAGGCGAAGTGCGATTCACGGCACTGTCCTTATTTTGGGCAAAACTTCGAACAGGCGTTGTGCAGACCGTGTAGTTCCTATACGCACCAATCTAACTGCTAGTTCAATAATGGTTCCGCTAAAACCAATGGCAGAAATTCCTTAAATATTAACTTATATAAACAATTTGTTATATTTACATTTAGATACAACATAGGGCCCCTTTAGGGTTTGCCCCCCCCCCCCAAATGGGAGCGGATGGTCTCTTCGGTTATCCCCACAGCCCTCGTTTGCCCAAAAGTGATCGAATTTGGAAAATTTTTTAGTTTCTCCTAATTTGCCGTGGTCATTCCGCGCCGCAGCTTGCGGAGCTGAGTCCCACGGTGTTTTTTGGGCAAACGCAGGCTGGGGGGAGGGGTGGCATAACCAAAAAGACCCAGCGTATAAATAATGGCTGTTCCTTTGCTTTCTAAACCTGCCGCTAATTTAAATAATTGACCGCACAAACTTGAAATTAGATCTCAGTTGAAATAGAAAATATCCTGGCATGAAATGGTTAACATTTGGCTGCATAAATTAAAAATAATAATTTTAGTGTTGTTTTTATTTTAAGACTTAATTTTGACCATTAAGAATTTTACATTTTATTTTGTTTAATAAGAAAATAACCGAGATAATGCAACTTAAAATTTTCAATTTAAACCTACTGATTTCACTATTTCAAACTGGCACCAGTGCAGTCTACGAATACTCAAGCGATGGTGATTATTTTTTAAATTTTCCACCAGACGGCGCCGCCCACGAGACTTACTATCAACTGGACGAATCTGATTACAACCCTGACGGCGTGGGTGACAGCTTAAATTATCCTCAAGCCCCTCCCTCAGATGATCAGCCTGGGTCTTCAAAGCCTTGTTCTGGTATCAAATGGCAGTCAATTACCCATCGGCCGATAAGTGATCCAGATCACAGTAGGGACTCGTTGACTGAGGGCGCAACGACAACACTTTCGCTCTGTTGTGGTATTACTTCAATATGGTTAAGTAGGGTAGAGCCAGGGTGGGTGCTTAAGGACCCACCGTTGTTCGGTGATATCTCGCTGTACGATGTTCCAAGTGCTGAGCCGGCTTCATTCACGTGGTGTGGGGATGGCACACGGCTGGAGGGACATTTTGAAGGTGAGGGTTGTCGGCTGGAACACGGATTTCGAATTGCGTTAAATCAGCTGCCTGAGTACGAGTTTGATGAATGGTAAATTAATGTTTTTGTTTGTTTTTTAGCAATTTTTTCCTTGTTTTTAACGAGTTTGGGTCTTTAAAATCATACAAATATGAATTTTAACGGGCGATTCTCGGAAGGTAAAGAACTTTTTACTTCAAAAGATGGCAAAGATGAAACGCTGTGAAGGTGCGTGATGTTTTACACATTTTGCAAAATTTTCTGATTGTTGTGTCAACGCTTGTTTAATGTTATGTTTACAATAATGATAAGGACGCTGTGCCATACGTCAATACACATTAGAGCTGGTACGGTGCGGGACAGTGACAAACGGCGCTGGCGGCCGGACGGTGACAGACGGCTTCGGACGATGACAGACGGCGTCGGACGGCGACAGACGGCGTCGGACGGCGACAGGCGGCGTCGGACGGCGTCGGACGGCGACAGACGGCGTCGGACGGCGACAGGCGGCGTCGGACGGCGTCGGACGGCGACAGACGGCGTCGGACGATGACAGACGGCGTCGGACGGCGACAGACGGGGTCGGACGGCGACAGACGGGGTCGGACGGCGACAGGCGGCGTCGGACGGCGACAGACGGCGTCAGACGGCGACAGCCGGCGTCGGACGGCGACAGCCGGCGTCGGACGGCGACAGCCGGCGTCGGACGGCGACAGACGGCATCGGACGGCGACAGACGGCATCGGACGGCGACAGACGGCGTCGGACGGTGACAGACTGCGTCGGACGTCAACAAAATCATAGCACCACCCTCAATTTTAAAATTGCTTTATTGAGCATATACGTCAAAAAACGGCCGAACAGTTATCATACAACGAAAACTTTCCTATTTCAGGTACATCATGTGCTTAAATTATACCCACAGCGATGACGCAACTTCTACGTCATCTTCCGATACGGACCACTCTCGCCAGCAGCAAGAACAAATATCATGCCGATCATGCTCCCTTGAATATCAATGCCCTGATTTCAATTGTAAACGGGCCCGAAACTGGTACTGGCGTGGGGTGACCGATGTCACTCCTGAAAGTATTACTGTATCCTACAGGGTTGGTAGCCCTCCGTTTTCATTGAATATAACCACTGAAATTACTAGGATTCGGGTGAGTGATATTATATGAGAGTATATTACATGCATAACTAAAGCCTCATTTACACGTGCAAGTTTTTGCAGCGAGAATTCGCAGCTGCCACTTGCATGAAATACTTGCAGCTGTACGTATTTTCAAAGGAATATTCCGATTGACCAATCAAACTGCAGGTGTAAGAAATTCAAGCGACTTGTTCACAGGTGCGAATTAAATTAAATAGACTAAAATCCAGTGCCGGAACTTCACAGCTTCAAAGCTGCATTATGTCCAAACATGCACAGTGCAAGTTGGACGTGTAAGTTTTTGCTGCAAAAGCTTGCACGTGTGAATAGGGCTTTAGCGTAAGCTGTTTATGCAAAATAATGCACAATGTGCAGTGTTTAACAATTGTTGCACGTATGCGCAGTAGAAAATCATCACAGAACATGAGAGGCTTTCTGCATTCAAGCGTTAAGCTCTATAGTCAATTGGTGGTAAATACGCGTTTTCTTGACGAAAAAAGTTTAAATTGCAGCTTGTAGGCTTACGACAATGTAAAGAACATGCCATAACAATAGCATAAACATATTCCTAAGCCTAAATGTAATAATGAGCGCATACCTAAACCTAAGCCAAGCAAAAAAACAGTCTAGAGCTTAAGCTTATTTGATTGAAGTCCAACAGAAAAATATTCAGCCCCTGATTATAGCATGAGCCAAGGTTTTACAACAATTAGGCAATGTTTAAGCACACCAGAAACGCAAAATTGGACAATTCTTTATGTCCCCTTGCAAAAATTTTCTCATTTGCATACAAAAATACTGCAAATTTTAATACAGTAGACTTATGCTTAAGTTTAGCTTTAGTGTTAGGTTTAGACTTAGCTTACAGTAAACTTACAAAAATGGTTAAACAGTAATGAAGGAATCGCTATGCCTTTATCACACTAACAGTATGTAGTATTAAGAAGGTAAACAAGTGTCCTTACGCTCAACATATATTACTTGGCAAATTGTACATTAAATGAAATTTGTGAAATTTAAATTTAAAAATTAAAATTTTCGAAATTAAAATTTTAAAATTACAATTTTACAAATTTTAATTTTAACTTGAAAATTTTTAAAATTCAAGACTAAAATTTTTCAAATTTAAACTTTAAAATTGCAATATTACAAATTTAAATTTTTAAAACTTAAAATTTTAGATTAAAATTTTTTATGTTTAAGATTAAAATTTTGTAAATTTAAATTTTAAGATTACAACATTACAAATTTAAATTTTAACATGAAATTATTTAAAATTTAAAATTTAAGATTAAAATTTTTCAACTTTAATCTTTCAAATTACAATTTTATAAATTTAAATTTTAACATCAAAATTTTTAAAATGTAAAATTTTAGATTAAAATTTTTTAAATTAAAGATTACAATTTTAGAAATATAAATTTTAAATTTGTTTTTTTTTCTAAAATCTACAGGACCGCGACGACTGGTCGTTCCCACGCCGCTTGATCACACGCCGAACCCACGAGCTTACACCAAACAGTTTATTGCGTGTAACTGCGTCAAATTTAACCGCAGGCGCGTGGTATCGCATTGAGAGTTGTGCAAACTTGCGTGTACCTCGAGGATTTATGCAAATTCATTCACTCACCGGTCAGTTGAGTGGATTTTCAAGAAAATGCGAAGAAAGCATCGAAGTTCAACTGGGCGATAAAGATACTACTACGGTTCAGCCGCCTACTGAAGAAGAGCTCGAGGCTTTGGCTGAAAGTTCGGCTAAATCTCTGCGGCGGATGCCGACTAATTTGCTGCGCGTCGCGGTAGTCTGGTTTGTTTGCGCCGTGTGGCTCGTGGGATCATGATACCTTCTAACGAGAGATGGTTTCGGCAAAACTTGTGCTAATGCTATTCGGCACAACCCAGTTCGTTGGGGTAGTTTTGAATTTAGCAGCTACCGTGGTGTGGTTAAAGGTATCACTGATGATAATTTGACCAAATTCCGAATTTTGCCCCGGTATTGGATGGACAAAAGCCAGTTCTTGCAATCCTGTCCGGAAGTTTTTGGTGCCATTTAGCTTGTGTTTGCAACTAACGGTTTTGCTGCTAATTTACAGGCTCGACATGTTTGGACGAACCGCTGGAGATTAGATACTGTGATCTAGAAACAAAATTCATTTATTGGCCAAGACTAGCGGTGGCGTTTATACTTGTCTAGCGGCGCTGTCCGTCACCATCCGTCACCATACGGAGTCATGAGTAATTCACGAACGATACCACACGGTAATGGACTGTGACGAACAGCGCCGGACGGTGACTGACGGTAACGGACGGCGACGAACAGCGCCAGACGTCATCAGCAGTATGGCGCCACCCTAAACTGGCTTTTCGATTCGTTATTAGGATAAGATAAACGCCGCGCTGTGCTCCTTTGCTGACGTTAAAGAAGAGCCAGTTAGGCCAATTAACCTAATTAACCTGTTAGTTTTAGTGTAAATGCTAGTTGCTTGAAAAATATAATGCCCTATTCACACGAGCAGGTTTTTTGCGAGAACTTGCAGCTGTAAATTCCACGCAGAACTTGCATTTTTTCATCAGCCAATGAGAAAGCGGCTGCAATAAATTCAGCGAACTTTCATGGTTGTTCACACATGTGAAGTGAATTCCTAGCTAGCTATGATTTTTAATAAATTATTTGCAGCCGCAAATTTTTCGATCGGGTTTTTTGACAAAACTTGCAAGTGCATGTTACAGCTACAAGTTGTCGCAGCAAAAACGTACACGTGTGAATAGGGCTTAAATCTTGCAAACTTGGGTGGCTCTATGGGTTTTTAACAACAGATTCTTTCTTGGATACAGGCGTAGGAAATTACAGCTAAAATTGGTGACGGAAATTATTTTTGCTAACAATTTTTAAAATTGAGGTATTTATGTAAGGGCGAGTTTTAGCTTCATCTCATTTTATACTAAAGTTTGAAAAATTACGCCAGCGCGAAAACTGCAACTTTTACTGGCGAAAATTTAATTCGGAACAGCTTGTTCTAAGAGGCCACGTTTTTGCGATGTGTGGCTTCAATCCATAAGTGAAATAATGTTAGCTTATATACTAAGGTCTTTCGTGCGTTCTGCTTATAAGTCGCGCCGCAGTACACACGGGGCACTATTTCGCAGTAACTTGGCATAGGAGCCTCAACGTGGAAAAGCGTCTGCGAAAAAATTTTCAGGTGGCCAAGATGGATGCCCCCATTTGCTAGGTTTGGGGGAGTGCTTCCGGCGACATTGTTCAGGTTTAACCAATTATTTAGGCCCTGTATTTGGACAACCTACTGCGCCTTTGAAACCGGGCAATAAGGTATTGAAATTAAATAAATTTGAGATGTTTATGGCGAACAAAACATTTGAAAAAGGTTTCTGACTCTGCTTGTGCTATGTTCATTTGGGCCAATGTTACTTTATGGGACGTAGTAAAAGATTAAGCATATTCCTAAGCCTAAACATCAGCCTAAGCGTTTGCAAAAATCTGTTCATAAGCCTAAACCTAAGCCTAAGCCGAAGCCTAAGCTAAAGCCTATGCCTAAGTCTAAGCCTAAGCCTAAGCGAAAAAATGTAATCTAGAATCTAAACCTACTCTTTTATATGCCCACTTGAAACCTGGACGCCCAACATGGGCTTTGATTTGTAAGGGTGATGCTATGGTTATCGTGCGACGCAAGTCGAAAAATATTTGTTTACAAATTGTCATACAGCAATTCATGTGCGTTATTGTAAGAGTCACCGTAACCAACTGCGTTCACGTACTAGTGCCATGTTGCCAAGATTCGACTCTTGCAAAAATTGCAATTTAGGCAAACAACTTAGGATCTCCTGAACAAGAGAAAACCATTCTCGTCTAATGTTATTTGTACTCCTGTAATATTAAAAATATATGCTTTTATATATACTTTGTTTGATATGATAATGAATAATAAATTTGTTCTGATGCTACCGGAGTAAACCCACATTTTTGACAATATTTCCGGTGTGGTCGTTAACTTTGGGCAAAAGGGGTCGTACAGACCGAGAGTTCCACAAACTATTCTTCAGATTACTTTTCGTTTCATCAGTTTGCGTTAGGCTGCACCTTGAACCAACCCATTTACTGCTACGATTGAATTATAAAACTGGTCAAGGTTGCAGTCTTGCGTTACCAACGAAATTAGACACCTTTAAACCTGTTTCATTGCTGGAAACGGTCTTATTTTAAAGATTTTATTGGTAGGAATGGGTTGGCTTAAACTGGAGTTTGCATAGCGACTCAACCAATGGTGGTGAAACTGCTCCGAAAACAAAGTTCAACTTTAAGACTGAACTGTTTCTTTAGCAAGACAGACGTGCTCCTGCTCATATGGTTTCGCGGCGAATTCATATACGTATCTTGTAGTAACAAACTCTCAGTATATAGATCTATGGTGGCCAAAATTCTGAATGGCTTCGTAGCACAGTGGTTAGGACAGCGGACTGGTAATCAGTACGTCGTGGGTTGGAACTCCACCGAATTCGCAGCAACATTTCCGGGAATGGATCTATAATGTACTGCTTAACTTAGTGTTTCACAACTATATACATTTAAATGTGAAGGCATATATTGAATATTGTTGAAAAAAAACCGTGACGTACGTATTCAATCTCAAATACAGATTAATATTTTTTGCTTACAAGCCAAGTTCCAAGATATATTTAAATATTACCAGCCAATGATATCTTTTCAAACAACGGAATACTTTTGAAATTTTTCGCTGTTTAACTATAAAAGTTCTATGAGATCTACAAACTCAATCTACCAAGAATAGTATGCTAGAACTGTCTGTAATTCATTAAATTTGGTGAGTGACTCAAGTATTTACTTTAGGTTTGCCGAAATGATAAACTGTTAATACAAATGCTTAAGAAACATGAAGTCATACTTGAAATACGGTTTCAAAAACCCAGTCAATGTTACCTTCAGGCGCATGCGTAAGCGTAACAGTAGTACAAGTATATTCCTAAACCAAAACGTAAACCAACAAATAGTCTAAAATTTCAAATTTACTGTATTGGATTCATGTGAAAAAATGGTACACCCATTCAAGTAACATTGGCCAATTCATTTTCATTTGCAATTAAGTTGACAATGAAATTTTGGACGTTTTTAATTTTTTTTTCAATTATTCCATTTATATTTTAGGGACCTCAAGGAACGCGAGGGCAACGTGGACCGGCTGGAGTCATTGGACCTAAAGTAAGTTTGAATTTTTATTTTTGTTTTTAATATGAATTCCAAGTTGCAGTTAAATATTGAGCAGTAAGGTTTCATTTATCGGTTAAGTTGAAATTGACAATAGTTGATGATCAATAAACCTCGCTTAAGCCAGTTCAAAGGCTTTCTAAATCCATTGCCTGTATTTAGAAGTATACGACAACTTTACTTTAAAGCATAAGCTTAAGCCTAATCCTAAACATATCCTTAAGCTTATCAGAAATCGAAGTAGGTTTGCTTTGAAAGTTTGGGATGACGGCAAATGTGAACAGTGCAATTAAATTTGCCAGTCTACTCTTGCATTTTGGATATGATTTTCTTTTTAATCAGCTTATGGTAATTTATAGTTGTTGAAATAAAATAATTCTACAAACTTAAACGGAACACTTTCTTTTTTTGTATATTTAAGTTTTTTCAAAAATTTAGTTAAATTATTATTTGAATTCAAACGAGGACCAGATAGAGTGTTGTTTACCAGAAAAATTAACGTCGTTGAAATGTTTCAGGGCAGCGAAGGAAAACCTGGCCCTGCAGGTCCGGTCGGCGAACCTGGACCCCGCGGTTCGCCTGGCTCTCAAGGTCCGACAGGACCGCTCGGTGCGACTGTAAGTTAAAAGTGTAAAAATTTCTCATGCAAATTTGTAAGTGTATTTTTTACACGATGTACCGGCGACAATTTGGAGCACTTATTACCAATTGGTGATAGGTCCTGTAACTTTGGAACCAGCGTATGGATAGGTTTGAAAGTTAGCACATTGTTCAGGTTTGATTTGCCCTACTTCTGTGTCAATTTTAAAATCTATAAAGTTGTGTGTTCGTCAGTTTCAAAATCTAACGCTAACTAATGATAGGTGTTATAGGCATTTGAGAACATTGGCGTAGACCGAAGACGATATATTAAGGCGCTGAAATTAACATAATCGCATGGTGTTGGTACTTCGTCGCATAAAACTCTTTGGCGAGTAATTGAACGGCTGTTATGTTAGCAGACAAGCTTAAAAGGCTAAAACGCACTTCAACTCCAAGTAGTTTGTCGAAGCTGCTTTGACCACGACCCTCGAGCCAAGCATCCAAATTAATGTTAAGCAAAACCAGGTTTTTCAAGACACACTTGTATTGCGCAGGGGAGTCCGATTCAGTAAAGTATACTGCTATCCTAACGGTTGTGCTGAGGGTGCGACCGGAATTCCGGTTCCGGTAGGAAAATCCGGTATTTTTCACGATCCGGTTCCGGTAAAAAATCCGGTATTTTTTCACCAGAATTTTCCGGTATTTTCGGTATTGAAAATTTTTTCTCATTTGAAAATTTAAGAAAAATTGACATATTATTCTAACTTATTTCTCCAAAAATTGTCCGTGCACGTATTGCCGAAATTTTCAATTTGTGCCATACTCCATTATCATATATTTTCACCTACTGCATTTGTTTCAGGATTTCGGCATTCTAAATGATGTGTTTACAGCATTAAAAGCGATAAAATAGCGTTAAAAGTAAATTTTTCGGTAACAACTATTTTTTATTTTCCAGTTCCGGCTACGGTTTTGGTGTTTTTTAACTTTCCGGTTCCGGTATTTTATAATTCCGGTTGCACCCTGTTGTGCTGTACTTGACGTCCAGCGCCGTCCGTCACCGTGCGTCGACAAGGTACCGTGCGGGTAATGGACGGCATCAGACGGCGGCCCACGTCAAAAAAGTATAACGCAACCGGTATTCTGATGCCACTCGAAACAAATACGAATTCGAAACAAAATATGTTTTTTTTCAAGTTCGTGTATTAACTTAGCTCCAGGTGATTACAGATTGGCTTTCAGTCAAATTGCTTGTTCAATAGTTTAGTTTATGAAAAAATCCTAATAGTACATTTTACTAAACCTAGGTTGATTGATAGCTTCGTTACGAAAATGAAATTGTGATGCTGATGTTTTATTTTCAGGGAATTCCTGGCAAAGATGGTTTACCCGGCGTGCCTGGAGAACGTGGGCCAGTGGTAAGTGTGACCGCTAACTTTTGAAGCTGCCCCACGAAACGAAGTGTAAACTGTAGTTGTTGAACAAGCATTTTGTTCACCTTAGTGGTCATAGATTTTTGTTTCGGCTAATTTGGTGAGCTTAGAGTTAGGCTTAGACTTTATAATGTAACTTGTCAGACACTGCGCTTTACATTTCACGAATTAAAATGCATATAAGGTCTATGTGATGGTAATAATTTGAAGTATTTTAATAGTTTTCAGAAGTCGAGAAGATATTTGAAAATATGTTTTTTCTGTTTCAGGGCGTTCCAGGTGAAACAGGACCACCAGGCCCAGTTGGTGTGATCGGTCCACAGGTTAGTGAAATTTATCTTATTTGAAATAATAACCAGAAAGTTGAAGGTTACAAGAACCAATAAGAAATGGATCAGGCAAAGCTCAGCGTTTCGTAAAAATTGTATATTTTGCCCAACGATTATCCTATACAGCAATTCGTCACATTTCGCTCGTTAAATGCCCTAGTTATTGTAAACAAACCGGTGATAGGTGTTTACTTGCATTTGAAAATATACATTATTTTTAAAATATTTCAGGGTCCGCGTGGGGAAACAGGAAGTATGGGCCCACCAGGTGAACCAGGACATCCGGTTAGTGCGTTAGACGTTTAATATTAGCATAATTTGGTTAAAATTGAATTGTTAACTTGCAACATTTTAAACCACGCATGCAATTGTTAACATTGAAATTTTTAAATTAAAAACAATTACTTTTTGTTGAAAATTATATCAACTTGACACTAAAGTAGAATTCATAAATATGCTTTTCTCAAAGGCAGTATTGTTCTGTTTTTATAAAAAAAATGTACGACATTTGTTGCGGTTTTGGAACGTTTTTTTTTGTTTTTTACAGGGACCAGTTGGACAACCAGGATCCCCAGGTAATCCTGGAAAAGAAGGCGAAAGGGTGAGTTCGTAGATCTAAAGTCTACACAAATTACCCCATATTATTCTCAAATGTGAGTACTCGGGCCCGTTGCCGAAGGGAACACAGGGGACTCAGCCGTGCTCTAGAAATATTTGCCCATCCTCTGCAAAAAATTTGAAACTTGCTTGTAAGCCAATGAACACCGTTGTGTGCCACTTTCTGAAAACTTTTAGCCTCCCTTAACAAGGCGACCTGGCTAAGGGCCTGTGTGTACCATCACCTTAGGTTTTGTAACTTTCGAATCAGTGAATGATGCGTTTTGAAATTCAGCACTTGTTTCATGTCTGACTTGTACTACTGTATGCTAATTTTAAGATCTGCAAGTGCATGAGCTGGTGAGTTTGAAAACCTAAAACTACGTAACCAATGATGGGTGATATCTTGAGAATATGGGTTCCAGTTTGAACCATATTGTGTAAAAAGTGGTATATTTTTGTTAGATTCTTTCAAACCTGGAATACGGCATGCGTCAAAAATGCTTGAAATTATTGGTGATGTTTACAAGTTTTGATTTAGGGGATTTTCGTAAAACAACTTTAGTCTCAAATTAGTCCGTAATAATTATGTTTAGTAAAGCTACGGTGACCTGGGAGAGTTTCTAAAATAAACGATTTATGCAACCGTCTATAAACAGTAAACATCGGTTTAGTGTTCAGTTTTGAGAAAAAAGTAAGCTGCCGATGAGATACGAGGAATTTAGCCTAAATGCTGTAAAAAATTTGTTTATCGATGCAATTCGAACTTCCAGCAAAGCTCCAACACTTTAAGAGCGAGGTGGTGCGCTGCCGTTGTGGACATTTTCGGCTGTCCCCTTTCGCAGGCAAAAAAATAATTTCTACAGCATTGAAAGAATTATATGTGTTGAGAAAATGTTTCTTGCTCTCCTGTTCGAACAATTCCCTGCTGCGGAGCTGACTATTCTGATATTCACCTTTTCTCACATGAATATTTTCTACTTTGTATTTAGATCTAATTTTAAGCCAGAATTCGAATTGCAATCTCACGCATGGGCGGAGTGCGCTGATACGGCATGTGAGAGAGGTTTTTTGTTTATCTGATCCTTGACGCAATTTCAGGGACCTGCTGGGCCGCATGGTGAAACTGGATTACCTGGACGACCTGGTGATGCCGGTAAACCTGGCGAGATTGGACCAACCGGACAACGGGTAAAATCATGTTTGTGAACACTGCTTACGATACATAGGTCAACGTAGCCACAAACACGGGTTAATGCTCAGAAATGTTTATATTCAGTTTCGTTCCTCCGTTTCAACTTAAGACAAAATTTGAGTATAAAATTGGTTTAATGTAGCAATTACTACTTTAAGATAGACACTTTTACGCAACTTTTTGACTGATTTTTTTGCTTGTATTAATTTTCAGGGACTACCCGGCAACAGAGGCGACTCAGGCCCGGAAGGATCGCCAGGGCCACGCGGCGAAAAAGGAAGTCCTGGCGAACCTGGACCAGCTGGCGATATTGGACCCCCGGTAAGATGGCCGTACAAATATAATTTAATTTCAGGTCAAAACTGGTTTCTGGTTAATTTAGTAAATCAACCCTTTCTCACATGAATATTTTCTATTTTCCATTCGACCTACTTTTATGCTAGGATTCGAACTCCAGTGATTGGAGTGGGATGCGTATACCATCACCACTCAGCTATAAGAGCTTGATGCTCGAGCCCGAGGGGGCTCTCATGTCTTGTGGTGATTTAGTACTATGTATACGTGTTGCAATTGTTAAACACGGTGCGATATATACTATTTAACGTATATACACTGCGCTGAGTTGCCTACAGGCAACTCAATGTGAGAAGGGGTGAAAAAAACGGAAAAAGCGGTTTTATGAAAAATCGCCTAAAAGACAGGGATTTACGCAGAAGAATTTTTTGTTTCAGGGAAAAGATGGATTTCCTGGTTCGCCTGGCAAAAGTGGTCCTAAAGGAGAACAGGTATTACAAGCTTAATTGTTAATATAAAAATATTTAATTATTACTCATTTAAGCGTTCGCAAATGCATTATTTTGGTAGTTTTACAGACCTGTAGCCAGTTCACCTTGATGAGGCGCTAAGAATTTTTTACAAGGAGCATACAACAGTTTTCGTTGACTTACAAGCAAAGTTGAAGATTGTCGAAGGGGACGCAAAAGTTTCTCAGAGAGGGGGGGTTGAGCGTCTACTGACCGTCTGCGCTTGGCTACGGGCCTGAATGTTTGGCGGTTTCTGACGTTTAACACGGCAGGATTGCAGCTGCAGACTACTGCAAAATTGTAGATTGTTCCGAATTTTGCGACAGCTGCACTTTTCATTTATTTTGTCGTATCAAAAGTAGTACTACTAATTGTTAAAAATGATTTTTAGAATTGACAGTACCGGCGCAGGGTAAGGTGTGAGCTCGACGCGACGTAAAATTTTGGGGCTGACGCCCCTTGTGACGATCAAAATATGTTTCAAATTTTTTTGCTTAAAATCTTGGTTAGGGAGGCCTCTTTGGGGTGTCTCCCCAAATGGTGGTATAGGGGTGGTTTCTCTGGCCGTGAATATTGATAGAGTTGAAGCTTTGCGCGAGGGATACGGCAACAAATTTTTCTAAGATGTCTAAATAGTTTTAATGCTTTTACAAAGCTGAAATTAGTCAGTTTGTCAGACTAAAGGTTTTACCCGTGGGTGATGCCCCTGCTCTGGGCATCCTTAGCACTTATTGTCGATGGAAAATTTTGATGCGAGATGTAGGGTCATATTCGGAGCAGTCCGTTCCAGAGTGCTGGTATCTGGGCAGGGTAAGATTCCCCACCTATCGAGACAGTGGTCACACCAGAATCCCTACACAGTTCGAGAATTTATGGGATACATTTTTCATTTCTAGGGAAGTCAAATAGATACCTCTCCAGTCCATAGTTGTTTTCTGGAGCCTACAACTAGTCATGTTACTTTTCAATGCTTTATAAATTGGTTCTTCTAATGCCTGGTTCACAATAAAAAATTTGGCCTGTCCACAAAATATGTCCCATCCCAGGGTTAACGAGTGGTCGTTGACCCTACCTCAACGCAAAATTTCTGTTGACTCTACCTCAACGTGTGTCACAAATTGCTCTGTGACGCACGTTGAGGTCGGTCAACATAAATTTTGCGTTGAGGTAGGGTCAACGCGTGTCACGGATTGTAAAAAAAGTGTTGACCCTACCTCAACGAGTGGCATAGACCACTCGTTGAGGTAGGGTCAACGGAAAATTTTCGTTGAGGTAGGGTCAACGACCACTTGTTAACCCTGGGATGGGACATATTTTGGGGCCAGGCCATATTTTTTATTGTGAACCAAGCATAACCGTACCTTATTCAGCCACAAAATTGTTTCGTATTAGCGTTGAAAACGAATTTACGACAATTCGTCACCTGACAACTTGTCGCCCAACAGTGCCTTAAAGCCTATTAACAATTTTAGCGTAATGTTTAGCATAATCCTAACCCTAAGGTTAAGCATAATGATGGGCGGCAAGTTATTCAGCCGATGAAATTTCGGATTATAAGTTGTCGGGCGACGAGTTGTCGTGCGACAAATTGTCGTGATATCGTAAAACAACTCGGTGCTCGCTTCTGAAAAGTGTCACTATGAAATTGTTATTGATTATTGTTTCAGGGTTTGATCGGACCTCCAGGACCGGAAGGGGATCAAGGAAAACCGGGCATTCAGGTAAACAGCAACAAAACGCGAATATATCTGTTCCGTTAGAATTTGCCTTGTGGTAGCGCATAAACGCTAATTTTTCACTCGAAAAAGGATTTTCTGGTAATTTAATGGTTCCTGTTTCAGGGTATTCCTGGTCAAACTGGTCCACGTGGCAATCCAGGATTGGATGGCGATAAGGTGAGTTTTTGTGTTAATTTTTTTTTCGATTAACTTGAATTGTCAGCGCTCTATAACTATTATATGATTATAACAACATCCGAAGTATTTGAGTTTAAAACGGTCAGAAAAGTTCGAAAGTTTAATTTCACTATTGACCCTGTGATATTTACAATCTACATCTTTCTCCAAGTATTTTGGATTTTTTTTTTGCATAACCGTTTTTATTGTTATTTTGTTTTTATTATAGGGCGAAATGGGTCCACAAGGTGAAAAAGGTTCCGAAGGACAAAAAGGCGAACGGGTAAGTGAATAAAGTTTTGGTTTTTTTACTATTAATAACACATTAGTCAGCAGTTATTTTTCATTTTGTATAGCACCTATCATCAGTTAGCAATAGTTTTTTTCAATTAAGTGAACTCGTTCATTGGCGAATGAACGTTACAATAGCGCCACGATTTAAAGCATTTAAATATTGCATCGGTTTACGTTCTGCGGTTTACAAGAGGTAGATGTTAGGGCCGTAGCGGTAGTATAAGCATATTCGTAAGCGTAAGCCTGCGCCTAAGCATTGCGTAACAACGATCTCAATGCATATACCTAATCCTGAGCATAGCGTAAGAATGAACTCAATGCCTAAGCCTAAGCCTAAGCATAGTGTAAGAACGAGAGCCTAAGCATAGCGTAAGAATGAGCTTAATACCTAAGCCTAAGCCTACGCATAGCGTAAGAATAAGCTTAATACCTAAGCCTAAGCCTAAGCATAGCGTAAGAATCAGTTTAGTACCTAAGCCCAAGCCTAAGTATAGCGTAAAAATGATCTTAATACCTAAGCTTAAGCATAGCCTAAGAACGAGCTTAATACCTAAGCGTAAACCTAAGCCAAAAATATACCTAAAGCTTAATCTTACTTTATGGCAGTCCCACAGAAAAACTGGTCCGCCCCTGATCTTTTCATGAGCTTTACGAATATGGCTCTTAAAGTTCAATCTCTATTTTACCCAAAAGTGATATTTGTTTCAGTTAATGTTTTGTTTTTAAAAATTGGTTTAATTAAAGGTCGTAGCGCCTGATAGAGTTGATATATTTCATTCAGAAATTTCTCCAGCGATAAGTCGAAGCATCTTCTAACATGCCACATGGTCACTTTTTACGACTAAGATTGCTAAAACTTTGACATGAGGTTATACTCGTTCGAATACAAGTACTTTTTTGGCTATTTATACCCTGGTTTAAATCAAAAGTCAAATGCAATTTATATATATATATATATATTTAGCGAATAATGGTCGACATTTGAAAAATAGAAAACAAATTTTATTATTTGTTCTTGTTTTAGGGTCAAACTGGACTTCGTGGATTGCAAGGACCGACTGGACCGCCTGGACCTCAGGTACCACAGTAGTTTTTGTGTTTTGTAGTTATGTACCATACTCAATTTATTGATTATTTTTCATTATATTAAGGATGTCAAGGGGTAGAAATTAAATCAACACAACGGATCATACAGTTAAACGAAAAAAGACATCTTTCACTGAAGGACATATGGCAGTTTGGGAACGTAAGTATTTTAAGTACGAGTAACGGTGGCACTATACTTTTGAAATTAATTTAATTTACTCGCGTACGATACCGAAGGGGGTCGGATGGTGATGTACAGCGATGGATAGCGACGGACGGCGTTCACAACATCTATAGCCCCATTTTAAGGGCACTCTTTCTATATAACCAAATCTTGCTTATGTATGTGGTGTAATAACGTTTATTAATATTTCTTTGGCCATTGGCAACAACCACAAGTAATTAAATTCTTTAATGAAATCATTGGTATAAAATTTGATTTATATCTTCTATTTTAGGGCGAAGCTGGTCAACCAGGAGCTCGTGGTCCAATCGGTGTGCCGGGAGTAAAGGTAAGTACTGTTCATTATGATGCTAATTATGAAAAGTGTAGGATTGCCATTCCACACCCGTAGCCAGCTCACTTTGCGAGGGGGGATAAAATTTTTCTAAAGGGGCATACAAGGGCTTCCCAATGACTAATACAAGCAAGGTCGAAATTTTTCTAGGGGAAAATGTTTTCAGGGTAGCTTACCCCCCTAACCTCCTCCCTTGATACGGGCCCGTCTCTCATTCAGGGAAAGCTTTTCAATGGCTCGAAATTCTGTTCAACAGAATACAAGTACACGACCGTATAAATTACAATTTTTCAAGAAATTTCTATCTCCAACAAGCATCGGCTACTTGTGAAATCATTCTGCTTATTTGATTGGATTTCTTAGCAAATTCAGATTGCAATTTCAGGGCGATGACGGACCACAAGGACAAATGGGCGCGCGAGGATTTCCAGGCAAACAAGGTTTGCCAGGAATTCGCGGCGAAAAAGGTGAATCAGGTGATACTGGATCAAAAGGACCGCGTGGCATTGCTGGTGCTACGGGACCAATGGGACCGCCAGGACCTGCGGTAAGGACTTAAAGTGGCAAGTCAAAGTTGATTTTAGTTTTAAAAACTAGATGCTTTTCGAAACGAGATGCGAAACGGTATTTAAAATAGGTATTTTGGTCAGACGTCCCGTCGAACTCGCAACTACAGATGTTATAATGAAAATAAAGAAAAAACTTTTTTCTGTTGATTTGCACCCACCGTAAATAATATTTGCTTTCTCAACTTAGAGTCTTTAGCTGAAGCTGAATGTAGAAACTTCTCATATCTGACGCCCAATTAGCATTAATACGAGTTGCCAGGGAAAGATCCATCTCAAGAGTAAACGCGGATGTAGGGTGGAATCCACCGGATCGGTACCACCCACAGGAACCAAGCATGACTAACTTTTGCGTTAAAATTTCATACTAAAATTACATTTTTACCCTCGATTTAGCCTGACGTATGACATTTGTGTATTTGATTCAGCCAACTCACTTCAAACTGAACCTACTGCAAATTCAAGCTAATGTGGTTTTTGTTTTTCAGGGCGCTGACGGTATTCCTGGTCCACCAGGACCTGAGGGCAAACAAGGCACAAAAGGCGATCCAGGCGCTGCGGGAACACCAGGGGCCGCTGGTGTCGACGGAGAAACGGTACTTAAGTAGAGCTGTAGATTTCTATGTAAACATAGGAATAGGAGTAGTTTTATCTGGTCGATGTTAACCGCTGAGTTCAATGGTACCATGTTTACAATTGTTTTGGCAACTGTTTGAGATCTCAATATTTGTTTGTTTATAAGTAGTTATGTGTAGTATTTGTTTTTTGTACGCGACACATATATATTATTAAAGCTGGAACGCCGAACATACGTATTTTGGGCAACTTTCCAGTATTACTTTGTTATTTCTTCTTATTAATTATTGCTTTTATTTCTTATTTCTTATTTTTTTTAAATATTACAAAGTTTTCTCAGAACAGAAATAACATTGTCATTGTTCTGTGGAAAGAAAATTTACATACAAATTGTTGTGGATTCGCCAACTTTTGAGCATTGCGCAATGCCGGCTGACTGGTTCAAATTAAACTTAAATGATAGATTAATGTTGATTTGTATTGTTGCTAATATAAGTTCGAGATGCGTTATAAACTTCAGAACAAAACCAAATATTTAAAATTTAGTTTAATTAAAAACAAACACAAAAATGCAAAATATACCTTTTATTTAAAAATTTCAGTAATTGCAAATTTTTCTATTTAGGGTGCACAAGGCCCAATTGGACCGATAGGCCTTCCAGGCAAAGAAGGTCTCCCTGGCGTTCCAGGACCTCGCGGTCAGCTGGGACCGCAAGGACCGAAAGGCAATCCAGTAAGTTTGGGGCGGTCAGACTGTCAATTGAACATAGATTCAATAGAATCTGATTTACGTCCAAGAACAATTAACGTTCCATGTCTGAGTCTTCAAACAGTTTAGGAAATGTCAAAATAGTTTATATACAAATCTGTTAATTTCTCTTAACAAACTTTTCTTCCCTCCGTATCCAAGCAAATCTGAAGCCATACCCTCATAATGGCCAATGGTACGCATTATGGGGCGTCCCGTTTGTATGCGGACTCCTGACAAGAAAGCTTAACATTTTGGCTAATTTTATGCTTCGATTTAGGCCTGGATATAACTAATGTCTTATACTCGTGCGGAAGCTTAAGCTTAGGCTTTGGTTTAGGAATATGCTTTTATACTATACTACTTCAAATTTTCAGCGTAAGGATACGACATTAGCTAAGCTCGGGCCTAAGCCTAAGCAAAAAATAAGTGCAAACTTTAAGCTTTTTCGATTGAAGTTCGCGGAAAGAAACATTACGCCCTTCACAGTAAACATGAGTGCCTGATTTATTTTGAGTCATAAAACATCAAAACTCCAAAATACACCGTTTCATGACAGCCCTGGATTTGTGTATACCTATAGACCTAGCTTCTTTGTTTTCACTAGCTATGTGATCATTTTGAAGTAAATATGATTTCTATTTTAGGGACCACAAGGCGTTCCAGGAGATCCTGGGGAACATGGCGCACCTGGTGATCCCGGGGCCGCCGGCAAACGCGGTGACGATGGGTTGGCGGGTGATGCTGGTCCTCAGGTAAGTGAAAAGTTGGTTTTGAAACAACTTAAGGTGTTTTTACCAAAACATATTTTAGCATTTTTTGCAAATTAATATTGCAAAATCTTATTTCTGTGAATTCCAGGGTCAACAGTCTACTTTCCATTGGACTTGCAAAACTCAAAATACCCATTTCGCGTTGAAAATAATTTAGTTTAAAATTAAAATATATTTTCAATTTAATTTTCAACTGTTTCGGTTGTATTTTATAATTTCAGGGTCCGCCTGGTCCACAAGGTGTTCAAGGAGTACCTGGACCTGCTGGTAAACCGGTTAGTGTTTTATTTTTGCAAGTATAAATCTTTTCATAGAAATGTGCATTAATATATTTTTTTCATGAAAAAGTGGTCAGCAATTAGTAATTCTTATATACCAAGACCCATGTAAAGACCAGGGGCAGAGCGTTTTTCTGTGAGACTAGAATAGAGTAAGCTTAAGCTTAATAGACAAATTTTTTGCTTGGCTTAGGCTTAGGCTTAGGATTAGGCTTAGGCTTAAGAATATGCTTATTCGATGTCGAAAGTTTTCCAATCTCAGATTTGTTTTGGATACTAAATAAAGTTCCGTAACGCGTTTTTTTACGAATTTTCAAAATTTGTTTCTCCGTTAATTCCATTTCAGAGAATTAAATATTAAATTTCAGCTGTTAATTGTTTATATGACTGAACGTCAAATTTCAGGGACCAGTTGGTCTTCCGGGACCGCAAGGAGACGCGGGCCGAACTGGTGACAAAGGCGACCGTGGACCTCCTGGTCCTCAAGGTCAAGAAGGTCCACAAGGAGCCGAGGTACGTCTAACGCTTGATCTTATAATAATTTGGTTTTCAATCTAAACTTAACATCGAAACATTTTACGGTGTCAAATCATTAGTGGGCTACGGGGACGCTACGATCTCTGATATTTACTTTATTGTTAGCAGTCCTGAACCTTAACCAGTAAGCTTCACATGCCTGCTAATCTAACTGCATATGTAATGGCCATTAACATGACAATATACTGGTCATCTGGTTGCTGGCAAACATGCAACAAACATATGTATGTATATATGTATACGATATTAATATCTTTATACATTATATATAAATATATACAAATAGACAAATATATATTTATATTCATATATATATATATTTGTATTACATTTTAGGGAAAACCTGGACCCGTTGGACCGATGGGCCCTCCAGGTCAACCAGGACCGGCGGTAAGTTTTGTAGTTGTTCCTAAATATCCAAAATTTTAGAATAAAATTTTGAGAAAAAAATTAAAATTAACATTTTGCCAGGCCTACAATTTTTTTGCTTAAGTTTGTCTGGCGAATGCTGCACTTATAAACCATTAATCAGGCGGCTATATTTGTTCTCTGTTCTTATTTTGAGTCAGAATCAATAGAAGTCTATTTCCAGTTATTAGAAACCGTTAATGAAAAGGGTCCAAAATCACTAATTAGTCGATAAATGTCAGTTATCCTAAAGTACATTACGTAAATGGTTCCTGTACTAAATTTTCAGTACAGAATTTGTTTCATTACTCAAAGTACAATGTTTACCAATATGCATAGCACCATATTGAAGTCTTATATTCTTAAACTAATAAACTTAAAATACAGAAAATTGTTGACATAAAAGCTAAAAGTGTGCGGCCCAAATAAACTTGAACTAAATTGAAAAATAAATAAGAGTCCGGAACCGAATAGCAATGGATGTCTCTGAAGAAAACGCGGAATTGATACCGATCAACACTGCCATCTTATTCGGGTCGCTACAGTAGTATTATGTTTGTTGAATGAGACGAGAAAACAATAAAAAATAAAAACAAATAAAAATGCATAATCTTAGTAGTTTCAGTTATATAATTGCCCACCTTGGTTAAAATGACCAGATGATGTTTCAGGGTGAAGTCGGTGTCACAGGACCTCCTGGCAAATCAGGAACCCCTGGTGAAACGGTAAGGTCAACTTTTTAATTGTTGCCGATTTCGCTTTAGTTTAACGTTTTTTTAACCCTCTCGTATAAAGGTAGTTTAAAATTAAATTTTAAAATAAATTACTTTTAAAAGTTATCACTTGGTATAATTTTTTGAATTTCAATGATTTTTATGGTACAGGGCGTACAACAATTCGAACGTCACAGCTCACCGGGGGTGATAGTTATAATTTCAGGGGCCTCGAGGATTTAAAGGTCAACGCGGTCCAACAGGAATCAAAGGACAGAAGGTAAGTTGTATATTAATTTGGTTATAAATTTTGCCAATTCACGTATGCGGCCCATGTTACTTTAAGGGGCGTCCAGGTTTCAGATGGGTCTATAAAAGAATGGGTTTAGATTCTAGATTACATTTTTTGCTTAGGCTTAGGCTTAGGAATTTGCTTTTGCAACGCTTAGGCTTAGGCTTAGGCTTAGAAATACGCTTAATCTACTGTTACGCCCCTTAAAGTAACATTGGCCACGTATGCTATAGCATAGGGCGCTGCCCAAAATAAAACCCACGTTAAGCAAAAAAAAGTCTAAAGCTTCAAATTACGCCGGAATATGTTCTTGACACGGACGACTAACAACAATGTTACATTTAAAATTCATGTTTGTTATAGGGTCATCCAGGAAATATTGGTCAAATTGGTCCAACCGGAGTACCTGGTTCTAAAGGCGAACGAGGCGCGCCAGGATCACCAGGATCACCTGGACCACGAGGTCCAGAAGTAAGTAACTTTATTTCGTACAATATTTTGTGGAACTGTTGACAAAATTATTGTGAACGACGGGTGAAAAATAAACTATTACCAGCATTCCATGGTGTTGTGATTTCGGTTCATGTGTACCGTGCTATAGGAACTTTATCACTGAATTCACCAATTGGATTTATTTCAATTTACCTGGCTAACGCAGGTTACTGTAGTTCTTTTAAAATATTAATTATTTGCCAATTAAATTTGGAACCTCAAAATTTTAATTTTGCCAAAAATTATTTAACATTTGATATGGCACAATAGGTTATAAAGACAATAGAGACTTGTGAATTGTTTATTGTGAATATTGAAAATTACAGGGTCGTCCAGGTGGACCAGGACCTGCTGGCAAAAACGGTGAACCAGGAAGTCCAGTAAGTTCTGGTTACAAAAAATAAATACGATTGCAGAGTGCCTAGGTTAGATATGCCTGATTTTAATTCGTACCAGCAAGAGGTAATGATGATTCTTATACAAGAGTATGCAACTAGGTACATGGAATTACAAGAGTATGCAACTAGGTACATGGAATTACAAGAGTATGCAACTAGATACACGGAATTACAAGAGTATGCAACTAGGTACATGGAATTACAAGAGTATGCAACTAGGTACATGGAATTACAAGAGTATGCAACTAGGTACACGGAATTACAAGAGTATGCAACTAGGTACACGGAATTAGAAGAGTATGCAACTAGGTACATGAAACTTACATGCGCAATATGACAAGCTTGACTATAGTGCAGTGGGCATAAGAACTGTGACTAATGTAATACTTTGAGGGGCGTAATCGTACACTGCAAAAATGGTGAGTCAAATTGACTCTATCCGAAATCAGCTTTTCCTGACTACACAAACTGAGTCAAAATCAGACTTCGCCGGAGTCAAATTGAGTCAAATTTGACTCAAGCGGAGTCGAATTTCGACTTAGTGTGTGTAGTCAAGAAAAGCCTGTTTCGGAGAGAGTCAATTTGACTCACCATTTTTTGCAGTGTAGTTAGTCTAAGCATAATGCTAATCCTAAACCTAAACGAAAAAAATTGGCGTAGTTTAAAGCTCGATCTTACTCTATTGAAGTTGTGCCAAAACCTGTACATCCCTCAAAACAACATGGGCCTATTTCAGATCAAAGATGGGACACTGTCTAGCATTGTTTTCTTTTTCAGGGTGAACCCGGTATTCAAGGTCCAAAAGGTGTCATGGTACGTTTATTGAAGTGACCACTGGTCAAATTCTACGTTTACACTTGAATACTTGATATATTGCAGATATATTATTGATTTCACACACAAAACTACAGAACAGACGTCTTTATTGCTGACAACTGTTTGAAGTTGAAAAAAATTGCACAAATATCAAAAATAACTGTAAAAAATAATGTTTTGTTTGTTTTTATGTTATTCTTTTTTATGTTATTATAGTACATATTTGTTTTGTTTTAGGGAGTTACAGGTCAAAAAGGCGATCCAGGAATGATGGTAAACTGGTTCAATTTGGTGTATGCTTCAGGGCTCTGTTTAAAGTTATTATAGGCACCCAAAAACGCTGGTCAAATTTTGAACCCTTAAACATTAATTTCGAGTATAATACTATACCATGTATTGTGGTTAGGTTTAGAGTCAGAACTGATAAAGATTGCACCAGATTCTTTGCAATTAAGAGTTTTAACCTTTTCTTACATGAATATTTTCAATTTTATACGACATGTAATTTCAAGCTAAAATTCGATTCCCAGTCTCTCGTGTGACAGGCGTTTACGTTGACCACTTAGCTATAAGAGCTTGACGCTTAAGCCCTAGGGGGCTATCACGTCTTGTGGAGATTTTGCACTGCGTATATATGTTAGAATTGTTAAACGCTGCTTACAGTGTCTGTGTTGCTCGTATATTACTTGTATTTAGTTGTTTATAGTATACTCTATGAGTCAAAGGGCTAATTTACTCTGTATGATGTATATATTATTGAAATTTTAACAAATATTCAAATTTTAGCTTTAAATTTAAACTGTCACAACATATCTTGTACAGTGTGTAGCTACGTCATCCAGGCTTCGCAATATTATTTTCAAATTCAGTTAAATTTGTCGGACAATATTTTTCAAATTGATCAAGAAATAATGGTTCTATTTTTAGGGTCCACAAGGCAAGCCGGTGAGTATTTATGTTTAGGTTTATGCTTAATTTTACCACCTGATATCATTTGGACATTAAAAATGTTTTGCACAATTTCTATGGTTATATATCAGTTCTGATCACAAGCGAGCAGTGGTGGATCCAGAATCTTCTATAACAGGAAACTTTGCAAGATATAAACAAATTCGCTACGGAAGTCGTGCGAGAAGCCGAAAGCTATTTTAGTGCTAAACCTTTGTACAAATTCTTGTTTACGATCCCTGTTGATGACCTAAGCTGTGCTTCTTTGCACCCACCAGTACCGCCGAGGCGTAAGGGTTGCGCATTGCTTTCCTGTGCAGCGTAACGCCTCACGGCGTCGAGCGACACCATCCACCACTGCGTGTCGCCGAACGCCGCCGTTCGGTGCCGCTCGACGCCGCGTGGTGCCGTTGGCTGCTGCGCGGTACTGCGCGGTGCCACGCGTCATAAAGAAAATTAATTTTCATATGGGCAGCGCGGTAGTGTCCGACGTGGCGGTTACCGTGCCCGCAGTTTTTAAAATTCTTTATTCAACATGACGCGTTGCGACTATCATAGCGCAACCCTAATCTTAATACCTTCAATGCACGATTGTTGTTAAGTGTACGACTTAAATAAGACATTATTTTTCAACAAAACCATCGCAATATAAAAACTGCATCTTGACTGTTACGAGTTGAGTTTAATTCGAAAAAAAACGTTTAAATTCAAATACTTTAGCATAAACGGCTAAATATATTCTATATTGTGGTCTGTTTGGTTACAGGGTAAAGCGTTGGAAGCGCCAGTAATTCCACCAGGTTTACTGTTCCGGCAAGAAAAAGGGCCAGACGCCCGACGGAAACGAAAAGTGTCCAAAGAAGATATTCAGAAAACAATTCACGATGAGCTGTATCAAGTGAGCGCCACACACAAAAAAGAATTTCTGAATTTGTTCAGAAAAGAATTTTCTCTGGCAAATCTGAAGAGTTTTTCTGATATTTAAGACAATTTTTCTAAAAATAACTAGAAAACGTGTATTTTCAGACTTTATTTCAAAACTTTTTTGAAAACTTTTCTGTTATAACAGAAATAATTTTCAAGTGCACCTTGCTAATCATATTTCTTAAATTTAAGAAATTTTTTCTTAAATATCAGAAATATTATTTTGAGTGCAGGGTCGGTCTTTACCGTGGCTGAGGGCTTCATCCGAAACGGTAATTGAGTCGCCCCAGAAATGTAATAAAGTTTTTTGGCACATCCAGGCGGGCCTGAGCCCACCCTTTAGCCCACCACTGGCTACGGGCCCGAACTGCATCGAGAATAGTGAAAGAAACTTCGCGAGCGAAACGAGCGAGAAAACAAACAAAATTTTTTATTAAATCTCAAGCCTAACTTTGAATTTTGGGGACCCCCTGACATCGGCGGTCTCTCTCAATTGATGTGCCTGGGGAGTGCTAAGACCGGCCTTGGTACGCGGTTACATGGACCAACTGAGTTGTAGCCTATCTTCATCCAGTCGTGTAGTTTGCACAACACGAGACACCAACTGTTAGAGAAAAGTGAGGTTTTAAACCCTTTTTCACATGAATATCTTCTATTTCAACTCAGATATAATTTCTAATTCATCTGTACTGATATATTTACAACCTAAGGACTCGAACTCCGGTAACTGGAGTGGGAGGCGTATACCATCACCACTCAGCTCTAGAAGCTGGATACTCGAGCCTCACGTTTTGTGGGGATTTGGCACCAAGTAGTATTCGCGTAGTCAAACCACTGCGCATTGCGTGCAATTTCGTGCAGTTTGCGTTGAGTTGACCATAACGAATACGGTATATTGTTTCGATTTACAGGTTGAAATGGCAGACATATTCAAATCGATACACGGAATGCGTCAAGACATTTTACGGCTTCGAAAACCTGACGGAAGTAAAGCGTTGCCAGCGCGCTCATGTCGTGATCTCATGTTCTCTGAACCCGGAATATCAAGCGGTTAGTTGCATTTGACGGGTAACTCATGTCAGGCAAATAAGCATCAATCAGCCAATTCGAATGAAAACTGCCATTAATAAAAATGAATAAAGAACAAAATGGGCGCAAACAGTGATTGAAATCCGACGTTTCTTTGAAATCCTTAGGTTCTAGGCAAGTTTCGAACCTCTGCCCCCTATGGGAAATCTCAAACGTGCGGGTAAAGCAAACTGCTAACCGACTGAACCAGCCAGTAGATAAAATATTTACCTTTACGTATGTTACATACCACACGTTCATCGTTTTTACGTTGTATTTTAACACGTACAATCCGCATATGCAAATTCAAAAAATGATTGAACAAACCATCTAAAACACGACCTCGCTGAGGCAAAGTTGCGAATAAATGTAAAACAGACTGAGCAATCGGGTATCACGACAATCCGTCAAAATTCGAAAAAGTAGAAAAACATTAATTTTCAGTTGGACGTCAGCAAAATTTTCGTTAGCAAATAATCTTTTACTGTCTCAATTTAAATAATTTTTCGACGCAGGGCAAGGAAATTGCCCGTGTGGCCCGAGTAATGGCTTATCTTTGATTTTCAGGTTGGTACTGGATCGATCCGAATGCAGGAATGGCTGATGACGCAATTCAAGTGTTTTGTGATTTCAATGCAAAAACAACATGTCTATATCCTGATCGCAACATATTAACGGTATACATCTGTTGCACTTTATTTATCAGCAATAGACAATGCATACTTTAAATAGCGTATCATTTTGCGTGGGACTCCAATAGAGTAAGCGTAAGGCTTCGACTAATTATTTTGCTTACGGTTAGACTCAGGAATATGCTTATACTACTGTTACGCCCCTCAAAGTAACATTGATCGACCCGAGCATAAAATGACCGAAATAGGTCCCGAACATTGAGATGTAAAACAATGCCCGAGCGTGGACTGAGCCTAATAGTGTATCAAAGCCTAAACCTAAACGAAAGCGTAAGACCTTCGAGTTTGTCATGGTTTTTTAATAAATATAATGAGGACTAAATGTAGGCCTGTAGCCAGCTCACCTTCCAATGGGAGGCGAAACGTTTTTCAGGAGGGGTATACAAGGGTTTCGGTGACTTACATGGCAACCAAGGTTGAAATTTTTAGGAGGCTAAATGTGTTCAGGGGGTCTGAGTCTTCCTACACCCCGTCTGGCCACGGGCGGACTAAATGACGAAAGTATTGTAAAGTGACTCTGAGTCTTTGTCAGAAAAGAAAATTGTTTTATGACAAACCTACATTACGCTGTAAGTTGTATGCCAACATTATAATCGTTTAAGACCAAATTTTTGAAATATTTTAAGTCAAACCATTTTTGAGCAAACGCCGACTTAAGAAACAAATCGTTGAACAGACTGTTTTTGTTTATAATTTTCAAATTTGTGTGATTTTAGCTCCAACCACAACTTTTGAAAAAAGAAAACGAAGGTCTGTGGTTCAGCGAGCAGTCAGACGGATTCAAGGTATGTGAAATTCAAGCACTTAATTAAATTTTTATTACAAGATTGAAAATTTTTCTACTGCAACTGCAAGTTTTAAATGTAAACCCTTGCATTTGCAAATTCCAGCTGCGAGTTATCGCTGTAAAAACTTGCACGAACGAATGGAGTGTGGTATGATATTTTGCACCCCTATAAGCTATGATGCTCCCCCATAATATAGTGCCCCCATTAAGGTTAAAATCGTTTGTTTACGCTTGGTTTTTCGCTTAAGTTGAGCTGAGGCTTGAGCTGACGAATATGCTTGATTCGCTAACTGTAATACACCCCTGAAAGAAATCGTAGCTGTTATTTGCGGACAACCATAACAAAATATGTCCACATTCCGGCCCTTATAAAATTCAGGGGCGGAACGTTTTTCTGCGGGACTGCAAGAGAGTAAGCTTTAGCTTTAGACAATTTTTCCATAGGCTCGTTGAAATTATACGGTGTCCACGACTCCTGTTCAAAGTTTTGCCCAAAAATAAGGACCACGCCCGGAATCGTTCCTGCCCACCGGATGGACACTATAATTTTGCCACGGTGGTCAGAAATTTTATCTGGGGGCAGGAATACGCGAGGATAAGAGTCTCCTAGCCCCAAATCTTTTTCGGGATACGTTGCGCTTTGGAAGTGTTCGCCGGCTTGCAGCCGGCAAGTAATTTTCATCGAACGAAATTGTGCGCTATGTTTTATATAATAGTCCGGTGACGATAAGTATTTGCGTTCAGGTGGTGAATACACTGCGAGCACGAGATGGGACCCCCATCCCGGACATGGTCGAGCGGAGTAGCATAACTAGACACAGTAGCCGGCTTCGATCAAACCATAAGGGGTACCCGCCAAGGATGGGTGGCAAGGACTTTCGATCCAGGGTAACCTACCTTATAGCAATCTTTTTATCTTTTTGCTTTACATACACTTTACCGTGCACATATACCGACAAGGCTTAGCGTTAGGCTTCCGATTAGGCTTTGAAATACACTTATACTACAGTTACAGCCCTGTTCTATACATTGGCCCACAGTCGTAACTGCTGTTAGTTGTTTTCCAATAAAATAGGGCCAAAATATGTAACAAGGACATAGGCAAATATGGGTGCAAAATATCATGTGGGGATAAAATATCATCTGATACACTGTTAATTCCAATGAGTTAATTAATCAGCTCAGACATAAAGTGAGTTATTTCATAACTAATAACAGTAAACTTTAACTCACTCTGAGTTGACTTGATTCTCATTGTAAATTGAGTTGACTCCGATGGAGTTGATTAATTAAATTAGATTGAGTTGAATCAACTGGGAATTGTGTGTTTTCTGATAGTCCTACACTGATTAATTCAACTTATTCTAAGTTAAAATCAACTCACTGGAATTTACAGTGTATGGCATTTTAGTGTACCTCCTGTAACATTGCTAGCTATAGCAATCGAATATTTCAGCTATCTTATGATCGATACAATCAAATTCAACTGAACTTTTTACGATTTTTATCGTCATCCGTACGACAAAACGTAACGTTTCATTGCGTAAACGCTGTGGTTTGGTACGAAAAATCTGGTGAATCGTACGCGAGAGCGACAAAATTACGCGGTTGGGACGGAACCGTGTTCGCGTTCAACAATACTGACTCGTCAAAACCGGACGCTTATTTTGATGGATGTCAGGTTCGCAGTTTTATATAATTAATATTTTAGCAAGGGCATCGACAAGGAGGGGCATTGGACGCCGCGTCTCTAGTCCCAAATTTGGCTGGTGCCCTCCAAATACACTGTCAAAAAGTAAACAATCTTAAATTGCAATTGTTGGGACGAACTAAAATTATTTGGTAGCCCCAAGGCCCAAAAATAGTTTTCTGCGGACGCTCCTGTATTTTAGACAAAACTAAAACAGTGGCGGATCCAGGAATTTTCAAGTGACCCGAAGAAGTTCCCATTTTGAGTTAAAATCAATAGCAGTCTGTATCCCTAATTAGAGTCCGTTAGTGGATTGAGTCCAGAAGTCCTAATAAGAGTTTATAAAGAAGACCAAAGTAGAACAATTGCATAGACAGCTCAAATGTTTAGCATCATACCGCTCGCATAAACGTTATCAGAACAAGAAATAACAATAGCAGACATGTCAATCTATACAAAAATGTTTAAAACCAAGCCAGTTTTACCCAAAAGAAAAAAATACAAAAGATACCACACAGCAAAAAATAGTGAGTCAAATTGACTCTCTCCGAAATAGGCTCTACGGGACTACACAAATTGAGTCAAAATTCGACTCCGGCAGAGTCAAATTCGATTCACTGAGTCGCACGTTTGACTTTGGCGGAGTCGAATTTGACTCAGTTTGTGTAGTCCCGTAGAGCCTATTTCGGAGAGAGTCAATTTGACTCACCATTTTTTGCAGTGCAGTCCATAACCGAAAAACAGTGGGATTCTTCTTTATTCGGATCACTACAGTAGTACATTATCATATGTTTAGGATTAGATTCAGGTTTCGGCATTGGCTCAGACTTTTAAGCTATGGTTTACGCGTAAGTTTTTTATTCTCAGGTTTAGGCTCAGCGTATTAATGTTGGTATTACAAGCGTTGAAACGACTTTAATAGGTGTTGATTATTCATTTTCAGAGCGGTATTGGAACATCAAAAACTATGCTTGAAGTACAAACCAAACGGTTGCCTCGTCTGCCAATTGTCGATTTTATGCCAGGAGACTATCGTGGACCTTCACAAGCCATCGGATACGAATTAGGCCCAGTTTGTTTTAGTTAAAAAAACTACTTTATTATATTCATATGTTTAGTTTTAATATGTATTTAATTAATGTAATAATTCCTTTGAAATAACGATCACATTATTACTATCAAATTATGTTTATGGTAAAATGTGTATAGCAGTTATGGCCCATGTATAGAACAGGGCCGGATCGTTTTCCGGAGGGGCTATAATAGAGTCAGTTTAAGGTTTTGAATAATTTTTTTGCCTAGGCTTAGGCTTAGGCTAAGGCTTAGGAATAGGCTCATCCATACGCTTAGGCTTAGACGTAGGCTTAGGAATATGCTTATACTACTTATTCCGGATCTGGTCTATACAAAGGCCGCAGTTATCATCAGTTAGCAATAGGTTTTCAAACGATACAACAACACATCTCTGAATGCCAACTTTGATAGTTCGATATATGCCCGTATTGTGATATGGGTATCGTGTAACAACTAATCATCAGTTGGTAATAAGTCTTGGTAACTTTCGATCCAGTATGAATGGTGGTGAACTTCGAAATGCTGTACTATTTTTAATATTTGATTTGCCGTACTTTTGTACAGATTTAGTAATCCGAACAATGGGCATGCAGGTGTTCGTTAGTTTGAAAACCTATCGCTAGGGATGATAATTACTACATGTATTTGAGTATAAGCGAAATAGAAGAAGATAAAACTGTGCTACGTAGCGCTTGCAGTTAAATTCCGCTTCCAGGTCTCAGGCCTATAGCTAGCTCACTTTGCTAGATGGGGCTAAACGTTACTCTCACGAGGGGCGTACAATGGTTTTCCAGAACTTACAAGCAAGGTTGAAAATTTTGTAGTGGGGCAAAATCTATCCAGAGGAGCTCAGCTCCCTATGGCCCGTATCCGGCGTCGGTCCTGCTCCGTCATGGTATCGTTAATACGGAAACAGTGCTTGCAAGATACCACAATTCAAAAATTGTAATTGTTTAAGAAATATAGCTTCCACTGTGTATTGGGCTTAAGGTCGGGTCCAAAGTATTAGTCCTTCTTAGAAAACTTACCGTTTCCTATACGATTGCATACTTTGCACTGGCGGATGCAACGGGGGTAGGCAACGCTGGTTTACACACCCTCCGAACAGCTATCAAAATCGAGATTTTGTATTAAGGTTTAGCAGTAAAATTGGGTTTGGCTTATCGCTCGCGTCTCCCGTGAGTTTTTTTACGCTTTTTAAATCTCATGCGCACTCCCCTTTGAGAAGTTTCTGGATACGCCACTGATGGCTTCGTATCCGCTGCATTTGTATACTTGTTTTTGCGGATTCTGCAGTTTGCATTTACTCCTAGCTGTTGTATTTTAATAGGTGCCGAAAAACTAACCTGAATCTGTAAGCCAAGTATTACTGTAGTAATCCGAATAAGAGGAAAGGTTCCCATTTTGAGTCCCAATCAATAATAGTCCGTATCGCTAACAAGAGCCCGTGAACGGATGGAGTCCGTAAACCTTAAATGTCAATTATTCCTAGATGCATAAATGGCTCAAGAACCAAACAAAGTTGTGTTCGAATTTTTAAGATACTTAACTTTTGAAAGTAGCTTACATTATCGCTTAAGCTTTTAATACAAGACAAATGAACCTTTAATTCAACGGACAGTTGCAATACCGGATACATATCAGTATTAAAGGGCAGCGGAGGGCGAGCTGAAAAATAATAGTCTGTCACCAAATAACAGAGAGGCCACCGTCTGGAAAGGACAAATAAATATCAGTTCCCCGTCGTATTCGGGTCAGTACAATAATCTCATAGCCAAAGCCTAAAGCAAACCCTAAAGTCAAATTCAAAATGAGGGCCTAAAACCTGTGGGTTAATTTTTGATCTGTTTTGTATACAAGCGCTACACAAAATATTGCCACGGAGTGTAACCGAATATTCGTCCGCGTTTCCGGTAAACATCGGCGTCTGGTTTCATTATTGAAATAACACAAATTCTATTATCTATCGTATGCGTTATAGTTATATATCAAATAGCTTGAAAATAATACAGGTGTTGCTGAAATTGTTCGATTTGAAAGAAAAATAGAAACTTTCATCCAGTTTTCGTTTGCGTTTGTTTTGATTGCTATCCGTTTAAGCCTTTCACTCATAGACACTGTGAGCAGTGTTTAACAATTATAACATTTATGCGCAGCACAAAAGCTTTACAAGATGTGAGAGCCCCTCGGGCTCGAGCGTCAAGATCATGTATCAGTGGTCAGCGTAAACGCCTCTCATCCGTGAGACTGGGGATCGAATGTTACCTTGAAATTACATCTCATATGAAATTGAAAATATTCATGTGAGAAAGGGTGAAAATTAATAATATTTACTATTCGTTTGTACCCTGTGGTTTGCGTATATGGTTAGTCCTGACTTGCCTGACGCAAGATGTACAGATTATTACTCCAACCAATGGACTGAAAAAATATTAAAGTGAAATCGACGCTCGAACTCAACTAAATGGTCATAACAATAGAAAGCGTATTCCTAAGCCTAAGCTTCAGCCTAGCAAACAAATTAGTCTAAAGCTTACACTTACTCTATCACAATCCTGCTTTTCCTCACAGTTTTAGGCTTTGGTTCAGGTTTAGGCTTCAGGCATCAATGAAATCACAATTCAGATTTCACAGACTGAAATCAGTATATAAGCTCTTACTATTAGCAGTTTTGACCAATAGTATTTTGAGGGGTGTAACAATAGTATAAGCATATCCCTACGTAAGATTGAGCTTCCGCGTAAGCGTAGGCCTATAACTAAGCATAAGCCTATCCAAAAAAAGTTAGTCTACAGCTTAAGCTTACTTTATTGCAGTCCCGGAGAAAAACGTTCTGTCCCTGATCTCTACACAAGCCAGTTTACTTTATTGTAGAGTGCAGTTAAGGTGTAAAAACGGTGCACCCTTCTCGAAGTAACATACGCCGCAGTTTCGATATATGTGCATATGTTTTATATTTTTGACACTGCCAATAAAACGAATTATATCTAACATATATTCGAAAAGACAAATGGGGTTTAAAACAATGGTATCACGACAATTCGTCGCCCTACAACTCGTCGACCATCTCCTTGTAGCCCGTCATTTCATCGACTCGACACTTCGTTACCCATCAATATGCTTAGGCTTAGGCTTAGGCTTACGCTTATCTTTATGCTTAGATTAATTCACAGGTTTTAGGACACTGTTGAGCGACGACCTTTCATGGCAATGAAGTGTCGTAGATTCTAAAGTTATATATACACCAGGATGTAAACCGTAGGTGAAAAAAATACCGGAGCCAGAGGTCAACAAATTTTGCCGAATCCAGAGGTGGAGCGAAATTGAACATAGTCAAAACTATGTTCAACTGGCTGCTAAATGGTACCAAATATCTGTAAGATGCTGTTAAAACTTTTGGTTTTCCGCTTATTTTTTTGCGAAATCTCGTTATTTTTTGTCTCAAACCGAAACTAAAGGTTATGAAAACGAAATGCATCAAGTCCAAATATTTAAAGTCATTTGTTCGGTTCCAAAATTGTCCTCGAAATCTATCACTATTTCTATTTTAGCCTCCATATTTTAGAATTGATTTTCATAGGAGACCTGCAACCAAAATTGATCGTTCAAAACGATTTGCACAATTTTCAAATATTCAAATGACTTTTAAAGTCGCGTTTCTGGCAATCTATATTTTAATTGACCGTAGCTTTGTAACATTCAATATATTATATAAGCTTTTGGCACGTACCTGTTCAGTTGTCCCTACAGTTAATGTAGTTTGACAGAAGGCTGATGTGTATTCCTTCCACTCTTGTGTTTATTATTTTCCTAAGCCTAAACCTATTTTGTTAATAGAATCATTATGAGGCAAACACTAATTATCAGCCTGGTTTATTAATATGCAAATTAGCTATTAGCTAACATTTCAATTATTGATTTTGGAGCTTTGTAAACAATTTATTCAGATTTGCCGCACACGCAAACCCTCGTGTTATTTAAAATAATTGCTTGTAACCCTAATAATCAGTAAATAAATTAAAAACTCCCAATGTAGGCCTACCTAATTAAGCTAATATGCAAATTAGCTATTAGCTAACAAATAAATTATCGGTTTTGGGCGTTTAGAAATAATGTCTTCAGATTTCTCGTGCACAAAACCCCTTTAGTACTGAAATTAGATTGCTTGTAACCTTAATAATTTGTACAATACAGTAAAAATTCCTAATTTAGGTTTAGCCAATTATGCAAATTAGCCCGTAACTACTACACAGCTTAAAATTTTAAAACCCCAATGAGTGGTTAACACCCCAGGATAACAAGCGTTCAAACAAAAAGTTTATCAAAATCGGTTCAGCGGATCTTGAGATTCCTTTCGGACGGACGGGCGGACATCCACGTTTCGACCCCCAAGTACAAAACATAAAACGCTTCGCGAAACTCCGAGCTTCGGTCGGAGTTGCGCTTCGCTCAATAACGCGGAATGAGCGGAATTGCTTGCGTTTTGAAGAACATTACAACTGGATTGCATAAAATTTTTACTTAAAACATATATATACTTTACAATTTGCCGTTTTGCGTGATAAGCTGACCCTATATAAATGATACGTATGGCTAAGCATACCGGAAACGAAAAATGGATACAAGTTAACTTTTTTGCAACCAAACTGAAATGCCAAAATTATTTCGAATATGTAGTTTGTCAGCTTAAAACACCTTGTATATATTATACAACACAGACAAAATATATCACATTTTACAGAAATAAAACACAAATTTATTTTGTTTTGTGTAAAATAAAATTAGTGGGATGCGAAGGAACAGCCACAAATTTTTAGCTAACAAATTGAACAGGAGCCGTACACTATTAAGCAGGATATCCCGTAATCTACGCTGAAGCCTACAACTGTGCGTAAAGCTTAAGCGATGCATGTAAAGATCAGGAGCGGAACGTTTTTCTGCGGGACTGCAAAAGAAGAATCTTAAGCGTTAGACTATTTTTTGCTTAGGCTTTGGCTTTGGCTGAAACTTACGTATAAGCTTATTCTTACACTTAGACTTTGGCTTAGGAACATGCTTATGCTACTGTAACGGCCCTGTTCGATACATTGGCCAGTTTAGGCTTAGGCTTATCAATTGTATAAACACTCTTTTATTTGTCTATAGGCGAAATTTTTTGCATTAATTAAATTTGGCATCTGAAAATTTGCGGACAACTTCGTCTTGCGACTAACACTGCAATACCTCAAAAATCCAATTTTTCAAAAGTTCGTGTTTGGATGTCAAACGATCAAGGCAGTGTCGCAAGAAGAGCAAATGTGCAAAAAACTTTTCAAACCCTGATCATTTCGAGGCAAATACGACGCCAAAAAACACTAATACATACACGATTTGGTTATAGATCAGTCTCAAGCATCGACAACGGTTGACCGGACGCATTTTTGGCATTACTGTGACCTGATAATTGCAAATACTGATTAGTTACCGAATTTTTCCCAATATCTCCTCTTGTTGATCCAACATTATAATCGCGTTTCACCACTTCGGCAACTCGACTCAGCCCTGTCGCAGGGAACGCGTCTCTACACACGGCAGCGCTTGGCGAACCAGCTTCACCACTAGCGCCTGGCGAATGTTCAATCTGTAACGCCCTCAGGTCATCTTGTCGCACCCTCGGGGGTTCTTGGAGAGTCTGCACTTTGCCATCGGTATCAGAATCAAAATACTCAACAGTTTCTTGAATCGTTTCAACAACTACAACACGTTTAGAGTCAACAATTTCTTCAAATCTTCGCGTTTCAATTGTGGTTTCAGGGGGTGACGCCGAACTATGCCCTGGTGATAAATCGTGACGAATTTTAGCTTTGGTCGCCGATGTTAGCTTGGCTTTTTGAGGATCAGGGTAACGGCCAGCCGTACCAGAGACGCCGCTGCCACCAGGCCGGCGAGAATACGGCGAACCTTGAGGGCTCAAATTGTTGTCACCAGGACTCATAGGTGATGACTTAAAAGCCGGAATCATTTTGCTATGAGGAGACGGCGATAAACTTTGCTGAATAGTGTCTGTTTCTAGCGACAGGGTTTCGTAGTATCGAGCCAAATGATCAGGGCTGGAACGCGGCTGCTGTTGCTCGTTGCCGCGTTGAGGATCACCGCTTTTCGGCCGAAAATCGGGTAAACTGTTGTTGCGTTGTTCGAATGGTGTTTGCGTTGAATAAATATTTTCAGCCTGATCAGGCGATTTTGGCACGCGAAGAATTGATTTCGGTTGTTGTGCTTGCTGCTGTTGCTGTTGTTGGTGGTGATGGTGTTGTTGTTGTTGTTGTTGTTGTTGTTGTTGTTGTTGTTGTTGTTGTTGTTGTTGTTGTTGTTGTTGTTGTTGTTGCTGCTGCTGTTGTTGTAGTTGTTTCTGTTGCTGCAGTTGTTTCTGTTGCTGCTGTTCCTGATGACGTGAGCGTTGAACTACAAACGGAGCCGGTGGAGGTCGAATGTTAGGTCTTGCTGGGCTCGAATTAAAAGTTTCCAAACGACGTGACTTCTCAGGTGAAGCAACGTTTCCAGAGTTGAAGTTTGGCTGATTCTTTGACGGCTGTTGTTTGAGAAATTCACTATTCTGAAATAACATATAGTTGAAAATTGTTAATTATCCCGAAATATGAATCTCCCGATCTCGATTTGAGTAAATTTTCAGCCAACGGCAACAAAACACAAAAAATAAGTTGTGTTGTAAAAATAAATTGAAAACAATTGCTATCTTATGGTTTCGTTTCCAAACAGCAGGTATTTTACAAGTTGATGATAGACTTTGTAACTTTCCAAAAGTAAATCGTGAGCGTCGAAATGTAACAAATTGTTTCATTTGATCTATAACGCTTTTGCGCAAATCTTAACTTTGTTAGCTTGTACAGTTCACTTTTATTTGAAAATTTTCGCTTATTTGAAAATTTATTACTAACTGAGGATAAATGCGCCTACATACAGTTGAAAATATGACTGTTCAGTCTTTCGTCACCTCGGACAGTGTATTAGGGTAATACCATTATTATTATTATTATTATTATTTATTATTATTATTATTATTTTTGAATAAAAGTAACTCAATCTAAAATTCACCACGGCCCATGTAAAGATCAAGAGCGGAACGTTTTCCTTGGGACTTTAATAAAAGTAAGCTACGCTTACTTCTAAAAATATTTTCCCACGCCACGCCTGCTTCTAAAAATATTTTCCCACGCCACGCTTGCTTCTAAAATTTTTTCCCAAGCCACAGGCTTGCTCAGAATAAATTTAAGCAGAGCTTCCGCTTCAACCCTGCTCTGAGTTTTCACGTTGTATATGAAACAAAATTTAAATTAGTAGAATTGAGGAAAATTAAATTGAAAAACAATTTTCAAAATGCAACATCGAACGAAACATAACAAATAGAGATTCCTGTACGCTGGTATTAGTAGCCGCAGGTTAAATCAGGTTATACGTCATCCGACCTTAGTATTATTGGCATTAGCGTGGGCAGCATAAGTACTACACACATTTGAGACTATCCCGGTTTTTAAACACAATAGTGATAAGTAACGAAGCAGAGATGAGCGGTCTCGGTTAACAACCGAGTACGAGACCGAGACATGACTACCGAAACCGGCCAAAGAAAAGCGTTGGTCTCAATCAACCTTTGGTCATCACCGAAAAAAATTAAAATTTTCAAAATAATTATTTCTAATGCGTTTTTCGTTATTTTTTGTGTTTTTCACAGGTTTTTTGCGTTTTTCATAATATCTGCTCCTAATTATTGCGTAACTATGAAATTTCACACAGCTTCACAGACAAATCTTATTATTCGTCAGTCATCAATTACTACAACAATACAGTCATACATTTGCTGAATCTGCGACTTCTGATTTCGGTTCCAAACCACCGAAACTAAAAAAGCGAGACCGAGACCTACCAAATACCGACACTTGCCCAGACCGAGACTCTCATCTCTGCAACAAAAAACCTTACACGTCAAAATAAAAAACCAACAAAAAATGCGAGCATAAAATTAAACACAATTAAACAAATAAAAAATAAAAATAAATTGATCACCAAATTATAATAATATATTTAGTAGCTCAAACATCCCGTAATTCAGTTCAATTCGTTGCGTTAAATCGGCGTTGGTGCTACGACAAATATGTGTCCAAATTCAGACAGCTGCCTATGGCATTAGCCAACAAAACAACGCAACAGCTTTAAGTATGATTTTAAATTCGAAATTTAAAATAATCAGAAAAAATTGATCCAGTCTGCTTACAGAACGATAATTTTAATTTTGTTTGAAACGAAATAAGCCAAAAATTGTCTTATATCGGAGTGATTTTAGCCGTGATTTGGATAAATTGGACTCAAGGTATTCGAATAAGTTCCACAGATATGTAATTAAACGGAAAATTTCTTTGTTGTTTGACCAGCAAAATAATAAGTAATCAACCAATTTCGTGTGTTTTTGAAAATGTTTAAAAGTAACCATCAAAATTTGAAATTGTCAAGCTTGGACTTACACAGTCTGACACGCTTAGACTAAAGCTAAGAACGGTTAGCTTTACGCAGTCGCACACGCTAATCACATCTTCGATGGCTTTCGCTTATTTTAGGAAATCTGAGGATAGAACCACGCACCACATCCAGACAAACTAAAATCAGGTCCGCAGTATAGAAAAACTATGATACATAGTTCCCTAAAAATGGACCCCTTAACATATTGTACTTACAGGTTTGTAAACATCGTAAAGCATAACATGAATTTAGGAACACCTGTTAAGTGTCAACCTACGTTGAAAATTTTCAACTTAAGCTTTTATACCCGTTCTCTAAAAGACCAAAATATCCCTGCCACCAAAACCCAGCGTTTGCCACCGGATATACCTCTAGTAATACATCCGGTTCATTGATAACAACATCCGCTTGAGTTCGATCTGCGCGTAATGACGTTTCACTCATTACTGAATCGTGGGAAAGTGTCGGACTATCTACGTCATCGTGGCCACATTTCCCACGCTCAACTACACCTTTAGAGTCGTTTAAATCTCGTTCCGGTGACAGTGTGATGCCTTCCTGAAAACATTTCATTAATTAAAATTGACACGATTTCAACTAAAACTTCACAGTAAGGAACGCCCGTATAGGATTAGTTGACAAAATATAAGTTATAAACAAAATTATAGTCAAAACTGAAAACAAAAACGATTACAAGGTCCATTTTAGCTTTTTACCTTTTATGGGGGTCGAAGGTTACAACTTGGGGAAATATTAGCAATTTCCGTTTCCGGCTCCACGTACGTATCATCTTTAGCCGTGCCTGGTCAAAAAAATGACGTTTATCATGTGCTGGTTATTTGGACGTAAATGGTTATTAATTTAGCTTGCAAACTAACAAAAATTACATAGCTACCACAATTTAACAATAAGCGACAAACTTTTCAAAATAAAACTTAAACAAGGTAAGCGATCAGGGGCGCATACAATGAAGGCAAAGAGAAGAGTCGATGGCCCACTTTGTCAAGCTCATATTGAGAACAATGGCCGTTTTCGACACTGAGGGTGCCGACCTAGCGCCCCCTGTTTTCACTTGGGACTATTTTTGGGTTTACTAAGTAGCAAGACTCAGATGAGTTGGTCCATGCATTCTTTTCTCCATTATAGAAATCCAATCGCCTATTTTGGCCTACTAATTTTAAATTAATAAAATTTTCAAAGTTTGCCTAAATCTTTAACAAAGTTCTCACTGAGTACTTGGCATTTTTCATTTTTTACCAAAATTCTAGCTCTTGTTGTAGGTACGCTTTCTTTTACATTTAAGACTAAGAGTGACGCTATACTTTTGATGACGTACGGTGCCGTCCGTCACCGCACGTCATCGTGCGGTATCGTACGTGAATTACACGCCTTCGATACCGTATGGTGACGGCAGGTGCCGTACGACAAGTATAGCGACACCGTAAGGCTTAGACACGCTTAGGCATGTGTAAGCATTTTGTTAAACCTAACCCTACGCGTAATAGTGGAAAAAGTGAACAGGAGCCGAAATTAAAGCATCAGGTAACAATAAATGCTAGTCAAACGAATTTCTAAAATATCAACCTTAGATGGGTCGGCCAATGTAAAAAAACAGGGGCAGAACAGTATTATAAGCATATTCCTAAGCCTAGGCATAAGTCCAAACCTAAGCGTAAGTCCAAGTCTAAGCCTAAGCGTAAGAATGAGCAAATTCTGAAGCCTAATCCTAAAACTAAGCCAAGTAAAAAAATTAGTCTAAAGCTTAAGCTTATTCTATTGCTGTCCTACAGTAAAACGTTCCGACCCTGGGCCGATGGGTCGATGCTCGTAGAGCTGGTTTCAAAGACTATAACTTGCATAAACACTCAAAACGGTACAGGACACAACAGAAAAAACCCTAATATAAACCACACGGGATATATATGTATGTATATGTGTATATATCTGAAGAGCTAAGCAAACGGCGAAAAAGTCATTTTGTTTGCCCATTCGAATTTAGCTGTATTAAATTTCTTAAAATATTTAAAAAGTACAAACAAATTGATTTCAAATGATTGATTAAACGTAAATCCCATGTATAAAACAGGGCCAGATCGTTCACCTGCGTGGCTGTAATAAAGTCACTTTAACCTTTAGACTAACTTTTTTCGTTTAGGCTTAGGCTTAGAAATATGCTTATACTACTGTTTCCACTCCTGTCCTATACATGGGTCAAACTTAACATTAGAAAACTAAACAAATAAAACTTTGCTTCAAGTAGCACAACCAATCGCACAAATCCATGTATATATATCAGAATTGTAGTCAGCGATTTCATTTCACGTAGGTGTAACAAGACTGGACCGGGTGTTGGCAGTCCGGATCCTGTAGTGGTGAACCACGGGTCCACATTTCAAACCGACCAACGCTGTTATTAATGGTTGAACTTCTTAGCAATTGAAATTTTACAATTTTGATTCATTCACCGTTGAGCTTGATTTGTTGACAAATTTTCGCTCTTTTAACTACTGAAACCAGTGCCTTAAAGTTTTCAAAAACCGTACTTATTAAATAAACGCATCTAACCTATATGGCTATATAATATATATATCAGCGTGCAACCAGACATCCGGCTCTGGGCAAAAAATCGGAATCCGGCTCCGGCCGGATATTAGATAATCCGGCTCCGGTTTCGTCAGTTTTTGGTATCCGGTTGTACCCTGATATATTTATAAAGTGGTACCTGATCGTAATCTAGTAAATTTTCTTCAAGCAACGTCGAAGTTGACTCCGTCTCACTGTCAGCGTCGTTTGATTTAGGTCGCTTGTCAGGAACCACACCTGAAATAAATATGACCAGAAGTAAACCCAAAGATAATAAACATCGTAAGCTTAAAATTTAATTTTAGAATTTTCTGATGCTTACAATAGTTTAAAGTATTTTTAAGTGTAAAAGTAAATATTATGAACGAAACTGACTCAATTATTGATAACTGAATATTAAGCTAGTAACGTTCAAACTGAGTCAAGAACCCGTATTGTCAAATGTGTATAGCACTGATTATTAGTTTGTGATAGGTCTTGTAACTTTCGAACCAGAGACTTGTAAGGTTTGAAATTTATCACATTTGTTGCATTCGACTTACTCTACTTCTGTGCAAATATTGAGATCTGTAATTGTAGCAGTTTGTTAGTTTGAAAACATATTACTAACTGGTGATAGGCAAGTGCTAAATGCCATTTGAATATATGAAATTAGATATACAACATGTTTAAGGTCAAATTCATAATCTCACCGACCTAAACAATATTAGTAGTTGACAGACGAATATTCTAATGTTCATCAATGGGTTTTTAAAATAGCCCTCAAGATTAAAATTAAACACTGACACGCGTTAGGGTAGGGTTAACACAAAATTTGACACGCGTTAACCTACGGTTACCGCATAGCAAAAATTGTGGCATTTTAGAGGAAAATTGAAAATTAGTTCGTTTCAAATTTTACAGTGAAAATTGTCAAACACAAGTGTTCATTTATGTTTTGGCGAAGATATACTTAAAAAATTAGCCATGTAAACCGATTGCATTAAATTTGAGCAGGATTTACCAAACTCCAAACAATAGAAAATCAACCAAACTCCCTAAACTGGTAAACTCCTAAATTCGTAACTTTTTCCAGTTCAATTCAACACACAAAACTTACACATAATCCCACTGCCTTCGTCATCAATTGAGCTCGCTTCACTCAGTGAACTTCGCTCTTGTATTCCAGTCAAATGAGTCCGATGCAAAATAAACGGTTGTTTTGGCTCCGGAACCGTACTCAGCTGTACCGTAACCGGAACCGTACTCAGCTGTACCGTAACCGGCTCAGCCGTCAGTCCGCCTTTTACCTCCTCGGTCCGTAACGGCTCATGCCCTCCCAGCCGTCGTTGGGACTGCGCATAAGGCTCAATTGACCTGCCGCCAATCCTTTCATGTCCAACTCGTAATTCTAGTGATTTCAATCCATGAGAACTAATAGCAATATTGGGTTGATTTTGATTTTCACCAGGTTTCGCTTGGTTAGCAGAATTAGGCGAAGCCAAATGAGACATTCCGGTATAAATGCCAATAATTTCTGATGACGCCAACCGATTTAATGCCGTCGACCTCTGAGAAGGTACCGCTTGCGCAACTGAGGCAGCGGTCGATGCCGAACTTTGGGTCGCGGTATCGCGAGGCTTCTGGGAAGTGGGTGTTTGAGCCTGAGGCGATGGCCGATTAGACTGCTTTAAGATTGGTTTACGGGTGATCGTTGGCGATACGTATGGTTTCGGCGCTTGTAACGCGTATAACGCAGACGGAGACCTTGAATATTAACAGTAAAGCACTGTAACTACAACTGAAGTTGATTTTAAATAGCACAAATGTAATATAATAATTAAATATTTTCCAATGAATTATATTTTTGAATCCGAACATTTCAAATCATAAAATAAAAACCAGATATAATGAAAGTTTGAACCAAACCTAAAAGACACAAGACAACAATTGAATTAAGCTGAACACGTAATAATGCAATGTTTATGCTAAAGAACCAAACTGTAAAACTTCGGATATTCGGATTTAGCATAATCTCATCATTACCGCGTGCGAGCAAACTGGCTAATAATCGACAGACCTCATAAATATTTTCTGCTCTAAAAACGCCAAAAAATCTGAGATTGAATTCACCAATTTGGTCTATACCTAGCCATATATTTATCTCTAAAGCAGAGATGGCCAGTGTTGGTAGAAAAGCAAGACCGAGACTAAGATCGAGGCCTGACTAACGAGACCAGTCATGAAAAGTCTTCGCCTCGGTCAATTTTTAGTTATCACCAGAAAATATTAAAATTTTCAAAATAAATCATCTATAATGCTTTTTTCGTAGTTTGTGTTTTTTCACAATATCTGCTCAGTACTATTGCGCAACAAGAAAATTCATAATAGGCACGTAGATTTACAGCGAAATTTTATTCATCAGACAGCACTTACATCAACTGTACAATCATACATTCGCTGAATCCTCGACTTCTGGTCTTGGTTCCAAACCGTCGAGTCTCAAAAAAACCGAGACCGAGACGTGCAAAATACTGAGACTTGCAGAGACCGAGACTGCCATCCCTGCCCTAAAGCACTCATTAAAATATCCCCCTTCGATTGTGGCATCGGACTACGCTGCCACCCGTTATGTCCGTTGTCTACCTTACCTTGGTCTGCCCGCATTCTCATGAGCCACCGCTAATCTGTCATCATCCATAGAACCTTGCCAATCCGCTATGGAACCAGACGCTGCCGCGTATCCTTTTTGCCGCCCATCGGTTTGGAAAAGACCCCGGTCCCCGTCAAGTCTTCGTTTCTCTGGCTTTACCGAAACTGCTTTCAACTCAGTAGGTTGTTGTTGCGGTCGCGACGCTAAACGAACACTGCCCCCCGATGAATGCGATAGTACAGCGTATGGAGGCAACGAAGCTATTTCGGCAGAATCGACAATGTCGTGGACTGAAAAAAATTTGAAAATTTAAGAAAAAACTTTTTGAGCGAAGCGAAACTCCGAGCGAAGCTCGGAGTTTTGCGAACCGTTTTATGTTTTGTACTTGGGGGTCGAAAGGTTGATGTCCGTCTGTCCGTCCGTCTGTCCGTCCGAAATGAATCTCAGGAACAGCTGAACCGATTTTGATAAACTTTTTGTTGTTTAAAAGCCAATTATCCTGGGGTGTTAACCTCGCTTTGGAGTTTTAAAATTTTAAGCCGTTTATTAGCTACAGGCTAATTTGCATAATTAATTAAGCCTAAATTAGGACTTTCCACAATATTTCACTAATTATTACAGGTAGAAGCAATCTAATTTTAGCATTAAAGGGTTTTTGGGTGCGAGGAATCTGCGTAGGCTGTTTACAAACCTCCAAAACCGATGATTGAGCAGTTAGCTAATAGATAATTTGCATATTAGCATAGTTTATAAGCATAAATTAGGACTTTTTACAATATTTCACTAATTATTAAGGTTAAAAGCAATATAATTTCAGCACTAAAGGGTTTTTTGGTGCGAGCAATTTGAATGAATAGTTTACAAACATCCAAAACCGATAATTGAATAGTTAGCTAATAACTAATTTGCATATTAGCTTAATTAACAAGACAAAACTAGGACTTTTTAAATTATTTCATTAATTTTTAGGGTTCACTGAAGGTTTTTGGATGCGAAAAATCTGAGGAAATTGCTTACAAACCTCCAAAACCGATAAATGAATAGTTAGCTAACAACAACTAATTTGCATATTACCTTAATTGCTTACGTGCTGTCGAGCTTCGCTCAATAAATGTAGTCCCACTACGACTGGGGTTAATTCAAATTTTTAGTCTTTGAAATCTAAAATAATGCAAAATTGTGTTTCGGTATCGCAAGACGCCGGGAGGCAACGATTGATTAACTTTTAACTTTGCAGTTGCGAGAACTTAAATTTGACCACAGAAAACAAGGCTACACGTAGGTCGTAAAATATTCTACACAGTGCTCAGTCCAACCATGGACCGTGGATGCGACTGCTTCGACTCTGGACCGGACCGGTCCGTCAGTGGCGGACCACCGGTCGGAATCGGAAGTCAACCATTTAATTACTGAACATTTCCATTTTTATTGCTTTTGTCTTAAACCATCAACTCGTTGTGAAAAGGCAAAGCTTCAAATTTTTCACAAAACGTAAATGCGGTTCCCACCGATTTTTCGTAAAACAAAATCTTACCCCCTTTAAACCGTCGAAATCAGTGTAGTAAAATTTTACGCAACTCATTTATCAGCAATCGTTTGAGTTTTACGCGTCGGACTGGAGTGGGCCGGACCGTTGAGGAATTTTGTACGCCACCCCCCACATATTGGGTAAGCGTCAACCTACTGCCTCATAGCGTCTTATAGACTGAAAATTTTCTCGCTCACTACGCTCGCTGTGAAAAATCACTCTTTGACGTAATACCATCTCGAAATGAAATCCTTGCTACGTGCCCCAAACATGATAGCACCAGCTCTATCTCGACTTACTTTTAGGAGGCGGCGGCGGTGGAACGATTTGTTGCCCGATTCCGGCTAAAAGTGACGTCATCGTTCGTTCATAGCGTTCCAACATTGCCGGAAGTTCCGGTGGAATATCTGCTGTGGGCTGGTCTTGATCGGCCAATTCGATATCTGAGTCAATAGCTGAAAATGTCGTTTCTTTCGGTACGTGTTTTCGTTGCTGTTGTTGCTGCTGTTGCCGCTGCTGCTGCTGTTGTTGTTTTTGTTGGCCATTTTCTTCTTGTTTGTGTTCCTGTTGATGATGGTGATGATGTTGTTGTTGGTGTTGTTGTTGTTGTTGTTGGTGGTGTTGTTGGTGTTGTTGTTGGTGGTGGTGGTGTTGTTGTTGTTGTTGTTGTTGTTGTTGTTCTTGTTGTTGTTGTTGTTCTTGTTGTTGTTGTTGTTGTTGTTGTTGTCGTTGTTGTTGTTGTTCTTGTTGCTGTCGCGACTGCCATTCATATTTACCATCTCGTTCTTCTTGTACGCGTTGTTCATTGGTGAACTCTCGCTCCCGATATCCTCGGTCAGTATTATCTTTAAGTTCTTGTTGCTTGAGCAATTTAGCAATTTCAAACAATGACGGATGTTGCAAGGAACACTCGCTGCCACTGTCACCAACCGAATTATTCTCAGCGCCTTGTGGTTCAAGTGGTGTCCGTAGGTTCCCCAGAGACCTTGATTCTTGCGTTCCTTCTCTCGATACTTGGTCTTGTCCACCGTGTTCGAGCCCACTTTTCCGCAACCCAAACCTTCGAACTGGTTCTTCCGCTAGTATCGGTATCACAATCGGATCGACTTCTCCAGTTGCTTGATCTTCTTGACCGTCGCTATACTCTTCAACTTTTGAATAATGCTCAACTTTGGTTGTTTCTTGCGTTTCTTCACGATTCAGCGTTCCTGCCGATGTCAAATTTTCGTACGACGCAGAAAACGATGTTTCAGTGATCGCCGCATGTTCCTCCATCAACTTTCGCCGACTCCGCGGACTTAAAGACAGCATTAAATCTCGCCCTGGTGGGATCAGATATCTGCCGAATTCTCGGCTGCCTATACCATCGAGCGCTCCAGTACTTGAATTCAGTTTGTACTTATGATGCTCGGATCTGACATCCGGCACTTCATAACGGCCAGGCTTCGCTGCTTCCGGTTTCAATCTAGGTTCGTATGCCGCTAGCCTTCCGGCAAAATCACGATTATTTTGAGGCAACAAAGGGTCTCGGTCTATATCGTTCGATTCAAACACGGCGACAATTTGTTGGACACCAACCGGATATGTTGGTGTCACCGACCGCTGGACACATTTGTCTACTTTAGTCGCCCGGACATCTCTCGGTACAGGTTTGGGTTCCGGGTCCGTCTGACATGCGCCGACTGAAACAGAAGTTGGCTTTTTCTGCGTTGAACTAGTAGCTATGTCAGATTGCGTGCTAATGACATAGCTAGTATCAGTTTGAGCAATTTTCGATCGTTCCAAACTTTTTCGAGGTAAAATCACCGGTTCGGTTTGGGTTTGTTGAGCAGCAGGCATTTTCGAGGGGACCTGATATCCGGCGGGCGTAGCATCCAAAGCATTGCAGGGTCCGGCCCATTTTTCATCCTGGTGGTGCAAATGTTCCCTTACAGCCGTTTCGGAGCTTGATTCGTCGCCAGCTGTAGTTGTTTGTGCTTCAGCGGAAGCATACCGGGTCTGAGACTTGCTCATATCTTCAGTCGATGTACCAATATGTTCCGATGGCCGGGTTTGTACCCCGAGCGATGTTGTTGATTGGGGAGCGATAGATGACCCTTCAAATGACTGTTGGCAGCTAAAATCAATGCCATTCGTCGACGATTGCTGGCTTCGTACGGTTGACGTTGAATCGACGTGGCGTAAGTTTCGTTGTGGCCCTTCAAACGGTACCTGTAAGTGGCTTGAAGGTTCCTGCGTGCCATCTGACGAAGATGGCATAATTGGCTTAAACGCCGTGGGTCTCATAACTCCAGTATTTTTCTCCGTGGGTAGATAGGGTCGATCCAGGCTCAAAACAGCCTCTGGCACGTCTGAAAGGTTTGATCCTCGCTCATGGCTCGATGTCCCCGATAGGCCACTATCCCTGTGTTCCGAAGGTATCGCAGAAGTCGCATTTGTTTGTTCTGGAAACTCACGTTTTTGAAACGGATCTTCATGCCCTGGGTCCAACGCGGACCCTGGCCGAAAGTGCTTGTATAAATTTGACGAAAGTTGCCGTAAACTCAAGTGAATCGGCGAATCTGTCGCAAAGTCACCACTCAAGCAATCGGCCGGAGTTAGCGTCCGCGAATTTTCTGTAGCTACTGGTGTAGCTATGTGATCATTCGCGTATTTATTCATTTCTGGCTGACTGGTACTTCGCGGTAATGGAGCCGGAGGTGTAACCAGCGCTTGGTTGAAGCATAATTCTTCTGGCAGGTCAAAGTTATCGTCGTTTGGGTACTCTTCGATCGCACAAAAGCCATTACTGAGCAAATCTTGTTGACTGCTGCATGCAGTTAATTCGCTTCCGTTTACTAAAAGCAAAAAAAAAATAATAATTGCATAATACACATAATTAATATATAATTTGATGTTTAATACAAAACCAAAGTGACATTAATAAACGTGAACAAAATTACAAAAAATGGGATAAAATATATGCCCCCCTGAAGTTACGCAGATACACAAATGGCAGTCCTTCACTGGCGTTGTAGGCTACGCCTTCAGTACCATTGCCTGTCACCCAAGCTGTGTAAAATCAAAAAGTCTGATGTCTCGATCGAATCTACTTCGCTGGCAACTATTGTTCAAATTTAAAATCCTGCAATTTTTAAACTTTCGAAAATTTTTAAATTTAAAATTTTTAAATTTAAATTTTAAAATCTTGTTAAATTTAGAAAGTTACAATTTTTTTAAACTTTCGAAAATTTTTAAATTTAAAATTTTTAAATTTAAATTTTAAAATTTTGTTTAATTTAAAAAGTAACAATTTTTTAAATTTTCGAACATTTTAAAGTTAAATTTTAAAGTTTTGTAAAATTTTGCTAAATTTAAAAATTTGCAATTTTTTAAACTTTGGACATTTTTCAATTTAACTAACTTACAAATTGAATTCATCGTTGAATCGAGCTGTGTCGTCGCCAGCGATTCTAAGTCAGGTTGAAGTTGTTTCAGCCGTTGTCGATATTTACAATACTCGCTATGTTGCTTGTGTGATCGCGGTTTGTTTTGATGTTTCCGACACGTATGATGTTGATGCTTACTACACGTATGATGATGATGTTTGCGTTTCTTTTGATTATCTTGTCCTGTCATACAACCTTTTGCATCATCAACGCCTTCTGATTGGCCAGTTGGTGGTTTATCGCGTTTCGATTGGTTGCTTAAGCTTGTGACGTTTCCATTGGGCGGAGTTTGATCTTCTGAGTCGCAAACAACTTTTGGTTGCGTATTCGATTCAGAAATAGTACCAGCACGAGCTAATTCTTCTCCAGAGGTATCCAGAGGTTGAATTTGAGGGGTCTGCATTGGAGCGGTCAAAGGCTCAGTGGTCGGTGTGGTTGCTGCCGAACCGCGTTGTATGGTGGTTGCATTTACTGGGGCAGGCAAAATGTTTTCAGCTAAAACAAACAAAAAAACGAAACTGTAGCTAAATATGGAAATGTTAATTAATTTCAAAACCTCAAACACCGTTCAAATAGCGGAAGATTGATGTTGTGCTGGAGATATTACTTTCAAAAATAAAAATAAAACGATCTATGGGAGGTCATAAGAAGTTCAAATATACGAACAAGTTTCAATTTTGTCGGCTTCTGCTTTAAAACCAATGCACGCATCCTTAAACGTATGTAGGATCTATTGCCAGTTGTTGATAGTTCTTGTACACTTCGACGTTCAGCTCATTTTTCAGACATAATCTGCCTTTACTTCTGTACAAATTTTGAGATCCGCAACTGCAAGCGTTCGTGAGTTTGAAAACCTATCACTATCTGGTGATAGACGGTAGAGCTCGTATTCTCAAATGTGTGTAGCACCTATTACAAGTCGGTGATAGGCCTTGTAACTGTCGAAGCAGGGAATAGTGAGGTTTGAAATTCAGCACATTTATTGCATTCCATTTTCTTTGCTACTGTGCAAATTTTCACGTCTGTAACTGCAACAGTTCGTTAGTTTGAAAACCGATTACTAACTGGTTATAAGTGCTATATGCATTTGAGAATATGGGCCTAGATACGCATTTGCGAATCCGGTCTTCGGACACAAGCCAACGATTAACTCACCTGACGAGTCAGTAATGATCGGAGTAGCACCAGTGATTGCGTTCATCGCCGACGCCGCGTTGCTTCCAGCGATGATCCCTGAGTTGTATTTAATTTCACCAGGCGCATCGGTCATAATGTGAACTTTCATTTGAATTTGAATCTCGGCACCAGCGCCACCGTCGTATATATCCATTGTGTCTTTTGAATTTGATTAATTTTAAAAATTAATTTTAAAAAATAAATATTTTATTAGAAGAAAATCGAAGACCTACAACATTCTGTGAACTGCGTGCGGAGGTACAAGTTTGACCGAACAGGGCCCCTTAACCAACGTAGTTAAATGTAGCCTAACCTCGGGCAAGTAGGCCAACCCTGGCAAAGTTTTCGTTTGAATCTACCGCCACCGTCGTATAAATCGATTGTGACATTTTTAAAATTTGAATTTGAAAAAATAAAAATATTTTATTAAAAAATAGTACATTTAAATATAGGTTTCAATTAAGCATACCAGTACTAACCCGTAGCCGAGTAGTTTTGCTATGACACAAACAATAATATTGCCTCAAAAGTCTTAGTCCAGTTTTGAAAATATCTGAAATGTTCGTTTGCCTCTATGAAATTTTTCAACAGTTTATTAGACCTGTTGTGACTTAGACTATCAGTAATATACATGATTGCAAAGCGGAAACCAGAAAATAATATACAAGAGTATACAGGAGGGGGCATAATAATATTACTCAAACTTCAAAAATTACTAAAATATATTTCCCAATCACAGAACATATTCCATGCGTAGAATGTTATAAATTTAAGTTGTGTCTTTTCTGCAATACCCAGCTGTATTTACTTCAAACTTGACCAATTTCAAGCTAACAAACCAATCGAAAACGAGCCAGTTGGTCGACGTGTGTATCTTTGCCAACTTATGTTCAAATTTAGAAAAATAACAATTTAAAAAAATTAAACCTAAACTAACCTTAGCTGGCTTAAATATAGTTTATAACACTTTTTAAGAAAACAATACCTATACTTAGTTTTATTGCAGTTGCCGCTGACATACTGCCAATATTGTCTTATCTAACGTATCAATGGTATATTTAGATATATTGTATTCCCTAATATATAAGCTTATATATAATATATATAATACGTTGTTTTGATTACTGATAACGCAATTAATTGCAAAACAATAAATAGCCAGTATTATTGCAGCATATCTCGCTGCAGTTCGCACGGGCACCGTACAGGACGACGCACAGGAGCGCAACCCCAGTAAAAATATTTTCTCCCCCACAAGCTATGATTTGACGGCTCTCGTAAACGGGCCCGTAGTCAAGGAAGGCCAGGGGGGCTCCGCCCCCCTGGAGAAATTTGCCCCAACCCCCCCCCTTGCAATTTTTCAACTTTACTTGCAAGTCATTAAAAACCCTTGAATGCCCCGCATGAAAAATTTTGGCCCCCTAGCAAGGTGAGCTGGCTACGGGCTTGCATGTAAAGCTACTTATTTCAACCGTATATCACTCCTAAGACTTTGACTCGCGAGCAAGTCGAGCTGGCTACGGGGCTGAGTTTGCAATATGTAAACAGAGCGTTATATGCAAAACCAATTCAAAAAAATAACACTAACATAATATATAGTATATGAAGTTGATGGTACTGCAAATTAGGGTGCTGGTTTACTTTCCTCCCTGAAAAATTTCGACACACACATATTGATTGGACTAATAGGCTTAGGGTTAAAATCAGATTTAGGCTATTGGGATCATTTAACGGCGTTTTTGGCTATTTCTACTCGATATTAAATTTTCAAAGTATACAATATATACGTCGAGATTATATGCAGCCCACACTCTGAAAAAATGCAGGGGCGTCAATTTGGGGGCAGACTACCACTCGAGGGATTCGGCTGAGTGGTTGGGACCCCCGCCGAAGAGCCCAACTAAGAGATAGGGTCACCCTACCTACGGCATAAAACCACGGCCGAATCATGCTAGAAATAGGAGCTGGTTGAAAAATAATGTCAAAAAACACCTATAAATGACCATCAAAGTTAAATAATTGACGCAGTTACACAAATTCACAGTTCTAAAATTACATACAAAACACATTTTACGCTACAAAAACGGTACACAACAAACAATTAAAAAAATAGAAAATACTAAAAATGAGTTTGTCTAATTCCTCGATTTTAGACAACAGCGTCCTTAGAAATATATCATTCAAAAACAACGGTCGATTCACTAACGTCTGATTGGGGCCCGGCTTGATATGTAATGGCCAAAAAGGATCGCGAACCAGCGACCAAACACAATTTGAGTACTTAAATCATAATACATTGGTTTTCATCCCTGTTGCCTGGGCACAAGGCCTGGCTGTCGCCCTCGAATCCTTTCAGCGCTCAGACGCATATTTGATAAGTTGTAAAAATGATCAACTCACGATGTTCACACCACCACAACAACACCGCCGCGCCCGTAATCAAGACGGCCAGGGGGACGTCAGTCCCCCCTCCCTAAAAAAATTCCAGCGCCGTCCCAGCTTATTAAACGTACGAAATCCTAGCGTTCCCATGAAATTTTAGCGTAAGCCTTCAGCCATACATGCCCTGGCGACATGACTGCCACCGTGCCCATAATATATGTATTGTGAAATACATTGCACCTGTAATTTTTCTACATCGCAATGCACACTTTAGTAGTGCAGACTGCAGTTCACTGCAGCAATTGCAACTTTGAACACAAGACGAAAAGTGTGTATATCCTACATGTAAACACAAGCAAAATATTGAACGCGTTTTGTTGACAATGACAAAACTGTTAATATAGAAAATATTGGTGCAAAAACTAAATATACAGCCTAATCTTGCGCAGATCAAGCGTATACCCTTATCAAAGATTGCGGCATTGCATTTGATATTTTACTAAAGAATATCTTTTCCATCGTTAGGACTAAGCTATTTATTGGCGATTTGAAAACGGCCACTAGCCGTAGTCAGCATTTCAGGTCCACAACTAGGAATTGGTATTAGAGACGGGCAGATTCGGGCCCGTAGCCAAGGAGGGGCAGGCGGGATCAGCCCCCCTGGAAGAATTTTGGTCCGCCCAAGAAAATGTCTGTCCCTTCCTGAAAAATTTTTAGCCCCCCCCCCCAGCTGGCTACGGGCCTGGCCAGATTTCTAGGTATTGTAAGCAAATTTTTGTTAACATAAAATTTTTTTAATGCTGCCGATAAGTTTTTCGGCCTGAGGTTGCGATAATATCCATAGGGATGGGCGGTGCATCCTCCCCTCGCGCCTGTATTTTCGGCCGAACAGGATTGTCAATTCGACGGGGTCTATGGAACCAGGAACAGAGTTACAGTATAGCTTGGTGTCCGAATGAAAATTCCAAGTTTTGTGTCGGGTCGAAATGGTGATTTGAACGCAAGATGCACGAAACAAGTCAACCAAGCAAAGTAAGCAAGAAACTAGACGTTGTTTTCGTAATAAATTCTTTTGCAACAATCACAAAACTTTTCTTGGTTAATGGATTTGGGATCAGATACGCAATAAGGAGTCTACCCTACAATTTCCCCCCTCAACAAACTGGCACATGCGTATATAGGATACGCATACTGTGACCCAAAGAAGATGGGGGGTAATAAGATTCCAGGGTCCTTAATTTGAGTCTGATAGAAATCCATTTCCTTAACCAGAGGCCTAAATGGAAGAGACTAAGATAATTGGTGAATAGACGACAATCACCCTAATTAGGTTGTCTAAATGCTTGCAAGATTAAATTAAGTTCAGTACAGAATTTGATTCATTACTCATTCATAGCAGCATCTCAAATCTGCAAAGTGTATTCCTAAAGTAACGAAAGCCTAAAAACATCGAAAATGGCCGGCTTAAGTTAAAGGTGTCTGGCTCAAATACCTGGAGCCGGATTGAAATATCAACAACTGTTCGGAACCCAATAGCGATGGGGGTGCCATCTGGAGAGTCGAGCTCTAAATAAATATCACTCAATCCCTCTCTTATTCGGGTCACTGCAGTATTTTATGAATCCAATCATTGGGCCAATTTTTGGGGCTGGACCTACTGTAGGTAAACAACTAGCATTAAAATTACCTAGCAAAGAAACTTCAGTATCTGATAACACTTTTGGCAGGGCGGGGGGTAGAACCCCACCCCTCTTATTCAATCATTTCGCTAAGGTTATGTCTATTTCAGGGGCGAAACCAGAGTAGGCAGGGTGCGCCCCACATCGGAACATTTTTTGATAAAATGGTAAAGTCCCTCCTTACCTTACAAATTGTCGGGTTTGCGCTACGAAAATTTCGTTTGGCTTCTCGATCGCTTCGGTTACAAGACTTCTTTGATTATATAATTGCACGCAGCCCCGTCAAATCGTTTTTTAATACAAAAAATAGCAGTGTCCAAACTGTCCCATCTGTCCTAACTGGCTCAACTGTCCCAAGTGTCCCAACTATCCCATCTGTTTTACAAATTTTTACTTTTTCACCACCGAAAATTGCGTTTGGCTTTTCGATCGCTACGTTTTTCGCAAAATATATTATGTGTGTCTCCCTCGGTCACACATTTCTGAATCCGCCGCTAGACTGTGTTTTTTCGGGCACATGTCACCCCTATTATAATCGTTTCACACCTACGATCATCAGATTAAATATAAAAAAATAAAATTTCAAAAAAAGAGCAAACTACAAATGGGTGAATTACTAATATTTCGTCACATTCTCTCATCGACGTTGAGCGTCCACAACATACGTACCCCTTGACCCTGGCGCATCCAAGTAAAGGGACACACACAGGCCATGGTTCGTGCCACAAGGATCAAACCCAAAATGTTGCAATAACATTTAGTACCGAAATTGCGTTTGGTTTCTGGTTCGCTTCGTTTGTGACTTTTTTTCCAACTGTCGTACGCCACGCGATTCCCCCCCCCCCCGCCGCCGTGTGAAATTTCTGACTCCGTCACTACTACTTGAGTTAAATAAATTTTACTCAGAGTTGCATATGATTTTATATTTTTAAAGTGTTATCTCGAAAAAAACACAGATATCTTTCTACTTTAATCCTCTTGTGTTCAACTGATGTAATTTTGGAGTGGGTCAAAATTTGCAACAGTAAAACGATTGACAATTCGGCCCATGTTACTTTAAGGGGCGTCCAGGTTTCTGGTGAGTCTATAAAAGAGTAGGTTTCGATTCTAGGTTGCATTTCTTGCTTAGGCTTAGGCTTAGGCTTAGGAACACATTTTTGCAACGCTTAGCTTAGCCTTAGGCTTACGCTTAGGAACACATTCTACTGTTACGCCCCGTAAAGTAACATTGGCCGGCAATTCTAAGACGGGTCACAGAGACGTAGGCCCCCAACAGCGACCAAACTTGAAATTTTGTGCTTAGATTTCCGACTAAAATTTCGTTCGACTTCTCGCCCCGCTTCACATTCGTGGGCTTTTTCTTCACTGGTATCACGCGGTCTCCTGTCAGAAATATCTGAATCCGCCACTGCAACAACAGGTAAGTTTTCCTGTTAATGAAAAGCTGAGGGTAAAGAATACAAGGTATTAATGGAGTTACCTTTAATATTCGACGGATAATTTAAACCCATTCCAAATAGAAAGTATATAAATCTGTTAGGTTCAAACGGGTTAATTGAAGTTGAATTATTACCCGAAACAAATACTTCAGCGGGGTCTGACGACGACTTTACTGTATGCTGTAACATAACCCCTCAACAACGACAAACACCACAAACAAAACTAGCGGATCCAGTGGAGAGTCGCATATGCCCTCGTCCAAAAATTTTTTACATTGGTAAGATCCCAACCTTACAGTTTTTCCCTCTTATAAAATTGTCACATATATAGCATACAGTGAAAATTTGCGTTTCCTAACTTTTGCCATACACAGCGCCACGCGTCCAAAATTGTTGGATCCGCCGAATATCCCATGCACAGTAACAAACCTTGCAATTGTAAATTGAAAAAATGTGGGCTTTAGGCACTCGGCAAAAAAACTTTTCAGCCGTAATTCTTCAAACTTTAATAATTTTAAATATATAATTTGTAATAATAATATTAAAAAAAAAAGTTGGTAGAATATGTGGTAGTTAATGTTATATAGATTTATTGTTATGTATAATTAGTAATATATATTTATAAATAAATTTATTTGTAGTAGAATAAAGATGGAGATAATAAAAGTAGTATATATAATAATAGTATATAAGAATTGGTAAAAAAGGTAAGTAGATTAGATTAGTATGAATTAGTATAGTGTATGTGATGAATATAAAAGTGTAATTGTATAGAATGAAAAAAAGAGAGAAAGGGTAGGGAGGTTAGTTTTAGTTTGGGGGGGGAAGTAGTGGGGGGATGGTATGTAGAGTGAATGAGTAGGAGTATTAAAGCAAATGGAAAGAAGGTAGAGGAAGGAAAGTTATAATAAATAAATAAAAGTTATGTGATGAGGGAGAGAGCGGAGAGAGTAGAATGTATGGTAGTGTAGGGTAATTTTAACGTGGGGTGTTTATATAATTAAGTAGCGAAGTATAATGAAGAGTAATATCTGAGGAGTAGCGAAGAATTGGTGAAAGTGGAGAGGATATGAAAGGAGTAAGATAGATAAAAATAGAGTAATAAAAAATTAAAGGGAAAAAATCAATATAGGGTCAAAGAAGGTGTCTAAAAGTAAGGGGTGTATCTAGAGAGTAGAGTATTTTTTGTATAAAAGTATAGTATAAAATAAAATATATTATAATTAAATAATAATTAAAAATAAAATAGAAATGAAAAGGGAGGTTGTGGAAAAGAGATTAGTTTAGGGAAATGATAAGGTAAAAGATTTAAATAAAATAATTAAATTAATTTAGTATTAGGATATGAAAATATAATTAAAAGAAAAATAAAACAAGAAAAATGAAGGATTGAATAAGCTAGAGTAATTGCAGATGATAGTAAAAGTAAGAATAAGAAAAAAAAAAAAAAAAAGTAAAGAAAAAAAATGGATAAAAGATAATTGAAAGAAAAAAAAAACGAAGGAAAAAAAAGAGAGACGAAGAAAAAAAAAGAGTAGAAAAGGGAAATATACGAGAGTGCGGGGGGGGGGGAGGGAATGAGATGTCTAAGAGACAAACAACGTAGAAGTAGATAATGAGTTTTATTTTAAATATCAAAAGAAAAAGGGAAAAGTTTGGGAGGGGAGAAAAGGGGGTAGAGAGAGAAGGAATAAAGAAGAGGTGGGGGGGAGAGAGTGAAAGAGCTAAAAGATGAATTATAAAAGTATAAAAAAATATACTAAAAAATGTTTTCTATGCAATGGCAATTTACATTCTAGTTTTAAATCTCTTCAAATCGTTGTTGTAATTCTTGTCAAAAGTACAAACTTTTTCGAAATTGAAATTTCAAAAACAAACGAAAACTCTCCCCCACGCTAGTTCCAGTGCCGGAACAGATAGGGGCAGGGGCTGCCCCAAACTCCAGGGCGGCGACCTCCATACTCGCGGGCGAAGCGAACGAGACGCCAGACACATTTTAAAACTTCGGCAGTTTTTGTTTCAACCGATTAGAGTAGGGGGCCCGTTTAGACGTGGGGTCCCACCGAAATAACGAGTATGGAGGGTGGCTGTACCGACCCTGACTCGTAGACTCGCTTGCAACTGTCCGTAGCAAAAATATGTAAACAAAACTAAAATTCTGTACGTAAACTAAAATCTTTTTTTGTACATTTTAGCTGCTGTGTTTAGTCTACAATAGAAAATTTTAGAAAAAACAACTATGCTACCGTATTTTAGAAAAACATTTCGCTCAGTAAAACTACACGTACATCATAGGAAAGGGGTGCGTACAGCAGGGTGCAACCGGAGGTAAAAACAACCCAAGGGCGTCTTCACGGGGGACATTGGGAAACCCTGCCCCCCCTCAAATTTGGCTACTCTCCCCAAAATAGACTCGATCTAAAAGTAAACAATCTTGAATTGCTATTGCAGGGAGGCCCCAAAATTATTGGGTGCCCCACAAATATAATTTTCTGCGGACGCCCATGAAAAAAACTCGGAGCTGGAAGAAAACAAAATTCGCTGGAGTCGAAGCCGGAGTTGGAACGCGAGATAAAGTAGTTAAAACAATGATTACTTAGCTAATTTTACTAAATATCTGTAAAATATTGCCTAAAAATTGTGATTTTAGGATTATTTTTAAACAAATCACGACAGTTAATTTCTCAAAATTGTGTTAAAAAACGTTAAAAAGCTAAACGCATTAAACGATGCTAATTATTGTTAAACCATGAAAAGTTTCACTACCGAAATTGCCGGATCCTTCGGCAAAAATTCTACCAGAGCCGGAGGTCGATTTTCTGCCAGAACCGGAGGCACACCTCCGTTTATACTCAGGGGACGGCGAGCCATGCAAGTAATATAATATGTAGCCGAAAATCCAACGAGGCGCGAGGAGAATCGACAGTTTTGAAAGGTTTTTCTGAATTTATCCACGGTCAACTATGGATACCAGAAAAATTCTGACCCCAAAATTCTGACCCCGAAATTCATCCGTTAAAGCATCATAGTTGAAATCCAATCTGGTCATGTCCCTGACACACAGGGGCGAGGGATGAGGTAGCAGGCGATCCGAACACGGGTTGAAACGGTCGAGAGTTTCCGAGGCAAGGAAGTGGAAGAAATTTAATTTCAGAATGGCATTACTTCATTGAAACCTTGTACGTAAACCATTGACGTTGTAAGCAATTAAGTCTAATGATACTAGAATCCAGCAGGATATTCTAAAATATGTAAATGTGTATCTTTTCTCTTCTCAAATTCGGGTCGAATATCCTTCTAAGCCTGGTTAAACCCGAACATGCTCCATAAAACTCTTTAATACGGTTTTGAGGGGTTTAACCCCTTGCGCCCCTACAGTTAAGCTTTGATACATATAAATTGCATGGCAATAAAACTTGTTTTTTGATCTTCAACAATAAAAATGCGCATAATGATAATGGTATCCGTGTGCAATTTTGACTGCAGTGCAAAATATCAATCAATATGAGGTTGTAAGTACAAATTTTGCAGATTATATATATTTATATATAATAATATATGCATGCATATATGTATATATCCGGCAAGAACTGATATCCGAATACGGTTCCGGTATAAACCTACCGGATATTTGCGGTGGTGGTCTTGCATTTCAGAAATTGCTTTTTACAAATATTCAGTGTCGTTGACATCTTGGTGCGATTGCATTTCTGGACAAGTCATGAAGTTCAAGTTTTGATACGTTCAGACCTGTAGCCAAGGGGGGGCAAAGGGGGCCTAGCCCACCCCTGGAAAAAGTTTGGCCCTCCCTAGAAGATTTTCAACCTTGCTTGTAAGTCGTTGAAAAACTTGAAATGACCCTCCTGAAAATTTTTTAGCCCCCTCTAGCAAGGAGGGCTGGCTACGGGCCAGGATACGTTGCAGTAAAAATAAAACACTCAAACAATTCTAATTGAGTAAGCATATTGTGCGACTCAAATACTTCAACCAATGCATAAATTTACATACCATATCCGGTTAATAACTGGTTCCGGTCAAAAATTCACTATCCGGTTCAGATAAATTAATATCCGGTGACATACTGATGTATACGTATCAGGATGCAACCGGAATGACAATTTACCGGAAACGGAATTGGAAAAAATTACCGGAAACGGAGCCGGAAAATAAAAAATATATGCCATCGAAAAATTAATTTTAATTTTCCTTTTTGCAATATTATTGGTGAATTTACCCTTAGTTGGAGAAACGTATTCACTTTATCTGCTGTATTTTAGATGTTCAAAATTCACGAAACCGAAATCTACCTTCGATGGTTTGTTTTCGGCGATTATCAAGGTTTTCATACTATACTAATGAAATCTGCTTAACTTTTGCCGTCATTTTTTAGTAAAATGTCTTAATTTCCGCCGACCAAATTTTCATACCGGAATTTTTAATTCCGATAAAACTTTACTTGAACCGGAACCGGAAGGTGAAAAAATGCCGGAACTGCAATTCCCGTTGCGCCTTGATACGTATATATCAGGGTGCAACCAGAATTCCAGTTCTTGTTGGGTAACGTACGGTGACACACGGCGATGGACAGCGCCACACGACAAGTATTGCCAGATCCCGACTGCCGCTTGTAAAGATTTCGTTTTCTAGATTTCGTTGGGATCAACCTTGGTTTTACAAATGACCTGGTGCTTTGCGGCAGAACCGGCACCGCCGGCGCCTAGTTTAAATGCAACATTTACATGACTCGATGCGCCCTTGAAGAGCTGACTAAGAATCTGGTATTTCGATCATGCAAAACGTTTACAAAACATGTACTTGTATTAATTTTTACCATTACTGTATATCACGCACAGAACGTTTTGACTCGACCGGCACAGTGGACCCTCAAGGCTATATATACATATATATTCAGGGCCGGAGCAGCCACCCCCCGTACCCTCCATTTGGGGGGCTCCCACCCTAACCGGTTCAAACAAAACCGCCGCCGAAGTTATAAAATGTGTCTGGTGTCTCGCTCGCGACTTTAGGGCCCCAACCTGGAGTTTGGGAGAGCGTCCACCCTGGCCTGATCCGGCACTGCATAAATTTTACATGAATGCATATCCGCGGTCCCTACCTTAAATCTTGGTCTAAAATTGAATCCAAAAATAGGTTCCACCATCGCCGACCCTGGCTTTCCCCAAATATCTGCCAATCGAACGCTAACCGTATCGCTGTCGAGACAGATATATTTACCGATTGTTATGGAAACAAGACATGATTACATAAAAGCGATAAACAAACGTGTTGAGTAAACTACTACAAACTACAAACATACACGACGCCATTTCAACAGTCAGAGAGCCACACTAAGTGATACAGAAATGTAAACAAACATTGAATCCAAATATGAACGAAGCATGCCCGTAGCCAAGGGGGGGGGGGCAAGCGGGGGCTGAGCCCCCTGGAAATTTTTGCCCTCACCCCCAGAACATTTTCAATTTTGTTTCTAAGTAATTGAAAACCCTTGACTGCACCTTCTGAAAATTTTTTGGACTCCCCTAGCAAGGTGAGCTGGTTGGTTACGGGCGTGGAACGAAGACAGCTACTAATGACAAATATTGTCACGGACCCGCAGCTAAGGACGGCTCAACAACAATGGAACAATTTTGGCCCCCTAGAAAATTTTCATCCTTGCTTGTAAATGAACGAAACGCCTTATATGCCCCTCCTACACGGTTTTTTGCCGCTGCCCCTAGCGCGGTGAGCTCTGGCTACGGGCTTGGCGATAACAGGCATGGTTCCAAAGTATTCCGGCATGGAGCATCAATTAAATTTGTTTGTATTAAGCTTAGGATTACACACACAATTGTGCTTTAGATTTACTCAAAATCTTTAGCCATACTGAAACAATCCTCGCTCTCGAGAAAGCCAAACACAACTGCAGCACTGAAAATTATACCAAATCTTAGTTTTCATCCGTTTTTGCGGATGGCGGCAAGTGCTGAGCGCCCGCCTTGGTTTCGTCCAGTGTCCACGGATCAAAAATACCCGACCCTAAAGGTACACGAACAATCCAAACCGCAATAATTGCACAAAGACAGCGTTTCTAACTAAACACAGTACTGTGTATTTTGATACAGTAGCGAACACAATTTTCAAGGCCGTTATGTTGACATAATGTTGTATTTGCGTGTAATAATTTCATAAACACGGCAGGCAGGAAGAATTTGAATGGGCGTTTTATAGTTTCCAAAGACAGTTTTTGAACAGGGCCACAGATATCGGAGCGTAATTAGATCTTAAATGTCATTACAGGTATCACACGACAATTCGTCCCAGCGACAGCTCGGCACCGGACAACTTGTAACCTGAAATTTAAATCGACTCGACAATTGTCTTAGGATTACGCTTCTTAGTATTATGCTTAGATTTTGGTACTGTTCAACAATCGTTATTACCACGTCTAAAAGTTTTTTGCGAGCAAGAAAATGACCATTACATACTAATACTGTGCAGCCTGTAAAATCTATATTTCTACTCTCCGCAATCTTCAGGTGTTCATTGCCCCTATAGCCGCCGTTTTATTCGCCCCTGGTTTGATCCCTATTAATAGGGGGCCAAGACCTGCGAGCACCGCCCCTGGATCAACCAGTGATAAAGGTGCATCACAAATTATCCCTTTTCAAATCGTTGAGTTCGTTCAAACCCGTTTCTGTCCAAATGTTCGGCCATCGTTCAAAAACTGAACTCACGTTGGGAATCAATTTTTAGGCAAAACGATTAAATCTGGCTCGGCATTGAAATATAACAGATAGACGTAGAAAGAACAACCATATACCAGTTTAAGCATGGAAAGGTACATTCTAACATTATGTAGATATATACCCAACCGCCTTGTAGTGCTTATAGTCACGTGAGACAGGTAAATATAGATCTGATATATATGTTCTATATATACACAGACTCGATAATATTTAAACCTTTAACAGACGAGGTAATTCGTGAGTCTACCAATGATATTTAGCTGTCGTATTCAAGCTGGACGGTTTATACCGGACTATGCCTAATATCGGCTCATGTTACTTTAAGGGGCGTCCAGGTTTCTGGTGGGTCTATAAAAGTGTAGGTTTAGATTCTAGATGACATTTTTTGCTCAGGCTTAGGCTTAGGAACACATTTTTACAACGCTGAGGCTTAGACTTAGACTTAAGAATACGATTAATCTACTGTTATGCCCCTAAAAGTAACATTGGCCAATATATCTAAGGTGATAAAACTGTTTTAATTGAAGAAAATCATTTTAGCAGGATTCCAACAGGAACTAAGTTTTGCCGGAACATGAACAGGAATTGAATTTCTTTGCAGGAACCGTATAACAGGAACACGAACCAGAATTCGAAATAGTTTTCGTCACCGAATTACAGTTACTCTTTAGAAAACTTGCCAAAAAAGGCGAACCCTACAAGATAGCATTGATTGGATTTATAGCACAATTGCGACTCTCATGTTACTTTAAGGGGCGTAAAGGTTTCTGGTGGGTCTATAAAAGAGTGGTTGTAGATTCTAGATTACACTTTTTTCTTAGGCTTAGGCTTAGGCGTAGGAACACATTTTTGCAGCGCTTAGGCTTAGACTTAGACTTAGGAATACGCTTAATCAACGGTTACGCCCCTAAAAGTAACATTGGCCACTATATTGGTGACATGGGAAACCACAGCGGACGATTCAACTCTACGCAAGCTAAAATGAAAATAACTTTTAATAGGGTGATGTTTTCTGAACAGCGCTACCGCTCCCTACACCCAAGCGTGGGCGGGCACATGAATAAACAAATTTTACACCTTCGGCATAATTCAAGTTAAACATCGCGTGATCCTGGCTTATTCGGATTTTCACTCCCGGGTTTCCTCCGCCATCATAAAATATGTTGCCCTTTGCGCTTGCCAGTCGTTGCATTGACTGAGTCAGTAACGTTATCGTTCCACCCTGATCCGTTTTATATCAAGAGCGCATAGAAGAATATGAACCTGGGTGCATTTTGTGTAGAAAAGAATGTACCAAGCGCGCATTGCATTTTTGGCCAACCCCCCTAACTTTAGGGGGTCAAAATTTTCAAAGTATAAATACGTTGCAATCCTATATCTTCATTACATTCTCCGTTTATATTTCCTAGGAGGTCAGCGGTATAACTTGTCGGAGCCGAAGGTGCAACGAAACTTCCGGAACCGCATGCTCGTACATTTTGTACCATGCACAGCAGGGTGCAACCGAAAGTGAAAAATACCGGAGCCGGAGGTCAAGGAAACTTCCGGAGCAGGAGGTCAACGAAACTTCCGGAGCCGGAGGTCAGCGAAACTTGCCGGATCCAGAGCTGAGCCGAAATTAGGTAGCAAAAAATTATAATTATTGGCTCTAGCCAATATCTGTAACATGTTGTTTTGTTTCGTTTTGCTCTAATTTTCTGCGAAATTTCGGAAATTCTTTCCTGAAAATTGTGGCAAAGTAAAAACGAAACGATGTGCTAAACAGATAAATTTCGCAAAATTATGAAAAATTTTACTTCCGAAATTGCCAGAACATCCGACAAAAATTCTACCGGAGCCGGAAGCCGATTTTCAGCCGGAGTTGGAGTCCTACGTCCAGTTGTACCCTGATGCACAGCCCAAATAGTTGCACTCTTTTTAAATATCATACACTACTGATGATATCAAGAATTTACGTTTGCCTACCTCAAACATCGTTGCCGCAGACTTACCAAATTACAGGGTGTTATGCGACAGTAGAAAAAGTGAGGGAGAGAAAAATGGACTCGGTCATAAACTATCAAAAACCTTTGGCCCACAAACGTTTACTCCCATCAAGTTGCTCCAAACACTAAATAATCTGCCACTTTATTCAAAAACAATGTCAAAGAAAACATTAATTAATAGCACGGAGAAAATAAAATTTAACGTTAATGTATAAGAACAGGGCCGTAATAGTAGCATAAGCATATTGCTAAACGTAAACGCATTAATGAGCTTATACCTAAGCCAAAGTAAAATAATTAGCCTAAAACTTAAGCTTACTTTATTGCCGTACCGCAGAAAAACGTTCGGCCCATTATCTTTACATTAGCCAAATTTAATCAAAGTACAGCACGTGGTAATCGACAGGATTACAGCAATTTTAGGTACTGAAATTTACACAGTTCTTTTAGAAAATTACATGCGTTCTGTATTATGTTTGCTTTGACAATTACGTATACACTCACAAATTCGAATAAAATTTTGAACGAATAGTGGTTAAAACCTACGGACTCTAATTCGGAATACCGACGTATATTCAATCAGACTCAAAATAAAATGACCCATCTTAATATTCAGGTCATTCAGTAATAAAAATTCAATTGAATAAAAAATAACATTATTTTTCATAAAAAATACTAAAGCAGTGAAAATTTATAAGAACCGAGTTCATTTATACGGATTTTGCCGGAGCCGAATCAGCGGCGAATCCCGATATTCATAAAAGGAGCTGCAAACTTTAATACAAAATCTTGGTTTTGATCTTTGCCGCCGAACTAGACCGGAGTGACCCTCCCTTGAATCCACTAATAAACCTAATCCAAAAACAATTGCATAAAGAGATCACAAACAAAAAACTCACTTTTCCTATCTAAATATAGTCTTTAATCGCATAACAAGCATATATACCACTGTCAAGGAATATGCTCGTACTACTCCTGTTCTAAATCATTGCCTTTTACCAATTGACGATAAACCTTGTACCTTTTAAACCACAATCCTTAAACGGTTAACGTTATCCTACAAATTTTTAAGCAAAGCAAGCTACTCAACCGCTATGCGAAACTTCTTTCCCACACAGCTTAAACCAGCTCGCGAGAAGCGCAGTAACCATTCCAGAAACCAAACCATACGATTTTGCGTATAAAAATTCAAACAATATATACTTGATTGAATGAACATCAAATATTCTTGACTTTATACCACCAAATATCTCACACTGTAACTTTTCTAAACACTCATCACGTTGTCAAATACGGTATTACACCCCCATTTGATTTTCGACCATTTAAAATTCTTTTCACCCAACTGCAACAATGCCCATTATTACCTAACATTAACTAAGTCTATTGTTGCCCAGACACCACTCTCCTATCATTCTCGAACCTTTTACCAAACCCCACCTACCGGGGCGCATATTCACAAGTGGAAGGATAGACGAGATACATCCCCTCGCAAAATTTCTGGACAAGAAAAACATTCTCTAGAGTAAACCTTATGGATCATCGAGGTCAGAGGTCATAAATTTCTCCATCACATCAGAAGCCGTATTCTCAAACGTGGGCAGCACCTATCACCAGTTGGCGACAGGTCCTGTAACTTTGGAACCAGCGCATGGTGAGGTTCAAAATTTAGCACACGGTTCGCGTTTGATTTGCCCTACTTTTGTACCAACTTTGACATCTGTAACTGTCGATTTTCGTCAGTTTGAAAAAATAAGGTTAATTAATTATAGGTGCCATACGCATTTGAGAACATGGGCCCAGGTTATACCTTCCCGAAGTGAAGTTCTGGCTACGCCCCTGCCCACCATATTTTTCTTTCTTCAACCGCTATCTTAAAGTAGCGAAAAATACAGGAGTATCTCGTACAACATCTGACGATTTGAGGAACAAAGTTTCATTCTTCATCGCTTGAATGATTAAAAGTGACACCGCCATCATACAATACGAATAGACGACTACAATCACCATAAACTTATTAGCCACCCGCGTCGCTCTCCTATAAACTCGAACCCACACATTCCATCTACGACCCCGACTGTCCCACAGGTCCCGCACCGCATGGGCCAAGTGAGGCACATCGCCAGCTACAAATCGTCCAACGACGCTCGCAACTTCCGCTACCCCAAGCGCCCATTCCTTCACTGACCCCCAATAATTTTGTGGCTCAGTTTCAATCGCATGCCAAAGTAGTGCCGTCGTATGCTGTGAACTATCGAAACTTTTAAATTTCACCACATAAACATGAAACATTACTGCAACTTGGCACGCAATCACCAATAACTGTCCAATGATTCGAATGTGAATTTGAAAATTTTGAATTACAAATCGATCAGTCGTCCCAGCGATAATACTACACGGCGGCCCAAATGGAATCCCGTAAAATCGAGGGTTCATAAGCTCAACGTATAAGCTCGGTACCGCATTTCTCGTCCGAGACACCGCCTCAGCCGCTGACTCCGGCATACCCGGCAACGATTCGAACGTTCGTTGAACGTAAACACTTTGAAATCCGACCAAACCGTTAATTATGCTACGTTTAAAGTGAAATTCAGCCGCAAGCGGATTAAAATAAAAAGTTACCCAATAGTACGCGTGCAAATAATTGTAGTATGCGTTGACTGCATACGACATTAGCTGAATCGGTTGAGAAACTTCAAACGTGCACGACAACTTCGATAAACTCGGCAATATTTGCTGTGTTAACTGGTCAACCAGAGCTTGGTTCGAATCCAAAGTATCATTGGAACACTGACAATACAGTAGCTCGCGATTGTAACGACATGTTACATCGACAAACTCGTTGAGCAATTCGTCTGCAACATAATATTTAAACGGAAAATTCGTTTTAAAATACATTTTTTGACTACTTTAAAAATTAATTTGTTTATTATTATTTTAAAATAACACGTTTCACTGTTGTACAATATTTTTTGAATTTTAAAATATCTCAAATCAGCCAATATTAAAATTTTGACTTTCACAATTAATATTAAATGATCTTCCTTTGAAAACACTGTTCACAAAAAACCAATCTAAGAGCACATGCACTCTTGCTTACTTTGCTTATACAATTTTAGCCGATTCGACGTATAGTGTCGCGTTCAAACACAATTTCAAAACATACGGGTTCGTGTGTTACCAACTCAAAAAAGCTTGTAAGAACTCCATAATCAAAATCCAAAATCCGGCCTGACGCCTGCAACCCTCCGATCACTAATCACACCCTTGCTTTTTAACATATTTTTTACTTTGCCTACATTTGTCCTTTTATAACTCTAGCAAGCTTCGCTTCTCTTGTACTCTATAAACTTACCCAATGCACCGCTCGACTGCAATCTCGAATCCTTCGTTTGCAGCGCTAAATCCCTGAACACATGGCAACTAACTCCAGTTGCGACCAGTTGTTGCAACTGAATCCGAAACAACAATCGCTCGCCATCGCCGTTCAACGCGTCATTCACATCCCGTTCAACGTCCATCCACGATTCATCTCGCCGCAGGATTGAAATCGCCAGTTCAACTTTATCGCCTGAGGTGGTAGTAGTAGTAGTAGTAGTAGTAGTTGTAGCACCAGCGCGTTGTTGAGATAACCGCGGCACTCGGTTGCCCTCTTCGGTATTAAGGGACAACTGCGACGATGTTGCAGTTGTGGGCGAGACGGTAGCAATAGCACCATGCGTGACTAGCCAAACATTCTCCAAACTTAACAGCGATACAAGCGAAGCGACCATTGTCATTGTCAGGACGACTAGCACAAATTCACGACACTGAACGAGCTTCCAACGAACGGTCTGACAGATAGAATTAGCACTACATTGACCAAATATGTATGTGTAATAGCCGAAGTAAACAAATACCGGTACATATACAGATATGCAAAGTATCTCTTGAGATGTGCGTATATCTACGTATTGCTCTCTTGCCCACCGAATCATTTTTGTCGCCCATTCTGGCCACATTTCCACCGTGTCCTATTCCACCTTACGTGCCGCGATTTCCGCCGCACTCCTTTCAACCTGTGCCTTCAATTCCACTTCCGCCGGCCAGAGTAACGAAATCCGCTGCATATTATCTGGAATCGACACTTACCCGCCTCACTAGGTTTAGAGTTAAGCCGACTTTTGGCTTGAAACAAATCACCAAAACAGGTATATATACACCCACAAACGACAATATTACACCTTGTATTAACAGCGCTACATACAAACCATTCTCAAATTAAATCAAGACCCAGGCTTTTCAAAAAAACACAAAGAATAAAAACTTCGTTTCGCGCAACAAAATTACAAGAAACTCACTTTTCTAAAAAAATGTGACACCCTGAAAGCAACCGGTAGCTGAAGGCCAGTCTGGCATACGTAACAACGTGCAATCGGTGTGACTTCAAGCCACGATTTAAGGCAGTGAACGTGGACATAAGCACCGGTTCCTGAGCATTTACACGGTTTTATCAGCTGACATGCGGCGCTGTTTTCTGAATCCCAACAAAATCGACACGATGGACCAGTTTCCAACGTTGTTACTCCAGCAATTCCTCCTGTAGGGGTAGTTGTGGATGTTGTTGATGATGACGTTGGAGTTGTTGTTGGCGTTGTTGTTGTTGTTGTTGTTGGAGTTACTGTTGTAGTTGTGGTTGTTGTTGTTGTTGCTTCCGTTGTTGCTGTACTTGTGCAACACAACTTATCCTCATCCATGATACTGTTGCACACGATATGTTCCGTATACGATGTATGACATAGAAATAAGTATACTTTTGCACTAAAAATAAAAAATGTCCACTCACACTGATCGCTAAACTCCATGAGACGTGAAAATATTCCCAAAAATTTTTCAAAATTCAAACATTTCATGTGACAATTGCGAACTCAACGGAAATTTTGTTCAAATAACAAACCACGACTTTTATTCGACTTAGATTCAACAACTCCGTGCCAGTTATTTTTAAGTAGGAATGTGCCGATACCAAAACTTTTGCCGATGCCGATACCGATCTTTATTTTGAAATTGTGCCGACGTCGAACCGATGCCGATGCCGATTCCAACTGTAGTAAACCATGCTTAATAAACAGATAGGACACTACATTACATCAGTATATGAAGGCTTAAACCCTAATCAACATAAACGATTACAAATGAAAACGGTTCATTTCAATTAATTTGTTCAAACGCAAATGAGGTAACAGTTTTGCTGACCACACACACACTGATATGTGCCCAGAAACGAAACTGATAGCATTCCAACTGACTGTTATGCGCAAAAAGTATTGGCAAAGAATCGACAATGTTTTGCAGCGCCGATGGCGATACTCTCGAAAAGTGCCGATTATTACTGATGCCGATTAATTGACACATCCCTATTTTAAGTATCTATGAACATTCTATACAAGCACCTTACAAAGTCAAAACCATCACCATACACACACACACAATTTTTCGGGGGGGGGGGGCTTAACCCTTTCTCACATGAATATTTTCTATTTCCCCTGAGACCTACTTTTATGCTAGGATTCGAACTCCAGTGACTGGAGTGGGAGGCGTATACCATCACCACTCAGCTATAGGAGCTTGACGCTCGAGCCCGAGGGGGCTCTCACGTCTCGTGGTGATTTAGTACTATGTATACGTGTTGCAATTGTTAAACACAGTGCGATATATACTATTTAACGTATATACACTGCGCTGAGTTACCTACAGGCAACTCAATGTGAGAAGGGGTTATAGATAGTAAACTGAAAATTTTTCGCTTAACCCTTTCTCACATGAATATTTTCTATTTCCCCTGAGACATACTTTTATGCTAGGATTCGAACTCCAGTGACTGGAGTGGGAGGCGTATACCATCACCACTCAGCTGTAGGAGCTTGACGCTCGAGCCCGAGGGGGCTCTCACGTCTTGTGGTGATTTAGTACTATGTATACGTGTTGCAATTGTTAAACACAGTGCGATATATACTATTTAACGTATATACACTGCGCTGAGTTACCTACAGGCAACTCAATGTGAGAAGGGGTTATAGATAGTAAACTGAAAATTTTTCGCTTAACCCTTTCTCACATGAATATTTTCTATTTCCCCTGAGACCTACTTTTATGCTAGGATTCGAACTCCAGTGACTGGAGTGGGAGGCGTATACCATCACCACTCAGCTATAGGAGCTTGACGCTCGAGCCCGAGGGGGCTCTCACGTCTCGTGGTGATTTAGTACTATGTATACGTGTTGCAATTGTTAAACACAGTGCGATATATACTATTTAACGTATATACACTGCGCTGAGTTACCTACAGGCAACTCAATGTGAGAAGGGGTTATAGATAGTAAACTGAAAATTTTTCGCTTAACCCTTTCTCACATGAATATTTTCTATTTCCCCTGAGACATACTTTTATGCTAGGATTCGAACTCCAGTGACTGGAGTGGGAGGCGTATACCATCACCACTCAGCTGTAGGAGCTTGACGCTCGAGCCCGAGGGGCTCTCACGTCTTGTGCTGATTTAGTACTATGTATACTTGTTGCAATTGTTAAACACAGTGCGATATATACTATTTAACGTATATACACTGCGCTGAGTTACCTACAGGCAACTCAATGTGAGAACGGGTTATAGATAGTAAACTGAAAATTTTTCGCTTAACCCTTTCTCACATGAATATTTTCTATTTCCCCTGAGACATACTTTTATGCTAGGATCCGAACTCCAGTGACTGGAGTGGGAGGCGTATACCATCACCACTCAGCTGTAGGAGCTTGACGCTCGAGCCCGAGGGGGCTCTCACGTCTTGTGGTGATTTAGTACTATGTATACGTGTTGCAATTGTTAAACACAGTGCGATATATACTATTTAACGTATATACACTGCGCTGAGTTGCGTACAGGCAACTCAACGTGAAAAGGGTTTAATCAAAAGCTTATGCTCAGTTGCAGGGTGCAATCAGAGGTGAAAAATACCGGAGGTCAACAAAACTTGCCGGAGCCGAAGGTGTGGCGAAATTAGGTAGTAAAAATGATGGTTAACTAGTTAATTTTAGCCAATATCTGCAATATGTTTAGTTGTTTGGTTTTATGCTAACTTTCTGCGAAATTTAGAAATTCTTTGCGAAATTTCGGACATTCTTTCCTGAACATTGTGACAAAAGTAAAACGGATCGCGCTAAACAGATAAATTTTGCAAAATTTTACTACCGAAACCGCCGGAACGTCCGGCAAAAATTCTACCGTTTGTTTGACAGCAATCAAACGAAAAACGGTCCGACACAGATTTACGCATAGACCAAAATTTACGAGCACAAAAAACAGCACCAATATTACCGGAACGTCACTCAAAAATTCTACCAAAGACGAGGTAATCTTCAGTCGTAACCGGAGGCAGACCTCTGGGTGTTCACAAACAGTAACCTTACCCCAAAGAATATTTGATATACACTCTGGCAGAATAAAATTACAAACATTCTTTAGGCGGTAAAACAAAGCTTCGATTGTGACCAACAATCCTTTACCGTCCCGAACCAAATCGCCACAAAAGTCACTAAAGTCGCTCAGTTATAATTTATACAGCTGATTAACAAAGACTACAAACAACGCTTTTATTCACAAAAATAAACTGAATAACAAAAATATATATTAAAGCTATAAATGTACATACACATACTACTCTAATAGCTTGGTGATTACAAATGAACTTAAACATACACATCGGCAGCTGACTGTTCGGCTATGCACAAAATATATAGCCACTGGCGGATCCAAGGGGGACCCACGACGGCATTAGCCCCCAATAGGTTCAAAACTAAGGTTTTGTGTTAAGGTATTAGTTCTAACGGCATTCGACTTTTCGATCGAAGCTTTTTCACCACTACATTTCGCATGCCAATTTTTGAAATCTCTCATTCCGAAACTCTATGAAACCCACAAAAAATATATATATCCAATAAAGTCGATAGAGATCAAAATTTGAAATGCATAACGTGAAGTCAAGTTTTAAATAATTTTTCCTGTCAAAGCTCACAAATACGATGAAGCCAGTAATACGACGAATAGAAGTAGCAATTTCGTGGTCAAACCAGGTAGTGATTGCCGTTTAGAAGTACTTGCGCAAACATCAGTTTTGTGTTCCTGAAATCAATGAAAAAGCTGGTTGCTATGCGAACATAAAAGCCTAATAAACTTGGTCACTCAACAGTTACAAGAGTACGAATTTATTTATTACGAAAATACTATTTTTAGCTTCTAAAGACTTTTACATCATTGCTAGAAAAAATGCCGTATCCTATTATAATAGAGATATTCGAACGTGTTTACGTATAGTAACATCTGCATTGGATCTCGCGATTTTGGTGGGTACTAAAGTTACCAGATTTACTGGTTGCACAATAATATTGCTATTAGCGCTTCGATCCGCAACAGATATGAGAAACTTACTCCTGGATGAAACCGTACAATCTCGCTTTCTGCCACTAACGACCGGCGTGAATATCTTTGAAATTCGTTGCAATCCGGAGCTGAAATGCAAAATCTGTACCCACTAGCATACGTTCCCAATATGACATGTAGTGAATTCTAAACCATTCAGTATCGTATAGAACCATTTATGAAAAATTTGCTGTGGATGCTGAGGATGATGAAACTATATAAAATAGAATTTCGGGCTGCTTTGTTCATTCTTATTCGAAACAACAAACATTCAAACAGATTCAAACAATGTTGTACCACTATTTCCTTAAAATCGTTAGAAAGTTCAGGTAAAAAATTTACCATTAAGATATATTTTACAAAATCCGCCTTATCTTTTTAGTAATTTTTAAACTAAATTTAATAAACCGAAATACTTACACTTAGCCCACTGAGACTTTGATTCCACGGTACATTGGACGGATTTGTATTCTTCGCACGAACACGGTGGTTCACTTTCCACCAAAAACAACTGCGAAAGACCAGGTGCCGGAAACGGATATACTTTGTAGTGTCTTAAAATAATGCACAATTTGTAATGCAACGACGTAAAAGAATTTAGAATTCAGAGTAGACCCTCTCTGTCCAGCATGCATGATATCTATTCCAAACACTTGAAAAATTGTTTTTCTCCAACATAACGCATCTTTGTCCAAAATGTTCCTTAATGCCTTTTGGAATATGCGCGGCATTGCAGCTGGGGGAGTAAGTTCGGGGACAAGCTACCCCTTTCGGATTTTGTTTTAAATACTTTCTTTAGTAACGCGAGCAATCACTCTTCGAAATTTTTATAAAGCGTAACCCCGCCGCCTTTCCGAAATCCTGACTATGTCCTAAACGTTACTTAACTTACTAAAATCCTAATTACGCTAATGTAAATGCGCCACACCAGCATACCTTCGACATGCGTTTTCCATCATTTGCATTGTAGGTCTTGTTATCGAAAATAAATTAATTGACCGTGCAACGATACAAGACTCCACCAGACGCGGGGGTGTAAAATCACAGCGATCATTCATATTTGAGCTTTGTTCAACGCTTGAATGCCACAATGCATTGGCAGTATTTGATTGCGTTGTTGCAAGATGAAAACTAAAAATAAAAAATAGAACCTATCTTTCGCCAATATCTTCCGAATACTGTTCGGCATCCATTCGACATTTGTACTACTCTGCCCACATTATAATGATCTAGTGTTATTCCCACACCGACAAGTCAACAAGAACCACAGAACAAATACGACTAGATAACCTTACGTTTCGTGCAACAAATTTGTTAGGAATGGAATCAGAGCATTTATCAATGACCACATCCATGAAAGAATTGCAGCTGCATTAGCGAAAACGCTCTGAAACAAAGGGTTAAAAACAGCCGAAATCTACGTGACAGTATAACTAATGAAGGGTTCACAATAAGATATTTTCTCAGGGTGGCGCTGTACTTTTTAAAAAATTTGTTAACATGACCCGGCTCCTTTCGTCACCGTGCGGTATTGTAAGTGAATTGCTCGAGTACAATAGTCAAAGATGATGTCCGGTGGCGCTGGGTTTTTTTTTTGTTGTACCTCTTCTTTGTTACTTTTTAAAAATTTGTTAATTAGCAAATTTGTAACATTTCGACCATCCTTTCAGCTATTATCTCAATTGGTTCAAATTCATACATTCAATTGTGAAGCTTCGCTGATTAGATTGTTAGCACCAGTCGGAGGTGACGGACACAAGCCTTGGTAGTCGATATAAACGTCACTGAAACAAAAATATAGATAATACAAAATAAAAACAATACAAAATAAATAATCGGTCGCAAAATAAATAACAAAAAGCAGGCAAAACGTTGTCATAATATTCAAGCGTATAAATTTTGATCGTAAAGCTTATTTCTTGTGGTCCTACTTAACAACGTTAAAAACTTCGGTTGAAATATTGAATAAACAACCTTCCCTTAGGGTTCATATAACTTTGCCAAAAGGTTTCATTGCTATTTAGGTTGCTATTGCAACCAACATATGGACCGAACTGCGCCAGACAGCACCTAACATCATTCAAGCGCACATCATTGTCAATTTAAAAAGTGACGCGCGGCGGCGACCAGCGCCGCGTGTTGCTTGAAAGGTGCTGCGACGCGCGGCCAGAATAGCACAACCCTTATTCTCCATACAAAGACACACTGCTTATTACCTTTTAACGATACTATCGTTAATCATGCTATCAAACAGTTCTGGTTCCAAAGCGCCAAGAAACAGCTTCGGCGGCATATTGTTGCGATCTTGAGATTCCTAAAATCATAGTTGACAACGTAACCCAAGGTAAAGGGCTCTATTGCAATCAGGAGGTTATCAAATATTAAAACACAAGCTTCAAAACTGGCCATTGTAAACTTTGTTCACTTAGGGTGGCGCTGTACTGTTGATTATTTTAATGTCCGCCAACGCCGTTTGTCACCAAGATATTTCAAGCATAATTAGTATCCGGTACCGTTCGGCAATTTGCGCACGACGGGGCCCCAAGAAGCCAAACAAGTGCAGTCACTTCTTGGACGCAATCACCCGCAAAAGCGATTTGAACTGCTCACGGTTATTGCGGCCATAATCGCGACCGCGACTACGATGACTAGTGTTAAATTTTTCAATGTGATGAAATTCAATATTGAACACTGAATTTTTTCAAGTGACTCCTGCGACGATGTGCTGCCAATGTAGTAAGATCCATGGAAATTCAGTTCAACCGGGTAACATAAATAACGAAACCAAACTGAGAAGCAGAAAAACCACCGATTTTCTAAAATACCACATTATTTTTTAACCAAAGTAGAATAAAAACACCAAAAATTTACTTCTTCGCCGTTATTAAGCATCTTAACTTACCTCTGGTTCCGATAACCAGCCATCAAACGTGGTAGCCAAAACCAATCCAGACTGATCAGCAACAAAACAATCAAACGAGCGTCGCGTCTAAAATTAGAAGTTAAACTTAACAATTTAAGTCCGTTTTATCTCTCTAAAAGAAGCCACCAGTTTATTTCCCACAATCCAATACATACTTCGCTCTACGTAAAAGGCCATTATAGGTTCGTCTACTGCAGCCACAACCCATGAACAGTTACCCATCAGACTTCAAACATGAACTGGGAGAATATTAAAAAATTGTTGAAAATCTCATTTAGTTCTGTTATTGGCAAATTCAAAAATCAACACAATACCCAGCGGCTACTCATGAATATAAACGAAATATTTTTCCACTGCACAAAACTGAATTACGCCAAGCGTAAAGCCATGCTGCGCAAACTGAAGTCAATGATATCGGAGATAGCATTTTCAGATCAACACTGGATACAAATCTAGCAGTTTCAATATTGTTGAACAACTTGAAAATACTAGCGCACACTTACCGGTAACTTCCAGCATTCAGGCAATGATTCGTTAAATTGAGAATGAACCAGGGCCATCAATTGCCGTGGCGATAGCAGAAGCACAATCACTGAAAACAATAACATTATATCCACACATCAAGTGCCAGAACAATTTTATGCAGCAAATTCCCTTCAAACAACCAAAGACACTTTAAAATGCGCTTAAACACCACATCAAATTTCGCAATAAATGTCCACCTCCCGGACGCGGATTATAGCTGAAAACAGCCGCTGTCCGGTACGCGGACGATAACTGGAAACAGCCGCTGTCCGTTACGTTTTTCATTCTACCCTTTCTTTTCGCACGGCTTTCCTCGCCTTTCCTTATGACGATCGAGAACAATGGTCGCAAATATATTCTAACAATCCTGTTGTAACGTTAGAGCACCATTCCTCCCCACAAAACGCACCACTCTGTTTAGCTTTCACCGTCCTAGCTAGCTTCTCTCCACACTTTTTGCACAAGCCCCACAATACCGAAATGCCTTAGTCACGTTCTATAAAAATTTCCAAGACCTTCTTGCGTTGCACACTAATACCGTATCTAAAATACTACAAAAAGCATAATAGGAGGTTGACCATTGACCCCTTCTCCTGGTTACGACCTTAACACTAGTCACTTTGTCTTCCGTCAAGTGTAACCTACCTCCAACAACTGCACCGGTATCCGGTTCCACCACGGCTTTGAAGACGGATACCATTTTAATATACAGATCAATCCGACGTGCATCAACTATTTCCGGTTCATTTGGTCTATGCTCATGAAGCGGTTTATCGTCATACGACCAACGTGCAGGTGTGATTATCTCTATAAAAACAGAAAACAGCAATGCAAGAGCGACACTACATTTTATAAAAATTTCAGCGTTATCCAAGCCTTCAGTCATCGTGGAGTATCTTGCGTACACGACGCCTCAGGATAAGCATAGCGCCACCGTCACAAGGAATTCGAAATTAACGTTCCAAGTAAGCAAAAACAGTTCTAAAATTCTACTAGAAGATTTCAGTTTCAAAATAAATTTTGTCACATGTCATATTCACATTTGAGGTTTAATAAAACATCCTTCACAAAAACACTTTTAAGACTTACAAACCAACTTTCCAAAAAAGGTTCAACATTTCTTAAAAAACAAAATATTTATGGACTTACATACGCTATAGCGCAATTTATTTTTCAACATGTTATCAGCTTGTTAAAAAATCATGCACAGACTCTATTTTTCCAACATGCAGACAACAAAGATATTCGGAAATTAAGCCAAAACGAGTGCAAGCTTGTTTTAAAATGTTTAACATTCAATCCGTATCGTTCAGGTAACAAAACCAAATTATTATTTTTATTATTATTATTAATCAGCGAAAGGTAATATAATACCTTCGACGTCAAAAAGAACCTTGCTCGGATTCGCTCTTGCACGCCTCAAGTAACCAGACTGTTTTGTATTACGAATCCACGGCAAATTTTTCATACGATGCCTGCTAAAATTTTCAATACATCTCGCAAATTTATAAAACTAGCACTAAATGATGCGTAACAAGGGATTTTGGCTTCAGTACAAAACTACTCATTAAAAAACCTGAACTGAACTTTACAAATGTAATTCAAATGTATAAACTTATTCAAAAACACTGAAAAACAATTACTAGACATTTATATACTCTCAGATATTTCGCGTTCCCAGTTGATTTTTGTGGCTATCCTTCATCTTTGTTCACTGGAAACGACAATTCGCTATCAAAATTTTCAACTGCTATGCAACACCAACCACAAAATATTTTAGGCCTGCTTAAACTTGAACACCTCAGGCTACAATACATGTGCGATTAGGAGTCAAAATTATGGGTCTAAAAGTTATAGAATCCAAAAACCCTGATCTCGGATAAAACATTATAGCTCTCTTTAAAACCAGATAAAAAATCGACGAGATAAATCGAGAACTATCAATAATCATTATTTAAATAGATTACCATTTAGCAAATATAAACGAACTATCGCTAGTTGCCGACTGATAAAACATGGTTATTGTCATATTGACACGATCATAATATTCCAAATATTCAGCACACGTTGCGTTTTCTGACTCAAATCTAAAACAAAACTACATTTACTAAATAAAAGGGGCGACAAACACAGCTAGAACGATTTTGGCAAAAAAGTTGTATCGTCGGTTAAAAAGTGTACCTATCACGAACGGACGACAGCTGCTGCTCCAAATGCAAAACCATCATGCCGTATACTGGCTAAGGGCTACCAAACAAGGCAGAGGTACTGCACACCCGATGTCCTTCTAACTTCGACTCCATCCGTCAGTAGCCACCAACCAGGCAACCCAACATACTTAGCTAACCCAACATAAATACTTAGCTACGTACTGATCAAGATGCAATATCTGTTTCAGTTCAGATTCGTACTGACGAATCGCCCGTATATCGAGTTTTAACGCTGTTGTTATTGTGTTATCATTTGTTTGACCTAAAAATTAAATGTAAAATTTTAAATTAACACATCCAACCAGTGGAGAATCTGAACCAGAAGTTATTGGTCGAACTGTTTAAAAAACTTCTGCGCAAAGAAATCTCTACTATGTCAAAGTCTAAGTTCAGTAGATAAACCGATACAAATAGCGTTATTCTCTCGGATAACCGCAACCGCACAGTTCAACCGCTCTCGTAAAAAATTAAAATATAAGATATCGTGTTTCTTTACAATTCCGTAAGTAAGGTTCACGTTTTCAACTGTTACATAACAAATCCTATACTATCAAATTTCAGGACGGCAAAAAAGATAACAAGTACACTAACATTCGTTGTCCCAAATTTCTTTCAATTTTTCATTTCTATAGCGATCTTCAACTCGCGTCATATCAACATTACAATAATTACTGAAACCAAAAACGACTGAGGGTATTAGTGAAAGCAACTTAGGTAAACCAACGTTAGCTAAGTAATTATTGCATAGAAACAGCAACAAAACCTCGTGCGATGGTATGCAATTATTTCTTTTAAAATATGACAGAGTTTGTTAAAATATCGTACACCTTATGTAATCAACTTTAGTGCACAAATACAAACTCACCGAGGGCTAATTATAAAATCAAAAAATTCAACGGTTGGCTCCGTTTTTGCTCCTGAAATATTAATTTTTTATTATAAGATCAGATATGTATGTCACAGGGTACTAACGGAAATCCGATTCCAGTAAGAATTCTGATTAAAACCAGTCCCAGCCTATTTTGATTCCAATATTGCGTTTTCTGTTTGATTGTTATCTTATGCTGCTTCTTATTGTACAACACAAGAAGTACAAAACAGACTGAAAAGTCACCATGATTTTTCGGATCCAAATTCGTACTTTGTATTTTGTAATTTCCGATATATTGATAAATCATATTTTTACCATTTTTGTACATGTTTCGAAAACGTTCCATTACACAATCTCAGACCATGGACAAAGGAAGCTAGGTATCATTGCATGTTAGAATTCCTTAAGTTACCTATGAGAAAGAATTACTCAGCGTTGCCGAACTTCAATGTTTTGGATAACTTAAACGACAAAAACAGAGTCTTTGAATCCAAACCGTTAATCTTGCCGAACGTCTAACACGGGATATTATTCTAAGTTTTCAACTTCAACCCCCCAATAACTCTGCTAACGTACACCATAAGGTCTTGTAGAGTGACATTTGCCCTTGAGTTGCTCAGAGCCTCCAAGAAACTGTCCCCTTTTCCAAAAATGACCAGCCCCGCCTGCTAGTCCCGGGAGTTCCTCATACCTCCAGGAAAGTTTCCCCCTTTTAAAAAAATGACTAGTCCCGCCTGCTAATCCCGCGAAATCCACACCAACCTCCATGACATTTTTTGTCATCTTCTAGCATGTTGATCTGGCGGGAAGCGGATTGTGAACCAAACGTCTCATGTACTGTCTCTATACTCTTCCCCATATACTCACCTTGATCTGAATTCAGTATCGCTGTTTTCTGATTACGAGTTTCATACGCAAAAGCAACCGTATACGGCGTACCCTCAACGTTTCGACAAATATACGTTAAATTCACTGTGACCGTCCAAGCCTAACAAAGTAAACTTTTGTCGTATTCAATCCACACAAGTGTATATTTGTGACAAACGTATTAGAAAATAAAAAATCTACGATACTTTCGCGACAGACTTAACGACGAAAATCAAAGACGTTGCTTAGAGAAACAAACAACCCTAATGGCTACAGGGTGTCTCGTTGGACGTGCTCGGACCGCTGATACCTGTCCGTGTACGTCTCATTATTTCAAGAATGGTGATTTCCGATTGCAATCATTTTCACGGCAAAATAAATTTTTCACATCTAAAGTACTATTTTAACGTAGTTATGGTTGCAAGTTCTGCAGGCGATTTCGAATTCCCTGCCGAACGTCAAATTCATACCCAAAAAAGGAATTGAAAGAACGTGCTGCCGACCACTCTAGACAACAAACACACAATAAAAGAATCATATCAAAATACTCAAACAGCAAACTAAGACGCCGATAACTGTCGATTTGGACAGTTTCAGATTGCAATACAAGAAACCTCCCTTGAAAATTTGATAGACCGTAATTCCACCCTTTCCAAAATTCTGTCAACGCTGGAGTATAATCACACTAACCTTGCCAGCCATCTGGACGTTATTCGAATTGAGCTTGTGCTCAGCATCATTACATTGTCCGAAAATCATTTTCTTTCTCAATTTGCTTTTCGCACCGTCCGGTGACTCTTTTTCGAGATCAAAAAAATCCAACGATAAAATGCTGTCCAAAATGCCATCCTGAAACACAAAATTAATCAAACAACAAGACGTATATTTCTAGCACTGATGTGCCTAACATGGCACACAAATACAGTGCAATAATGGCTTCTCAACAATTCATTATTTGTCCACTAAACTGAAAACCACGTTTTAAATAGCCCACACTTAACAGGGTCACAAACAAACTATGTTTTCTGTAAAACGTTATAATTAACTGTATTATCCGTTATACACAACCGCACCCAAACCTCCGAGTTGCAAAAATAATCTAGTTTCTGCCTCGTAGCTCCAAAGCAATACCGCACTTTAGTTGGACTATTACTAATTTCAATTTAAAGTAGTATACCAAAATACTTAGCCCGGCTTACCTGTTTATATCAGTCAAGATCTACTTAGAAATAACTCCATTCGCTGATAAACTCACTTGACGGTAAATCGCTTCCGTGCTAATTCCATAGTTCAGCCGGCGATCTCCACGTGATACGTTTGCAGACGCGATTTCATCGCAAACACTACGCCGAATCTGGTATAAATCAGTTGGCTAAAAATTAAATAATTATACTGATTAGTTATACAAAGATAACTACGAAATTTCGCCATACTTTACTAAAGTTGACGAAATTTGAAGAAGACTTTCCAATTTGAGGAAATCTGAAGAGGTGACCACCGTGTGATTAGGTTCAACACTATTCTATTTTCAAATATCAATAACTAGTGCCGTCACACCGCATGACAGCTCCTTAATTCGCTAAAGCTTACCGGCATAAAATAATCCGGATGATAAACTAAATCGCCATTGTTATCGACCATAAACGAATAAACATTATCTGATCCAAGCTAAAATGCGACCAAACAATAACTGTGATAAATCATGGCCTGCTAATACCATCAGCTCAACAAGTTCAAAAACGATGCTGCAAAAAACACAAGGTTTGTTGTACCACAATAGAGTGGTAAACGAGAAAAATAATATATCAACAAAAATACTTAAATTTGGAAGAAAATCCCGATATTTCCAAATTACACTTTCCATTCCAATTTAATTCCTACGAATTGCAAATGATATACTTCTTAAAGAAGGCATAAAAAATTTTAATATCAAACATAAGCACAGGACACTTTATATGTTCGACTTATGCTTATATCTCAAATGTGTGTACACCTTCCGCTAGTTGAAAACACGTTGTTTAATTTTTTCAAACTAGTAAATAAGGAGTTTCGACTATTATAGCGTATTTTACAACTGATCTACCTTACTTCTGTGTAAAATATAAAAATAGCAGTTGCAGTTGTTCATTTGAAGCTCTGTTACTACATGGTAATAAGGTTAGATACAAATAAGAATACGGCTATTATGCCGTAGGTCTTAACTCTTAATGTCTTTGAATCAATTAGTAACTGGCTATAGATGCTACATAAAGCCGAGAATACAGCTCGAAAATTTCGGAACCAACCTCATCCTGATCAACCAACGCTTTAATATCTGAAATTCTAATATCAATCCCGGCAACTCCAAGCAAATCTTGGTCGCTTCCATTGGTCATGGTGTCAATAATTGGCATTGACACTGTTATAACTGCGCCTTCAAGTTGGGCATCCATGTACGGACCGCTCCACGTAGGCACACGATCCTCGACAGATACTCCTGAAACTCAAGCCCATAGTCTCAAATAGATGTTCGCAAGCACTGCCCAAAAATTGAGTATAAAAATTTTACAAACTTTAATTCACTGGTTTGAAAGCCACAAGTCCATCACGTGTTTTAAAATATAATCCACGTTTATTTAGATTTCAACATTCGTGTTTTCTATTAATGTTCAGTTGAAATAAAAGTAAGATTAGTAAATTTAATATAACATAACAGGCATATTTTTTGAGACAGATATCAATTCCGTAAACAACTAACCTTGAAGCGTAAGCGCCCATGGACGTCCCAAGACCGCGAGATAATCACGAGTGTGATACCGTAAATCACCAAGTGAATCAATTTGAGCATAGTATCCCGCATTGTCACACGCCAATTGACGCAATGAATCAATATGATCTGTCTGTGCTCCGATAGGGAACGCGAATATACGGATCTAAAACGGTATATATTCTCTTAAAAACGGATTAATATCCAGCTAATCAAACTTATATTTCAAACGAAAAATGACCAACGCTTCAATCATATCTAAAAACACAGCAATGGTGTTGCAGACACAGTTACCAACGTTCATTGCTAATAGCAAAACCAGGACGCATGACACCTCTCCCAACGATGTCCTGCTCTCAGCACTCTTCGACAGATTCTCTTTATTCCATCAATGGATGTACTTTGGAACAGCACAAAGGAAGCGTTAGGTTTCTTCGTGACGGTGGTCCCCTACCACATAGCAGTCAATGCGCCAGCTCAGCATACTATATGCAAGTTTGCTAGCCTATATCGGCTGGAGGGAACTCAAGTGTATTGTTCTGCCCCTTAGCATGCTAAGTTAATTTTTCTCTTAACCAACAACTTTGTACGTATACATACATTAGTTACATGAATGGTTTCAAATTTCGCGCCAATTAAAATTGTGTGTGCGACATTTTCTATAAAACTTCAGCTAAAAATCTGAAATGTCCAACGTTTATTATTAAAATTCAAACGATTTAAATACCCATTCTAATGCTTCTGCTTCACATTGTGCTAAACGAAACTAGCTTGGTTAATTAATAATAATAACTGACTTACTGAAACATTAAAATTGCCTTCCTCATCCCGAGGTACATATTTTTCAATGACTTCGGTTGCATATTCTTCAGTTCCATCAGTAAAAAGCAAGATAAACCGCGATCCTCCTAAAATCAATCAGCAATAAGAACAATGGCAACCACGGCACAGAACCTCTGACAGAGAATATTTCATAAAACTGCTAAAGATAACAATATTTGATATCGTGTTTATCAAGAAAGGCTGGTTGTACGATATTTGAAATATCAACTACAAAAGACCATTATGAAAACTGTGTCGTAACTTGAGCAAATGTTTTCTTTAAGTTAAAGTTAAAACCAAAATTCTGCCATTTTGCAGCCGCTATGCCATGATATCTGAGAACTTGCCTAAGGCTACCGTAAAAACAAGCGAGCATCTTAATTATTGAGGTCTGTCCTCACTGGAAGACAGGGGAACTGGGGATTTAGAGTCTGCAAAGCTTAAGCTTAATGTTAGGCTTTTGTTTAGGTTTAGGTTTAGGATCAGTAGACAAGCTTCCCTAATTAACATGGACCAAAACCAACGTCTGACGCTTAAGTAATCACCTGAAGACTGCCGTTCTGACTCGGCCACTGACTCGTTGTCAAGATGAGCAAATTGTTCAAATGCAAACTCCATTGCACGATCCAAATGTGACATGTACTTTTCTTCAATACCGCTCATTTTGCGAGCAATAAACTACAATAAGACAACAGCAATCAAGCATAGCAACAAAGTAATCTTAGCAACTAAAACTTACCTTATGTACCCATTGTAACATTTATTGTTATCACACAATCCGCAATCCGTATGCTGCTGAGGGATATAGATTCAAGCACTAGTAATGACTATATTCTAAAAGGCTCATCAATAAATTAATCACGACCTTGGAACTCACATGTTCAAAACCTCATAAGTAAACGTAGAACAAATTTAAATTTTAAATAATTTTCAGTAAACGCTATCACCACAAACAAAAAGTTTCAACTCAAATCCTATATATTAAGATTGCAGATACATTTGAGAATCGAAGTAAACTTACAAGTTTATTGCGAGAAGTCGCTCTGTGAAATCCAGGAGCACATGAAACTACATTTCCAACATTTTTGTGATACTGAAACGAATATCACATCATAAACAGTAGCATGGGCGGCAGAAAGAGTGGAGCTACCGCCCCGCCCCCCGATATATGTTGTATATAGCTGATTTATTGAAGCAAAAATGAAACAATTAAAAAACATAATGTCCGAGTTACAATAACATAAAGGCACACCCGTCCTGCAAAAAATTCATTGGCTACCAGTGTTTGACAACCATTATAACTGTGCAGCAAGAGTTTTGAGCGAAGTTGAGATCAAAAACAGCATACGTACATAAGAATCTTGGCCAAAACATGCCAGTCCCTATCCGACCTCATTTAAGGTGCTAAAAAGTACACAAGTGTCCATTTTCGTATTTGCTGATTTTTTCAAATTTATTCCTTTCCATGGGAAAATTGTACGTACAAATGTCGTCGACAACTTTAAAAATGGTTCAAAATTACGGCCGGTACTAAAGCTGAGTCAATCCTTAAAAGAACGGGTTATTACCCAAACAGCATTAATGTAGTCGTTCGGTCCAAGCGTAGTCATTATCATAAACGCAGCTTGTTTCATCATACGTAACGTTTGTCCGTGCACACTTCCGCTGCTGGAAACAAAGAACAAATTCAAATTGTGCTCAATAAATAAGGCTCAGAAAGTAGTTCAATAACATTTTCTTATAATGCATAATTTAAATTGTTCCGTGGTTTAATTTGATACTTTATTCCTGCCTAAGCTTCATGAGTGGTGGATCGGGGGCACAGTCAAAACTTTACTGAATACAGACAAAATAATTATGCCGAAAATTCATAAAATGCGCATTTTAAATTGTTGCGTGGTTTAATTTGATACTTTATGCCTGCCCTAAGTTTCATGAGTGGTGCATCGGGGGCACAGTCAAAGCTTTACTGAAAACAGACGAAATGGTGGTGCCGAAAATTCATAACTACTTTGGTCATTTATACGTAATTTGTAACTCCCGACATGAAAACTTAAACTATAATTTAGTACGTATTGCGCACATCCTGTGTTAAGTAAACAAGCCAAATTTCATTTCAACAGAACCACAAATTATATAAAATTAAGCACTACAAAACTCCTTATGTGCTACTGTTTCAGCTAAACTTACTAGTCCAACAGCAAAACAACATCTTTCGGTTGAGCAACGGCTGCTGTGTACCTGTGTAAAACGTCAGCAGTCTGTTATAATAAAGGCGACACAAATTATATGAGATAGACAATCAAAAACGCTCTTAGTTGATTAACAATCAAAAATGCCATGCTCACATAAATAATTGTCCAACAACGCAACTATTTCACATTAAAATCCAGCGGTAGAAATATTGCTTACATTAACAACTAAACAAACATTATGTATATGTGTTGGGTCTTTTCCGTTATCCCCACAGTCCGCGTTTGCCTGAAAATCGTTGGATTTACAATATTTTTCATATTTGAACTTGCCTGGGCCTCCTCTGATCATTTTACGCCTAAATTTGAATTTCTGAAAAATCCGTTTTAAGGTCCAAAGCCCCTTGGGACCCCAAAAAAATGTCAAAAACTGTGATCCGTTCTATGCCATTTATTGTCAAATAACTGATTTGGCGCAATGCCAACGATTTGGGTCGGCGCCGAAAGCTGCATCCAACAGTTTATAATTTGTCAAACTTTTTGACAAAAAATTTCTTTGCGTCCCGAGGGGGAGACCTCGTGACGTTAAAAAATCGAATTTTTCAAAAATTCAAATTTAGACTTGAAGAGTCATGAGAAGATCAAATATGCAACAATTTTAAAAATCAAACCATTTTTGGGTAAACGCGGGCCGGTGGATAACGAAAAAGACCCTTATTACCAAGGGCGGTTACGCGGATCAAATAAATCGACCGAATATCCGTGCGGTGCCGTCTTCCAAGGTCTAGCTAAAATTTTATTCAAACAATTACTTGCTTTTGCAGTGTTCACAACCGAAATGTATACATACTATTCTACTCATCCCTTTCCAAAACTATTCCGCATTTTGAATCACTAAATAATGTGGTATTGGTGTACAACTTCGGGAACAATAAGAAACTGTTAATTTAGCTATAGAAGTATCTAACATGATTTTGCAGACTAATATCTTCTCACAGACAATGATCTTTTCACTACAACTCAAAACAAAGTTATGAAGCTAACAAGTCCAAAGGTCGCATCCATCGTAAAGCTTTTTAATTACCTAAATTGTGCTAACCTGGAAATATTTTAGTCAGTCCTGCTGCAAAACCGATGTACTGCCTCCATAATGCCGAATTCTGTTCCCGATTCTGGCGAAAGGTAGTTTCCAAATCTATGCTCCACTGAAGCGCTTCTTGTGATAACAATCTAGGATTACAATTTTCGTTTGGCTCTAAATTAAGAACGAACATACAAAAATTCATCACATATTCCCATGGACTATGTACATAACTCTATATAAAAATAATAAATCATTTATATACGTCTTAATTTACAATATTGGTATTATACGGTCATGATGATTCTCTTTATAGGATTTGATCAAATTTTGAAACCACGAACGCCAATTATTGGATCAAACACTCATAATCGATTTTAAACAAGTGAGCACCTCTCACCTCCAGAATATCCAACATATACATCGATGGGCTTGTGAATACCAGAGACTTGATCGAGATGTTCTTGAGTCATATTCGCAGGCACATTTGATAAATCCAAATAGGACACACATGTCTAAACGCAGTGTTACGGTGTTATGTGTCGTTAACAATACAAAATTCGGCAGCGCCATAAATGTATCATAGCCCTGGCTTCACAAACACACGTCAATCCAAACTCAACGAAAATTTGCCGTTGGCGCTACTTTAACACTTGTCACAAACCGGTTTTAACACGCGTTGAGGTAGGTCAATACTTCCTAAACACCCTTATCACCTGTTACTTAACCTTTTCTCAACGAAAAATTTCTATTGACCCTGCAGGTGGCCTCGCCTCAACTCTTGTTTCCAACCTACCCAACCCAGCTACCCACCAAACGCGGAACATATTTCTCTTAAAAATATTTTGTAAAACTATATTTGTCGACACGTATGCTGTCGGCTAGCAGCAACATTTTTTCTAATTTTATTCTTTGGTTATATTTATAAATTTGTTTTTATTTTCTAAATTTCTGAACCTATTCCAAATAGAACTTAACATGATATTGAATGGTGCGCAAGTCATACAATATTCCTAAATATGAGCAAAAATATTAGTAAGTAAGTCTAAGCAACAACTAATCCTAGCCTAATCAGAAAATATTCCTTAGCCTAAGAAATTAGCCACTTTGATGTACTGCTGTAAATTAAACAAATATAGTATTGTCCATTAGGAATTTTGCCACAAAACTGTGTTAAACACCCCTTCACGTTTTGTTGCATTAAGATAAAAAATTTAAATAGAGGAACAGTTTACGAGTGGTTTGTTAACCCTAAGCTATGAAACATTTTGCGGCGCCTCTGAATTTTATGAATTTTATGTTGTGAACGGCGCATTACGTGAACATAAAAAAACTGAACCACGCAATACCTAAATCGCCTAAGCACTATATCTATCGCTAGCTAAACCATTACGCCTTAGCTCAAACAAGAAAGCAATCACTCGAACTAACATGCTTAGTTTTGTCTACCAAAATACACCATAGTACTCTATTGTACCACAATTATTTCAATGCAAGTTAAGCCACAAAATGTATTTTGTCGGTCCCAGCGTACATAGCAGATAATGTTCCTTTTTATACCCCGTCTCTGCTGCACGCGAGCAAAAAATATCGAAAACTTTTTGCTAGTCGCATAACCTTTCGAAAACTTTAACAACTTTTAATTCTGCGAACATGCAGCTTTTAATAATAAACAAGCTTCCGTATACATACATTATAGTTTCCTCCAGCAACGAAATCTGAGGCAACGGTCTCTGCTTGTCGAACCAAGTTCTAAAACATACTGTACCAGAATGCACTATATTAAAGAAAACCATTCCGTTCTTGCTGCACTGCATACATCAATTAAACAGTTCAGAAAAGACCCTAAATTTTCTGCGCTTCAAAACATATTCGAAGAGCAGGTTATCGAATGCGGTCTCAAATTCGTTAATGAATGAGCGAACTCCACTGTACAGGACAAAACAAACATTTGTTTCAAACGCATTAGACGCAAAGATTAAACATCTGTTTTACTTTTAACGGGACTTTTCTTTTTAAACAAATTTTACCCGCAGCGCCATCACAGTTTTCTCAAAGACTTTATCCAATCGTCTTTTAGCATCGTTTCCTTTTGATACAACGTCCGATGCGTCAACTTTATGCACCGATAGTGACCCTTTATATTCCGAGTGAAATGCCTGAAACAAATATATATTCTAAGACATAAACGATTTTAATACATTTTACTGCCAAGCATTTAAACCAGAAAATGAGCTATAAGTTTGCTATACGTATTTCTGTGAGCTTCTGTTTTACTCTGAATACTAAAGTCTTTAGGCTTTAACACTTTACGCCAGATTATGCAGTGCCCAGACCAACCCGATTTCGAGCTTACCAAGAAAGATACGACAGATCTTATATAGGGAAGGTACGAATATGGCTCATATACGCTCCTTCTACCTTTTACTTGGCTCAGGCTTGACTGAGCCTTACACTGCAAAAATGGTGAGTCAAATTGACTCTCTACGAAACAGGCTTTTCGCGACTAGAAGGCTGAGTCAAATTTGACACCGCCAGAGTCAAATTCGATTCACTGAGCGACTCTGTTGAGTCAAATTTGACTGTTGCAGGGTCGAATTTGCCTCTGTTTATTCCGGAAAAGCCTATTTCGGAGAAAGTCAATTTGACTCACCATTTTTGCACTGTACTCTCATGCTTTAGGCAGTGGCGGAAGAAAAGTGTTACCCATGCGTAAAAAACCTTAGTGTACAGACTAAAGCCTGCATATGCTTGGAAATGTAAAGAGCCCAGAGCCTTGGCACAATTTTCTCTACACCCAGTTTAAATAAAGTGTGCTTCTGTACATACGCTGTAAAAAGGGGAGTCAAATTAACTCTCTCGGAAATAGGCTTTTCCTGACTACACAAACTGAGTCAAATTTGACTCCGCCAGAGTCAAATTGGACTCACTGAGCGATTGAGTGAATCGAATATGACTTTGACTCAGTTTGTGTAGTCAGGAAAAACCTATTTCCGAGACAGTCAAATTGACTCCCCATCTTTTAAAGTGTAGTGTCGACAATGAATGTTAAAAAAGTAAATGTTAAAAATGACCTTTTGCAATGAATCGAACGCTGTTAATTTCATAAATTCATTTTCGACCTGTTTTCCGAATGTCGCAGCGGTTTGATCGACAAGTTTTTTCGAATGGAAGCTGTAAAAAGAGAATTACTTAAAAATTGTCAACAGATAGAGAACGCCACCTTCGATGGGCATGGATTTTTTCAACCAATGTGGTTTATGCTTCAAGTACCGGTGAACGGAGAAAAATCACTTTTCAGCCCCAACGTCCACTTTAAGAAGCAGATGCCTATGCTCGCTAGACCTGTTAAGTCTGAGCCTAAGCCTAAAGCCTAAGCAAAAAATGTAATCTAGAATCTAAACGTGCTCTTTTATAGACCCACCAGAAACCTGGACGCCCCTTAAAGTAACATGGGCCAAAATTATATAACCTAATTCAGCTAACCTTGGCGAGACAGGTGTAAACTGATCATGATATGAAATTAAAATTTTAGAAAAGTTGATTAAGGAAAATGGAAGCATAAAAGTTTTCAATTTAAAGTATTTTTATACTAAAATTCATTTCAACAACTCGTCGTACTGTAGTGACCCGAATAAGATGGGGGACTGATATTTATTTGGCCTCTCCAGAGGGTACCCTCCCTTGTTATTCGGTTACGGACTGTTATTTATTTTTAACCCACGCTCCGCCGCCCTTCGTTACTGATATATATATCAGGTACTGCAATTATTCGTTGAATTAAACGTTTGTCTTGTGTCAATAGCTTGAGTGATAATACAAGGATATACTTAGGAATACCCTTTCAAAATTTAAGTACGCTTTAAAGTTTCGAACTCAAATTATTTGGTCCTGGAGTCATTTATGAGCTACAATTAGGGTTAATTGACATTTATTGACTCTAATTAGGGTTTCGGGACTGTATTCGCTTACGGACTCTTATTAGGGATACGGCCTCCAATTGATTGGGACTCAAAATGGGGACGGACCCCCTATTACCCAACTCCCTCTTATTCGGATCAATACAGTACGTTTAGGTACACATTTCATTGTTAAACCGAATGTGCGCCTAGACCAGGGGTTAATAGGATTTGGTTCAGGTTTGCGCGATTAGGTGCACACTTCTGTTGATGCTATACAACTGACTTCATATTTACGCTTATGGATAAAGCAGTGATTTAAGGTGGGTATGGGGTTCCATGAAGCTGGGCGAGAAAGATTTGGTCACCCCACTGGGTAATAGGCCGACAAGTATTCGGGGCATAATGGAGCACAATAATGAAAATGAATTTGTTTCGGTTTTGACATTTTTTAACCTTAATAGTATAAACCAGAATTTTTTTCGCAACATTTACCTAAAATTTTTTACCGTTCATCGCATTTTTCTGATCCGCCATTTCCGGTTTAGTTAAAAACTGCAAAAGTTGTTGGAAGAATAATTGCATAAAAAATATATAAATCAACATAAAAATCGCTGAAATGCTCTTGAATATTTCGTTGTAGACTGCTATTTTTGCGGGTCAGGTGCTGAACGATGTTTTCTTGAAATCTCATCGAACCGGCTTCAAAATAACCCTGGCCGAAGCGGTACAGTTTGAGAGGCGAAAAAGGTCGTTTCACTGGCATGTCTGTGGTGGACGCTTAGCGGGAAACATTTTCCGGCTATTTTCAAGTGACTTACTTTGGAACACCACGGTCGGCAATCAACCAAGTGACACACGCGTACAAAACAATTGCCACAATCTGGTAATTATTACCCATTCAGGATAAGATTATCACGCCATTTTTTCCTTCGATTTATATTCTGTATATATATTTGTGTATAGCTTAAAATTAAGCTTAATACTCTGTTCGGTGATTCTACAAAGTTGTTTCAACTATTCCGTATACCATGCCTTTTTAATGGCTTAACCACTGGCTTATAAAAGGGCTATTCCTAAGCCTAAGCCTAAGCCTAAGCCTAAGCCTAAGCGTATGGATGAGTTTATTCCAAAGTCTAATAAAGCCTAAGCCTAAAGCCTAAGCCAAGCAAAAAAATTAGTCTAAAGCTTAAGCTTACTCTTTTCTAGTCCACAGAAAAACGTTCCGCCCCTGATCTTTACATGGGCCGTAATTTTGAACTCTGTCAATGTACGGAAATAGTGAGATCGGACTATATATACCTCTCGACTCTTATTCGGATCTCTAACGTAGTGGGATATATCTACTCAAAATTGTTCGACAGTAAAAAAACAGTTTCACATGCTGTAAATATCCCGCAGTATGACCACTGGTCACCATTATTTTCTCGCTTGCTGCCCTCGCTCACAAAAGAAACATTTACCCTAAATCCTTCAAGGAAATGACTAGAAGCCATTTAGTATTAATACTTGACCTAAGAGTGCATGATACAAGAGTATGCAACTATTGGGGTTCCGCATGGTACAAAATGTACCACCGGGCGTTGCGTTTTGGGCCGATCCCACCGTTTTGTTTAGAGGATGGTCGTTGTTACATGCAAATTGTTGGCGGATATATAAAGTGCCATCGTTTGCTCAAATTGTACCCCCTCTAAATAAAGGGGGGTAGGCCAAAACCGCACGCAACACGCGTCCAGGGTACATTCTTTTGTACACAGAATATACCCAGTTGCATACTCTTGCTAAAGTATGCATCATCCACTCTTGCTTGAACTAATATTCAAATTTAGTTAAGCTATATTTTATGGATTTAGGACGTGAACACGGACCCTGAATTGGCAGTGGCGTAATCGTTACACGGGTACGGACCCCCCAATAGTTTTACCACTAACATTTTCCAATAAAATCAAAAGAATAACGGTGCAGAAAAAGGTATAACGGATTTGTTTAAGCAAATATATTTTTGTTTGGTTATAGGACTAAAATCATTTTTCACAACCCAGTGCCGAATCAGGCAAAAATAGCGGCTCCCTTCAAAATCGTGGGTGCTTGCGCCGAACCGCAGTACAGGATCCAGGTATTTTTCGAGGTTGACCGAGGTGGCTTTCTTTGCCCGTCAAGGCTCGTATACAGTCTACACAGATCAAAAACAACGGGGAACGCACGCGGCCGGTTTCGGTTTACCGTTTTGGTCATTGACCTTAAATTTCAACACGGGGCATGATCCTGGTTTCATTTTGAGATATTAAACGATACAATGAAGGTGATGCGAGAGAGCGTAGCGAGCGAGAAAATTTTTATACATTTATAGTAGTCTGCTGGCCGTTTTAAAGGCCTGTCAAGTCTGTGCCATCATTAAAAGACTCACGGCCGAGGTAACGTAGTAAATGAAAAATCGCGAGCGATGCGAGCGAGAAGCCAAACACATTAACCCTTTCTCGCATGATTATCGGATATACACTGCGCTGAGTTGCCTATGGGCAACTCAATGTGAGAAGGGGTTAAACGCGGCGGGTTTTATTTTAACTAAGTAAAAAGGGCACACAGCCGCACGTCATGCGGGTTTTGGCTCTTGTACATTTCTTCCACAATGTAAAGATAGAAATTAGACACAAGCTTAAGCTTATATGAGAAGGCTGAGGCAAAGGCTTAAGGTTATGCTTATGCTTAGATAAGCCTTTTTATAAGGCTTAGCCTAAGCTTAAGCCTAAGTCTAAACCCCTGGGTTTTAGTGTTCTTAATACAATAGCACGGCTATAACAGGGCTGTAAACAGTAGTATAAGCATATTCCTAAATCTAAGCATAAACCTAATACCTAAGCATAACGTAAGAATGAGATTAATACTGTAGCGATCGAATAAGAGGGGGTTATAAAAGGTGGAGTCCCCATTTTGAGTCCCAATCAATAGGAGTCCGTATCCCTAATAAGAGTCCGTACTCGGATAAATTCCCTAAACACTAGAGTAAATAAATGTCAATTATGCCTAATTGTAGCGCATAAATTACTCCAGGACCAAATAATTTGAGTTCGACACTTTAAAGCGTACTTAAATTTTGAAAGGGTATTCCTAAGTATATCCTTGTATTATCACTCAAGGTATTGACACAAGACAAACGTTTAATTCAACGAATAATTGCAGTACCTGATATATATCAGCAAGGAAGGGTGGCGGAGGGCTGGTTGAAAATAAATAAGAGTCCGTAACAGAATAACAAGGGGGTACATTCTGGAGAGGCCAAATAAACATCAGTCCTCCTCTTATTCGGGTCACTGTAGTACCTAAGCGTAAGCCCTAAGCCCAAAAGCATTGCGTAAGAATGAGCTTAATACCTAAGCCTAAGCCTAAGCATAGCTTAGGAGTGAGATTAATACCTAAGCATAAGCGTAGGCGAACAATATATCTAAAGCTTAAACTTAATGTATGGCAATCCTGTAGAAAAACATTCCGCCCATGATTTTTACATGAGCCGGCGATTCAACCTGGCCTGCTATAACCAGTTCAAAAGCGATAACCATGCGTCATTTAAAATTAATAATTGAAACCCAAACAGTCTAACCCTTATTAGGATCAAAATAAATTTCTATTTCACATAAAAAAAGGCCGTCGAACATGTAAAAAATATATACGAAACTCGATTCGATTCACATATACACATGACACGTATTAACAGTCATGAAATAACCAAACACACAGCCAGATATAAAGGCACCCATATGCCCACAGCGCATAGTACCAGTTCGTTTTTCACTATTCGCCCATGTATGCCATAAGCTTAGCTTACCATTAACCAGACTGCACCAGGCCGTAGAGCATAGCGTTGTGTGATCTCCTATATTAAGTTCATTGTGTCTATGCTTGTGAAAGTACACAGCAAAAAATGGTGAGTCAAATTGACTCTCTCCGAAATAGGCTCTACGGGACTACACAAATTGAGTCAAAATTCGACTCCGGCAGAGTCAAATTCGATTCACTGAGTCGCATGTTTGACTCTGGCGGAGTCGAATTTGACTCAGTATGTGTAGTCCCGTAGAGCCTATTTCGGAGAGAGCCACTTTGACTCACCATTTTTCGCAGTGTAGGAAACGTAAACAAGAATAAGAACTTGTTGGCAATTATTACTGAGGACCGTTACAATCGTGTAAAGTCTAAGCCTGAGCCTAAGCCTAAACCTCAGCGAGCTCATATAAAGATCTCAAGGGCGGAACGTTTTTCTGTTTGACTAAAAAAGAGTAAAGCTTAAGCTTTAGACAAATTTTTTGCTTGGCTTAGGCTTAGACTCACGCTTCGGAATATGCTCATTCTTACGTTTAGGCTAAGGCTTGAGCTTAGGATTTAGGCTTCGGAATATGCTTATACAACTGTTCCGCCCCTGTTCTTTACATTGGACGCTCAGCGTATAAGGATAAGCTTATAACTAGATCTAGGCATAAAGCTTAAGCCAAAGTCTTAGGTGCAAAAATTGGTCTAAAGTTTAAGCTTACTCTATTGCAGTTCGCACGGAAAGACGATCCGCCCCTCCAACTATACATGGGCTGAACTTTACAAAATAGCAAAGTTTAAAAAGCAAAAAGCTACGTTTGTGTGCTTGCAACAAAAACACAGTATAGAGAAGACAAAATAAGCATCATGTTGATACTTTTCCTACACAAAAATTTTACCCGATTCATAAACTGAAAGCATTACATAGAATATGCTTAGGTTTAGCCATAGATTTAGCCAGTGTCCAAGCCTAGGTTTAGACTTAGAAAAATGATAAATAGTAATATGGGATCGAATTGTTGATTCAATTTATATTAAAGCAGGAAATGCAAGCAAGTATAAGGGTGACGGGGTTTGCACGTAGCGAGATACGCTTTTTTGTGTCAGTAGATCAAACTTTGCTGCGACCTTAATACTCATATTCCTGTTTAGGCCAATGTACACGCAGAGTAATTTGCCTTAAAATTTCAAAACTCCTACTTTCTTAAAGTTTCAAGTCATAAATGTCTTGTTTTTCAGCCTTAAACAGCTCAGAAATTAGTTTCTTAAACTGTTAAAACATTATTGTCTTATATTCAAGAAATTGATTTTGCTCATTTACAAGAAACAAATTTCGTTCAAGAAATATTTGTCTTATACTTAAGAATTTATTTTCTGATCTTTATGCATGTAAAAAGTTTCATCGTTGATACTTTTAAGAGTACATAAAAATCGAATTTCAAAGATATTTTGGGTTGAGCTCAGGCTTCCCACAAACTTAGTTTACGTCTTGGACGTATCTCGGGTTGTAAAATTAGAATATTGGGATGAGCTTTAGCCCCCAAATCGAATTTCAAAGATATTTTGGGTTGAGCTCAGGCTTCCCACAAACTTAGTTTACGTCTTGGACGTATCTCGGGTTGTAAAATTAGAATATTGGGATGAGCTTTAGCCCCCAAATCGAATTTCTTATATATTTTGGGTTGAGCTCTGGTGTAGCACATACTTTTTTTATGTCTTGGACGTATCTCGGGTTGTAAAATTAGAATATTGGGATGAGCTTTAGCCCCCAGTTCTGTAGCCGGTTTCCATGCCAAGTCTGTTCGTTGTATTTCTGACATATTTGTCTTTATATCACAGAAATATTTTTCTTAATCGTTCATAAAACAAATATTTAAATTTAAGACATTTAAGTATGAAAACATTTAGACCAATGTTTCTGAAAATTTAAGAAATAAAAATCTTGAATTCATGAAATATATGTCTGGACTCTGTGTTAAGACATAACTGTGTTAAATTTCAGATAATAGCTCTTGAATACAAGACAAGTTATTTTGTGCGTATAGAAAAGGCCGTTACAGGCCTAAGCGTACTTTTGAATAACTTAATCCCTAAGCATATCCTTAAGCAATAAATTGTCGAAAGCTTAAGCTTACTCTACACACAAAATAAATTGACTTGAAATTTCAAGACTCCTATTTTCTTAAATTGTCAAGACATAAATGTCTTATATTTCCGACTTTTATAGCCTTAAACGTTCAAGGAACTTGTGTCTCAAAATAGTTAAGACATAAATGTCTTATATAAAAGAAATTACTGTTTCCAATTTATAAGACATAACTTTCTTCCTTTCAAGAAACAATTGTCTTATATTCAAGACTAATTTTCTGATTTTTATGTATGCAAAAAAGTTGCTACGTTTGTATTCTTGAGAGACCATATAAATAATCGAAGTTCAAAGATATTTCGGGTTGAGCTAAGGCTCCCTTCCCAACCTAAGTTTACGTTTTGGACGTATCTTAGGTTGTAAAATTAGGGAATTTGGTTGAGCTTAGCTCCCAATTTAGAACGCAACTTCCCTGACAAATCTTACAAAACATGTCTTTTATTTCTCAGGTACATTTGTCTCATATTTCAGAAATATTGTCTTAATCGTTTATGAAATAGACTCTTAAATTTAAGACATTGAAGTGTTAAAAATTTAAGACACATATTTCTGAAAGTTTCAGAAATTAATGTCTTGCATTCAAGAAATATAGGTCTGGAGTCTAAATTAAGACATAATTGTCTTGAATTTAAGAAAATACTTCTTGAATATAAGAAAATGTTTTTTGAGCGTACGATTTCAGAATGTAGAAATATCGTTCAAGCTGGGATACTGGGATTTCGGAGTACTGTCGCGAAGGTATGATTTTGGAATTTGGAGTTTTGAAGTTACTGTATACAGTCGCACGTGGGATTTCGGACTCCGGGATATAGTATAACAGAGGTAACGTCTAGTGAGACACCCCGTGTTGATCATCAGAGTCCCTCATACAATCAAATCAGGATTCCATATGTTTCACCCGGGCCCTTTATGTTTGACTGGGTTCCGCGTACCGTTTACCCAGACCCTTATCACACTATATCATTGAAATGCTGAAATTATCCGAAAAAAATTTGCTTTGTGCAGCAGATTCCAAGTTTTTGACCATTTAAAGATTTTGAAATACCAGCATTTGGTTTACTTTTACGAATGTCCGAAACATCCTTTAGATAAATTCATAGAATCTGCTTATGGTGTCGAGGCCATCTCGGTGGGAGCAGTGAAATGATTACCTCGGCTCTTGGATATAGAAGGTGACATTTTGGAACACTGCTACAATTAAGATTTTGGGGATTTACGGTCGCTGGCGATGTTAGATTTCCATTGATGAGTAGAAGGTGAGAGACTGTGCTCAAGACAAAGCCTATTCCAAAGCCTAATCCTAAATCTAAGTCTAATCCTAAGCATAGCATAACCTTCAGCCTAAATCAAAGTCTAAGCCCACGGAATTTCTTGCATGAATACCATTGGAATCACAAAATCCTGAAATTCCAAATTCTCACCACAAACAAAAACTGTCAGTTTTTATAGCTGGGACGGCCATTGTTACTTTTAGGGGCGTTCTGGTGTTGGCTTTCTAAAAGAACAGGTATAAATTCTAGGTTACATTTATTGCTTAGGCTTAGGCGTTGGCCTAGGCTTTATGCTTAGGAACACATTTTTGCAACGCTTAGGCCTAGGCTTAATGCTTAAAAACACATTTTTGCAAACGCTTAGACTTAGGCTTAGGTTTAGGAATACGCTTAACCTACTGTTGCGCCCCTAAAAGTAACATTGACCGCTGGGACGGTGGCGTTTTGACACGGCAGAAACGTTTATATATGCCATATTATTTAAGCCTTTTTCTGCAGATATTTTTACAGCGGATATTGACTCAACGTTAATAGAAACAAAACTTAGCGACGCATCTTTTGTAAAGCCAACTTTTACTGCCGAAATAGAATCCAAAACTGCTTCATACCGCTTGTACCTTTTCCCCCCACAGGCATGGGACAAGGCTTTCCGTAACACGGGCCGATGTAAAGATCAGGGGTGGAACGTTTTTCTGTGGGACTGCAATAGAGTAAGCTTAAGCTTTAGACTATTTTTGCTTAACTTAGGCTTAGGAATATGCTCATTCTTACGCTTAGGTTTTAGGCTTAGGCTTAGGTTTAAAAATAAGCTTATAATACAGTTCCGCCCCTGTTCTTTACATTGGCCCTTAACATGCATAGGCCAAATTTCATTGTCTAATTCGAAAACTACTGTTATGACCCGAATAAGATAAGGACTGATATTTATTTGATTTCTCCATAGGGCACCTTCTGTTATTCGGTTACGGACTGTTATTTATTTTTAACCCGCCCTTCGTTACTATCCGGTATGCAACCATCCGTTGAATTAAACGCAAATTTGCTTTGTACCAAAAGTTTGATCGATAATGCACGATCATACTTAGAAATGTACTTTCAAAACTTAAGTATGCTTTAAAGATTCGAACTTTTATTGGGTCCTGGGATCATTTATGCACTACAATTCGAGATATTTGTCATTGATAAACTGTAATTAGGATTTAGGGATTGGATCCGCTTAAGTACTCTACTCAAAATGGGGGAGCCCTGTCTTTTTTCGCCCCCTCATATCCGGGTCACTACAGTACGCGTAATAACTTCAATGGGGTGTGTGCTAGAACCTTGGTCCTGTTTTCCAATAAATGACTCAGGTTTATGGTTTATGACAATTACTTGGAGCCGTACCTACAGCAAGCTTTGGTTTTGGTTCGCTCCGCGCTAAAACGATAGCGCAAACACAATTTTTACTTATTAAAGGATATACTTTTATACTATGAATAAATATGCATATTTTTTCACAGTTACATAATTAATACAACACGCACAACAAAATAATCAAATAGGTATTCACTTTCTGTACGAGATCGAGGTAAGTATTTTCCAATGATTATAGCACCTATCATCAGTTAATAGCGAATGGTTTGTGCAGATAGTAATTGCTAATTTTCAGCTTAAACATTACAAGCTTATACAATGATCGAATCGAAAAAGGAATTATACAGCTGTTGCCGATGACTGTCAGGGAAACTTGGGGTCAATTTGTATAATTTTCAAGGCGCCCATTGGTGACAGACATTGTACACTGTTGAAAATATAATTCTAATATTATTTCACGCTGGAGATGAAGCAACGCCCAGAGGGGGCACCATACAAGAATTAGAGCAATGGCGCTCATGGCTACTCCAATGGCTTTGAGACACTGTTGCGGGCCCGTCGTCCAAAGGAGACCAGGGTGGCTCAGTCCCTTTCCAGGAAGAATTTTGCTCCCCCTTCGTAGAAAATTTTCAACCTTGCTTGTAAGTCATCGAAATCCGTGGTATGCCACTCCTGAAAAATGTTTAATCTTTCTAGCAAAGTGAGCTAGCTACATGCCTGCACTGTAAATAATTAAATCTACCTTAGACAAATACACTTAAAACAAAGCCACACTGTAAATTCCAGTGAGTTGTTTTCAACCCAGACTGAATTGATTCACTTAGACTGAGTTCGAACTATCAGAACTCATAATTCTGAGTTGATACAACTCATTCCGATTTCATTAATCATCGTTCCTGCGGACTCAATTCAACTCCAGAGTGAACATTAACTCAACTCAGAGTGAGTTAAATTTTACTGTTATGAACTCATAAAGAACTTTCCGTCTGAATTGATTAATCAACTCATTGGAATTTACAGTGCATATGTAGATTAGCCCTGTAGCATTAAATCTACTATAGCAACAACTAAAGTTGACCCAAGTTGTGAAATAAATAGTAGAATGACACGTTTTAGAAACACGACTTCTAAATAAACATTAATACATTGTATCATAAAATAATCGGAGTATCAGAAAACACAGTAATATGTGGACCCCTGAATGTCGGTCTGTCTTGCAATTTGGGGCCAATGTAAAGAACAGGGGCGGAATAGTATCATAAGCATATTCCTAAGCCTAAGCCTAAGCCTAAACCTAAGCGTAAGAATGAGCATATTCCTAAGCCTAAGCCTATAAGCCTAAGCCTAAGCCAAGCAAAAAATTAGTCTAAAGTTAAAGCTTACTCTATTCTAGTCGTACAGAAAAACTCTCCGCCCCTGATCTTTACATGGGCCCAATCGGGTAACAAAGCCGTCTCTAACAATCGCCAATGGTTGTTCCGGACAGCCCAAACAACTGCTAGACGAAACAGCGTTCACCAGTATGAAATACCTATTAAAACGAAAAACGTTCTTCAACTGCAACAGAGTTGCGTTTGCAGTATTCATTCTGGTTGTCATGAACAACAATTAGCATTTTTGGATCGCTCAGCTGCCAACTGCGGGGGGGGGGGCAAACAGGTGTTCAGAATGCATACAAGTATAGACGTAAAAACGAACAACTATACACATAGCTCAATAACATCACAGACTAGATTTAAATTTTACCTTTAAAATGTATTAAATAATTATTAAAAAATACTGAAATTAATTATTACCGGCTAGCTATGGTACCGATGACTAGTTAACGATTTACGGATATATTTTTGGGAGCAGAAATCCTTCAAACTTTGGGCCAATGTAAAGAACAGGGGCGTAACAGTATTTTAAGCATATTCCTAAGCCTAAGCCTAAGCGTAAGAATGAGCATATTCCTAAGCCTACACCTAAGCCTAAGCTAAGCAAAACAATAGTCTAAAGCTTAAGCTTACTCTATTGCAGTCCCACAGAACAACGTTCCGCTGCTGATGTTTACATGGGCTAAACTTTACAACAACTGCGCAAAAATGCCAGTTTCAGGCTGTAAGCAATAAAATTTTGTCGCTTGCTACGCTCGAACGCAACAAAACTTTTGCACGTCGCGATTGTATTCCAAAATGAAGTCCTGGTTACGTTCCTTTTAGAGATATTTGGCTCAAATTGCTAAAACAAACAACATTTTGGCAGTTTTACAACTTGTTTGCCTAAACGTGCAATTTTACAATTAGTTTGCCGAAAAGAGCAATTTTACAATTAGTTTGCCTAAAAGTACAATTTTACGGTTAGTCTGTCTAAAAGTGCAATTTTACAATTAGTTTGCTTAAAACTGCAAAAACCCGAAGAACTAAGAACATTATTGCAATTTGTTATTCTGCAGTAACCAGTCAACTTAGCATAAATTTGTTACTTTTTAGGGATGTCCCCTGTTTTGCATCGAGGTTCATAATAGAGTAAATGCATAGACTTTGGCTTAGGCCTATGCCAGTATTCTGAAATGTGTGTAAAGCACCTATTACCAGTTGATGATAAGTCTTGTAACTTTCGTATAAATGAATGACAATTTTTGAACAACAGCACATTTGTCACGTTTGATTTGCTGTAATTCTACGCAAAGTTTGAGATACGCAATTGCAGTAGTTTGTCAGTTTGAAAATTTATCGCTAACTGGTAATAGATGCTATACACATTTGAGAATATGGGCACACATTTCATACATATTTATACGCCAATGCTTAAGCTAAGTCTTACGAATATGCTTAAGGCCATGGCACACGTTTTGGCTATCAAATATTAATTTAAGTTCCGCCTTTATCCTAATTGGCAACGTCTATTTCCAATTCTGTTACATCAATTTGAATACCGTTAATTTTGGTTTAAGCTCGCCAAAGTCCTGATACAGAACGATAATAAAATGCCGATGCAAACATTAAAATATTCCATATTATCCTTTTACATCCAACTGTTACATTTTGAGTTACCTTAGCAATTTTTCCCACCTCAGCTGTGAATTGAACCCTAACTCCCAATTGATTAAAAGTCGCAAGCAACTACCACTGTACCATTTAATACCCATCTCTTAAGGCAACTAAGAAAAGCATTGTATTAGTAAGTTAAGCCCTGACGTAATTCTAATATCTAATACGGAACTTGTGCTCTCAAAAATGAACCATGAAGAATCCTAAACAAGGGAAGTTCAAGGATCACAAGTAAAAAATACAGTTTAGAACCAAAACGATACAAAATCCAAAAAATAGTTCCGCACATCACACCTTACCAGGGCGCTGGCGTATCCCAGAAGGCCGAGTCCTGCCTAAAGCCCCCGACAGGAACCAAAACCAAGATTTTTTTTGCATTATTATTTATAAATCTAAAATGGCGTTTGGCTGCTCGCTCGGTTCGCCCGCGAGTTTTTTTCATTGTATCTTGCACGACCCCTTTTTAGAAATTTTTAGATCCAGCCCTGTATCCGGAGATATCCGGTTAAGCACATTGATTACTTTTGGCATAATAGTATACACGGCAAAAATGATAAGTCAAATTGACTCTCTCCAAAATAGGCTCTACGGGACTACAAAAACTGAGTCAAATTCGACTCCGCCAGAGTCAAACGTGCGACTCAGTGAGTCGAATTTGACTCTGCCAGAGTCGAATTTTAATCATTTTGTGTAGTCCTGAAACGCCTATTTCGAACAGAGGCCATTTGACTCACCATTTTTGCGCAGAGTACCTAACCACCATTTCTAAGCCTTAAATTAACGATGATTGCTTGTAATACCAAGTTGGTTTGGAAGACTAAGCCTAAAAAAATTGTATTCTCAAATGGCTATAGCACCTATGAGATAAGCTGTGAACCAAACGAAACATTTATGTCGCTGTAAAACTGGTCAAACCAGTAAAAAGATTGACCAGACGAAACCTGCCGTTTAATTCGATGGCTGAACCCGTTATAAGACCTATTGCCAACTAGTGATAAATGCTATACACAGTTGAGAATACGACTCAAAGTTTCAAATGTAATCAGAAAACAGAAAACCTATCCATAATAGCGATTATACATTGAGCATTATTTATATACCGGAAAAATCTGTTTCCGACCCTCGAAGTAACCCAGGAAATAAGTGTTTTTCGCTTAAAATTAGTTTCGTTGCCAAAATTATAAACCCATAAGAACATAATTAAAATTTAAAAAACAAGTAGCACATGAAACCAAACATAAATATAATGCATGCAAGCTACAGGTCTGCATTTTTGGCTGGGTGTGCGCTAAATGTTCGATTGGCTGTAGTTCGTATGTTCCTCGACAAAAATTATATACTTAGCAATTTTGTGACAATAGTTCGTGGTTTGTGTGTGGGTCAAAAGTAAGTTTATTACCTGTGAAATTTTGCTCCCACCTATTTTGAGATCCTGGATCCGCCACTGCTTATGTTTGAAAACCTATTACTAACTGATGATAAGTGATAAAGAACATTTGATAAGATTTCTTTGTGCGTTTAGCTTTAACGGCAACTGCAACCTCAACCATTGTTATCGTGTATAATTCATAAAATGTTATTTCGTAATTAACCTTTACCAATGTGCGTGGAATAAGAAGTTGAAATTATTGACACAAGATTAACGGTGACGCTATACTTTTAATGACGTATGACGGCGTACGTCACCGTACGTTTGTCGTGCGGCATGACACGGACTCTATTTAATCTTGCATTCACAACTACTTTTTTGGAACAAAAGTTAAGAAACCTATCACCGAGCTAAAATTTTGTGTTGTGTAACAATATTATCAGCAACGAAAAATTTAAATTTTTACTACTAAAAATTCAAGGCAAAGGTACTAACACATCAACATAAGTCACAGGAAAATAACCAGACGCTCCTGTAGCGGGCAATCGGCCGTCATACCAGTTTTCATCGATTCGTGCCGTCAAATGAACAATTTGTCCTTCTTTTAGCCCGAGTTCACCGTCGTTCAGCGCTTCAAAATCGTACAACGCTCGCGCTTGCGGCTGTTTCGAGTCCGGGGCGCCGCCAGCGACTCCTGAAAATCACAATAATAATAATAATAATAATAATAATAATAATAATAATAATTAAAATAATAATAACAATAATAATAATAGTAATAATAATAATAATATTATTATTAACAATAATAATAATAATAATAATGGCAAGGAAGATGAGAAAAATGGCATTTTAGCAGATGCTAGAATAACCTTCCGGATTCGTACTGATCAGAACAATTTCTCGCTCGCTACGCACGGTTGCAACAACATTTTTTATACAAGAATGTACCCTGGCTTAGGTTTCATTTGTTTACTTAAATATTCCAGAACCAGAGCGAGTTACGATTTTAGAAACGACAAACCAGTCAAGTATATTTGCTTACAATTGTGGATACTGAAATTTCAGACAGGATATTCCGCGTGATACCTAATTGTATTAAAGATCACGAGCGAAGCGAGAAAGAAGCCAAACACCAGGTCAGTACTTAAGCTTTGCACAAGCTTTCGGTTCTGATCCTTGTTGGGGGGAACTTAAGTATGGATAGCCTTCCCTTGCATCACCAGCAACGAACAGTATTGTGGATCGCAAACATCAAAAATTTCTCGCTCGCTACGCTTGTTTGCAAAAGCTTTTGCACCAGAATATCACCGGCCTGATAAATACTTATTATTTTAGCAGATATGTGTGTTCTACTTCAAATTTGGTTACTTAAAATATGCCAGAAGGCTTAACTTAACTTCACTGCGATTAATACACGACAAATCGATTATTGCTAATCAAATGCGCAAAACTTTCACATACTTAAATAGAATTTCAGAACCCTAACCAATTTCCAACCTACCCACCCCCTGTTTTAAGCAGAATTTCAAAACCCCAACCAATTACCATCCCTCCTTTTAAGAAGAATTTCAAAACTTCAACCTATTACCAACCAACCGCCCCCCCTTTAAGTGAAATCTCATAACCGCAACCAATTACCACTCATGTTTAAAGTAGAATTTCAAAAACTCAACCAATTTCTAACCACATCCCCTTTTAAGTAGATTTTGAAAACCCCAATCAATTACCAACCCCCTCCCCGTTTAAGTAGAATTTGAAAACGCAACCAATTACCAAACACTCCCTTACCATTCGTGGTCGTATGCCCCCCAGCAGGCATCGAATTAGTGACCGCATTACCCCACGGATCTCCGACAGCCCATGGATCTTGCGCTGGTGCAGATGGTGATTTTGTGGGCGTAGTAGCACTCGGAACCGCAGCCTTACCACCGGCTGAAAATATATCAAGGGTGTTTGGCTGTGTTGTTGCCCCTGGCACAGGGGATGCAGACCGTGACCCTGACCGGCTTCCACCCCCACCGCCAGCAAGTGACGACACTGACAGCACGGATTTCGGAGTGTGTTCTTTGCGTACGCTGCTTGATGTCGAACGATCGGCGACCCTGAAATGAACAGTGGAGTGAGTGAAATAACTTGAAAAAATTTAAATTTAAAGGATAATGATTTAAAAATACATATTTAAGACAAAATCTCTACAGTTCTTGCATGGGGGAAGCCGAAATTTTGGAAACGACGGTTTTACGTTAAATAACAATTTCAATTTAAAGTTTCTTGCGTTATAAAATTGAAAAATTATCTAAAAAACCATTTTACAAATATCGTGAAACAAAATTGACCCCAGACCCTCTCTGACTGTTCACTTGGGTTCTTGTAATATTTCCACCGCAGGGTGAAGACAGTTTGATAATGCACAATGTAACGGCAGTTATTAAATCCATCATAGGGGTAGTTAGATTTTTAGAAAGGTGCTCAAGTCGAGTAAAAATCTCCAAGGAGGAATTGTTTGTTGTGTTACCAACTGAAAAAATCCCTAACCACCACTGTATGCAAATTCCGCAAAAAGGGATTAACCATTGTACCCCCTGTACCCGCCTACGTCGTTGAATTCACCGTTTTGAAAATGGCAACACTTGCGCACAATAAAATTAGTATTAAATTCTGCATCTTCCACAATTCGTTGCCCGGCAACTTGTCATTCAATACTATCGTAAAGTCTTTGAATAAATCTAAGCATAATCCTAATCGTAATCCTAAGCCGAAGTATAACGATGAGCGACGAATCGTCGAGTCGATGAAATTTCGTATTACAAGTTGTCCGGTGACGAATTGTCGGTAATACCATATAAACTGCAGTCTTACACTTACTGTTCTTGAAGTGTTCTTTGTAAATTTTCAAGAATTTCAACGTTATTTTTATGAAATTCAACTTGTGCTGCAACAAATGCGACCAGCTGACAAACTTGTTCAATCTGTAAAATACAACAAAACCGTTAAATTTAAGCGGATACAAATCAAATAAACCGACTTCGAAGCCGGCCACACAAACCGCCTTATGCCTTTTTGGCGGATCCGGTATGTATAGGACATGCTAATATTGCCAAAATCTTAAGGTTTCGGCTTGAGAATGAATATAAAGCCAAAACCTATAGACTTAAAGCTGAGCAAAAGCCTCTCGGTTATGTGCTTTCTTAGCGGCTTAGGCTTAGGCTTTTCTGTATTAATCACTAACGATCACAGGAGCGTAAACAGGGTTTCGTTCAGAAGGGTTTAGATTTATGTAAAACTTTTTTGAAGAATATTTTGCATCTTTACGATCCAGCAAGGTTATGCTTTTGAAATGGTACATTTTTCTTGTTTCTTAAACGCATTTGGGGCGGAATATATCGCTCTTAATATTGTATAAGCCACTGATTCGCCAGCGACTTACATCGTTCTCGAGAAGATTAAACATTGACGTTTCAGCGAGTTGTTTTGATTCTTCAAGTTTGATTTCGGCTGAATGCATTTCGTCGTCTGAAAAAATAAGAAGCATTTTCAACTCGTTTGATAAGCCAAAATACAATAAATTCAGCGAAAATTTATTTACGACATTTTATCCAAATTACACAATTTATTTGAAATACAGAAGCATACCTTATAAGTCTCCCACACCACCAGACCCGTAGCCAGGCCAGCTCACCTTGCTGGGGGGAATAAAAATGTTCAGGTGGGGCACACAAGGGTTTTGTTGACTTTATTACAAGCAAGGTTGAAAATTTTGCAGGGGGAAGGCTTTTTGTGAGGGGCTGAGCCGTTGCCCCATCCCCCTTGGCTACGGGCCCACACAATCCTGACGAAATCATTAAAGAAATTGCCGGTAAATTAATGCCGGTAGCAGTTTATTCGGACACCAAATTAAATCAGGGTCCATGGGGGGCATGAAAACGGCGTACGACATGGTCGCTATTTGAGCGAGATTTCATCTATGAATGCCACCAGCAGCGGAACTAAAAAATTTCTGACCGTGGGTCGCTGGGCTGGCAAAAGTTATGAAACGCAATTTTCACTATGTCTACTATATATGTGTCATTAACAGTGAAAAATTGTAACGTACGAACCTTATCATTTTATCACAAAAAATTTCTGACGCGAAAAACTGTAACGTAGGCAACTTACCATTTTATCACAAATAACGGAATTGGCGTACGCATACCCCCACCCTTCTTTGAATCCGTTAGTACAGTGCAAAAAATGGTGAGTCAAATTGACTCTCTCCGAAATATGCTCCACGAGACTACACAAACGGAGGCAAATTCGACTCTCACTCGCATATTTGACTCTAGTGGAGTCGAATTTGACTCCGTTTGCGTAGTCCAGTAAAGCCCATTTCGGAGCGACTCAATTTGACTCACCATTATTTCTTGCACTGTCCTTTAACACAAGTCTGAGACATATAGACATAATATACTTAATTTGACCTCGTCAAATATACAATGTTGATAAAACATTTTTGACTATAAAAACACCTTAAAGTGTGCCATGTGGCTTCACTTACCTTTCGCAGCTTTACGTTTCTTGCAATCATAGTCCAATCGACGTCCTTGTAGCTTTTTCCTGTGATGCTGAAAATGATAAAATCAAATCTTATAATGCGCTGACTAAGATGGGATCGAGGGATTATATTCATCACACCGGAGCCATGACTTGTTTTTTGCTCGCTTCGCTCGCGAGTTTTCTGTCCAGAAAAGAACTCATGGTTGCGCCCTTGTTTGTACTGGTTTAACTGTTCGAACATAGATTCAGAATTGCTTCTCGCTTGCTACGCTCGCTCACAAAGCCTTTGGATGACGTTATGTTCGCTTACGAAAGCTTTTGTATGACGTTACGCTCGGTCACAAAAGCCTTCGGATGACGTTACGTTCGCTTACGAAAGCTTTTGCATGACGTTAAGGTCGGTCACAAAAGCCTTCGGATGACGTTACGTTCGCTTACGAAAGCTTTTGCATGACGTTAAGGTCGGTCACAAAAGCCTTCGGATGGCGTTACGTTCGCTTACGAAAGCTTTTGCATGACGTTACGCTCGGTCACAAAAGCCTTCGGATGACGTTACGTTCGCTTACGAAAGCTTTTGCATGACGTTAAGGTCGGTCACAAAAGCCTTCGGATGACGTTACGTTCGCTTACGAAAGCTTTTGCATGACGTTAAGCTCGGTCACAAAAGCCTTCGGATGACGTTACGTTCGCTTACGAAAGCTTTTGCATGACGTTAAGCTCGGTCACAAAAGCCTTCGGATGACGTTACGTTCGCTTACGAAAGCTTTTGCATGACGTTACGCTCGGTCACAAAAGCCTTCGGATGACGTTACGTTCGCTTACGAAAGCTTTTTCATGACGTTACGTTCGCTCACAAAAGCCTTCGGATGACGTTACGTTCGCTTACGAACGCTTTTGCATGACGTTACGTTCGCTCACAAAAGCCTTCCCATGACGTTATACCCTCCCAAAGCGGCAAGGTTTATGTAAAGTGTTCAGTGTTACAAAATATGTATCGTATATCAACTTTGAACCCAAAATTGTTAACAAATGTTTCGCACTTCGTTCAGACAGAAATTACAATATTAAACCGATACTGGTCGGTTAAATCTAAATCCCCCCAACCGAAAAATCGTGGATCCGCCATTGAAATTTTATTATTTTTGTTATCAGAAATAATTGCAAAATTTAATAACTCAAATAAATGAGCAAAATAAACTATTTTCACCGAACCCCTGAAATATAGAACGGCCTTTCTGATATTTTATGAATATTTTATTAACAGATAACGATTTCTAGAAAGGTAAACAAGGCACGGTCCAGCCTTGCTGCCCCCCGTGCAGCTTCTGATTATTGGCGTCAGTTCAGCGTGCACGTGGGCCGAAAGTTTTTTCAGCAAGGGCATGCAAGGATTTTCCACGACTTACAATATACAAGGGGGGGCAAAATTTTTCTAGGGGAGCTAAGCTCAGCTAGCCCACATCTGGCTACGGGCCTGTTCAGGCCGGGCCGGACCGCCCCCAATACCCCCATTTCGGCGGCCTACCTTAGGGCCTCATCCCAAGATTTGAAACAAAATTGTTTGAAAAATATTTTGATCATCGCAATGGGCTCCCACCACATAGCAGAATTTTAGTGCGCCCACGCTAGCTTGCTTCGACACAGTGTTACGTCATGGTTACAGCAAACAGGCTTATTTCTAACTATGGTTTAAACTGAATTGATTTTAAATTTAACATTAAATCAACTCAACCTGAACATCTTTGATTTCTTTGTTTTGAAGTTGCAATAACGGATCCAAAAAGTTCTGACGAACGTTGTCTTCAAGTGCATACTTGTTATCGGCCATTGTTTTGTAAGCTTCGCCTGTTTCAATCAAGGCTCTGCCTGAAATATAAAAAATATTATTTCATTTATTAATATACAATTTAAACACGCGTGTAGATTCGTCGGGTCCATAGCCAACGGCCGCACAAATTGATTCAGACCCCATGAAAAATTTTGGGCCCCGGTACGAAAATTTTCAACCTTGCTTGTAAGTCAACGAAAATTCTTGTATGATTCTCGTAGTAAATTTTTTAGCCCTGTGAGCTGGCTACGGCGTGAGCTTTGTAGTTATGCATTATAAAATGTTGGCAGAAACAAAAGTGAAAATAAAAAACAAAAAACCACGAAAAACTCACAAGCAAACAGTCAACGGCATTTCAGAAACAATCGTACTGTAAAATTTCAATACTTTTTTAGCTTACGAATATACAGTCAAAACCATCCAGAACTTTTTCGATTCGACAACTAAGACAAATAGGAGCATAAACCAGAATTACTGATGGGGCACACGGTAGTCCTTGCCTCCCTGGTAAGTATTATCAAATTATCAGGAGTGGATGATCCTTTTTAACCTGAGTGACCAAAATTTGTGTGGCACAAAATGTAGCACAGGGCGTTGCAATTTTGGCACGTCGCCTTATTTACTAAAGGTCGCTATCACATGCAGTACTCCTAAATTAAACTATAAGCAGAATTATGCCGTATACATCCAGTGCGATTGTTCACACAAGTTGTAGCCTCTAAATAAGCAGGATGGTAGGTCAAAAACGTAACGCGTGCCGAGTATATTTTCTGGTTCACAGAATGTAGCCAGTTGCGTACTCTTGTTGCCGTATGCATCAACTTCTCTTGCTATTATCAAGAGGGGATGATCATTCTTTATAACAAGAGTGCGCAACTGGGTACATTCTGTGTATTAAAGAATGTACCAGCACGCGTTGCATCTTTGTTCGACCCCCCCCCCTCAATCAGGGGGGGGGGGTTAAGCAAGAGATTAACAGTGTGCTTTAGTACACCTACCCCCCTTAAACAAGGGGGGTTACAATTTCCTCCTTTAGTACGATATAAAACTACGTAAAGACCAACCCTTGGCCAAAAACGCAACGCGTGCCGGGTACAATTCTTTATTACTACACAGAATGTACCCAGTTGCACACTCTTGTTATAAAGAGTGATCATCCACTCATGCTATTATGGACCAATACCTTGTAAACATTAATTCTAAATTGAAACGGTACAAGCTTATACTCATGAAAATAAACTTGTCGTAAAAGCAACACAATTGTACTGTCTTTCTAAGCAGGGGACCTTGGGTACCTTGTTCCCATTTGGGGCCGCAATTCACGTTTTTAAGGTGAAATACTTTTGCATTTGAACTCAAATTTCTCAGATACCCCCCTCCGGGCCGTAGCCAGAGAAGGTCCACGGCATGGTCAGCGTTCTCCGGAAGAATCCCCCCTAGAAAATTTTCAACCTTACTTGTATAATCATCGAAAACCCTTGTATGCTTCGCCTCAAATTTTTTAAGCCCAACCCCCCCGGGTGAGCTGGCTACGCGCCTGCTTACTTTGTTTTTGGTGAACCTGTGCTCCACATCCGCATTTGGTAACACGACGATTGCTTATATTTTGGGCAATTATATAAATTGAATACCTAAACTTGAGTCATGTCCCAGTTCACGGCCATATTTCAACATTGCATCGCCCAAAACGCCCTCTGATTGTGGATAAGGCATATTTTTGGATGAACCGCGAAATTTTGCAACTGTCGCCATTGCCAGCATTTTCGCTCGTACCGCTGAAACAAACAAAATCAATTGTCAAATTTTAAAATGTTTTGACTAAATAATTTGTTTTTACTTTTAACTCATTTAAACATTCTTGTTTATATATATGTATATATGTATATATATGTGTGTATGTATATGTATATGTATATGTATATATGTATATATATGTATATATGTATATATGTATGTATATGTATATGTATATATTAACGAGTGTTCAATAGCATTCAACCGTGGTTGAACCAATTAATTAAACAAAAATTGTCAAATTTCACTTTCGGACATATTTTTTTCAATTCAAATAACGGTCGCTGCTGTTCAGTAGCTGGTGGACGGTCAAGGGACGACCTTGTTGGAAATTGGGGCAGGTAAGCACGTGAGACAGGTTTGCCCGTTGCAAAGAATTCTTCGTGAGAGAGTAAATTTCGAATAACGAATATGATGTACTTCTTTCTAAAACAAGGGCTGGTACGCCTTCCAGAAAGTATAACACAATCAGTTGGTGATAGTTCCTGTATTTTCAACATAAATCCTAAGTTAGTACAACACGACATCAAGGGCACTTAATGAAACATTTTGCCGCGGTAGTCGCTCATCACTAGGCTACGCTTGGGCTTACGATTACGCGTAGGATTATGCTTAGATTTATTCATAGATTCATAGATTTCAGTACATTGTTGAGCAACAAGTTGTCGGGCAACGAATTGTCGCAGATTCGTAACAACAATACAGTTAAAAATAAGAAATTTGAGTAAGAAACTTACTTGGATTTGGCTGTAAATATTCATTGACTTTCAACATTATATCATCAACCAGTTCGACGGTAACATCCGTTTTCTGAAAAAATAAGAAAAAACATAAGCTTGTACACTTTTCCTCCTACAGGCGAGAAGTATATAGGTTGATCGAGCGGCGTACCGAAGCCTAAGGGTGGCGCTGGACATTTGATGACGTCCGGCTCTGTCCGTCGCCATTCGGCTGCGTACGACACCGTACGTGCGACACACTATGGTGACGGACGGAGCGGAACGGCACCTAACGGCGCCGCACGACGAGTATAGCGCTACCCTAGCCTTCACTTTAGATATTGTTCCTATATAGAAAATGTCTGGAATTATGCTACGAATTTTGGTTTGCTCTGTCAAAGGTTACACGAGATATCAAGAACTAATATAAATAAACAAATAAATAAATAAGTAAATAAATAAAGGTTGAGTTTGAATAGGAAATTTTTACCTTCTCAAGTTCCGTATATTCTTCATCCAGTTTCGTCGCTTCTGCGGTGCCCAGCGTTTCACTGACATACTAAAAGTAGAAAAATACATAATTTAAATACTTTTTAAATATATAACCTTTAAAACTTATTAAACTACACTGTAAATTCCAATGAGTTGATTAATCAATTCAGCTAGCGAGTTGGTTATTTCTGAATTAATAACTGTAAACACTAACTCACTCGGACTTGAGTTAATTCTCATTCTGAGTTGAGCTGACTCTGGGTGAGTTGATTAATTAATTCAGAATGAATTGAATCAACTGAAATTTCTGAGTTCTGAAAGTCCTAACTCAGACTGAGTGATTGAACTCATTCTGAGTTAAAATCAACTCACTGAAATTTACAGTGTAACAAAGTGCAAATTAAGTTCCAGGGTACAACTTATAATCGCGATGAAACAGGGAGAGACGGCAGAATGCCCGAGCGGCGCTCATAGGCGAAATCAGACGAAAAGGGCTTACAAAAATGACTTCCAGTGCCTACATTCTGGTAATATTTTCAGTATTAACGGCTTAACATTTGCCTGCAATCACAGAATCGGCCCTGTGTTACGTACAGGTTTCTGAAGCATATGGTTTTTACACATTCCAAAAATTTTGACTCAAAATTTGCTTGTTAGGCATGAATACATCAAACGTTGAAAATGTGTCTGTCTTCTCGGTCGCTTGCGCTCTTTAGCTTGTTTCGCTGTTCTATTGTACATGTGTTTCTGGTTTTTGTTGTCTATGGTAGAGCGAAACTTTGAACCGAGCCTAATATAATCAAGAGCGATCGACAATCGATGTGGCTCATACCAAAGGAAACATCCCCTGTGGAAGTTCTGATCCCGGTATGAATGCCCCTTTTCAATGTTTAGACCCGTCCGCCGTAATTTGCAGCGAATTTGAGTTTACCTAATTCAGAATGGAGCTGAATCACTGAGTTCCAATTAGCTCGTTCCGAACTCCGTATTTTGAATTCATTGAATTTATTCTAAGTTTAATAAACCAACTTAGCCGGAATTAAATCAGCTCACAGTGAGTTAATATATACAGTTATTAACTCAACCAGAAATAACTAATTCTCTCACTGAGTTGATTAATCAACTCACTAGTATCTACATTGTACTATAACATGTGCTGGCTTAGAGTCTAAACTAATTGAAATATATGTCGAGTTTAGACAGCCTCAGAGCTGAGAAAAGTCAATATACAAAACTTTTACCTGATTTGCTTTATTAATCTGTTTTCTAAATCCAGCAAGAGACATAATGATAACCGTACTAAAATACTATTTTTGCTGTATTATCATAGAAAATAGATACGATATAATAGCATAAAAAATTTAATAAAGTATTCACCTAAAAAACACACAAACAAAAATAAATCATTGAGACGCATATATGCCCAATACACAGAATAAACACAGTTACGTTACTACTGAAATTGTGACTTCTACGAAAATGTACAATTAACTACATAGCTAGTGAATTTAACTCGAAAACTACTAAGGACAATCAGATCTCACAGGAGGGGTTCTACCGCCGATTAATTTTTCATGTACTGTAGTGACCCGAATAAGAGGGGCGAACTGATATTTATTTGACCTCTCCAGAGGGTACCCCCTTGTCATTCGGTTACGGACTCTTGTTTATTTTTACCCACGCTCCGCCATCCTTCGTTACTGTTATATATCCGGTACTGCAACTATCCGCTGAATTAAACGTTTATTTGTCTTGTGTCAATAGCTTGAGCGATAATACAAGGCCTATGCTTAGAAACGTAGTTTTAAAATTTAAGTACGCTTTAAAGTTTCGAACTCAAATAATTTGGGCCTGGAGTCCTTTATACGCTACAATTATGGATCATTGACATTTATGGACTCTAATGAAGGTTTAGGGACTCTATCCGCTTACGGACTCTTATTAGAGATACGGACTCCTATTGATTGGTACGCAAAATGGGGACCCCCCTCTTATTACCCCTCCCCCTCTTATTCGGGTCCATACAGTAAATACTTTTTTAAGGGCAAATAGGATTTACCAAGAGTGCATGATATCCACTTCGCACAAGAGTGTGCAACTACTTTGGCTGTGCATGGTACAAAATGTACCAGCACGCGTTGCATCTTTGCCCGACTCCCCCCCCTTAATCAGAGGCGGGTTTAAGCAAGAGATTGACAATTTTGTATCAGTGTAACCTACCCCCACATTTAAAGGGGGGTCACAAGCATCCACTTTAGCTAGATATACGTGATTACATATAAACACAATTTCAGTTGTATAACTGCATACAGACTCCCTAAACAAGTGGGAACGGTCGGCTAAAAACACAACCCGTGCCAACTACATTGTTCTGTACGCAGAATGTACCCAGTTGCACACTCTTGTCATAAAGAGTGATCATCCGCACTCTTTGGTTTACTGATATATAGCCATTTCATACAGGTATACATTGAAATAGCAATTGAAGAACTGTATGGAAGAAAGAATTTTTCGAGGGTCAAAATATACCTTTAAATGAAAGAATATTACACGATTCCAATCCAGTAACCAGAACGGGAGGACGAGAGGGTTGATTCCCATTTGTTGAGTGCGTCAATTGTATGACATCCACTTGCCATTGGCATGCGATGTAAGCGATTAACCTGTGAACGTTAATAGGAAAAACGGCTCTAAACAGGCGAATGAGAGTCTTTCGTATAGTCGAAAATTGTATCATACGTGACGGTTGAAATAGAGATTCACTCATGAATAAGTAATTGTTTTTAAGGTAAGTGAAAGTAAATAGGTCAGACATTACGTGTATGTCTCGAAGTTCGTAATTATTTTCAAATTATTTCAAAATTTACTTAAAATTCATACTCAAAAACATTGAGTTGTGTTAAATGCTGGCGAATTTCGAATTAACCTCAGCCAGCATTCGAGTCGCAGTTTCACGAGTGAGAACTGTTTACCATCAACACTCAGCCTATTATGAGCTTCACGCCCGCTCAAACCCGCGGGGGGGTCGCACGTCTTGCGGAGATGTGGTAGTCCGCATACACGAAGTAATGGTTAAACACTACTTATACTGTCATGACGAAAATAAGAGGGACTGAATGTTATAGGGGGGCATTTTGAGTCCCAATTAATAGGAATCCGTATCCCTAATAAGTGTCTGTAAGCGGATAGAATTTCTAAACCCTAATTAAAGTCCATAAATGTCAATTATCATTAATTGTAGTGTATAAATGACTCCAGGACCAAATAGACTTGACTTCGAATCTTTAAAGTATACTTAACTTTTGAAAGTACATTCCTAAATATAACCGTACATTATCGCTCACGCTTTTGATACCATACAAACAAACGTTTAATTCAACGGATAGTTGCAATACCGGACATATATCAGTAACGAAGGTTGGCGGAGGGCAAGGGTTGAAAATAAATAACAGTCAGTAACCAAATAACAAGAGGGACAACTCTCTGGAGATGCCAAACAAACATCAGTCTTCCCCCTTTTAGTCGGGTCACTACAGTAGTGGTACTGATACTCTGCGTAGTTTGCCCTAAGTTGCTCACAGTATCGTCATGTGAGAAGGGTATTAATCCGCTGCCATGCGATAGCCGCGGACGATATCGAACGGCGACAGACGGTGATGATCACCCCACACGCCAAGTAGAACTCTACCCTGACAGTTGAGAAGAATGTGGAGTATTATTAAATTCCATTATAAACCTAAATATTTAGCGATAATAGCAATTTACTTAGCTTAGATGGTTTGTTTTCTAAGCTATATACCATGTTATGAAATAGACATTTTCGAGAGTTTTTTCAGGTTAAACGTTGTACCATAATACAGCTAAACCTGACTGTTAAGTTGGTTTTTTTCATTTTTTCTAAACCCATTCGGCTACTTCTAGCTTGAGTATGAAACAAGCAGCTACACTGTAAAAAATGGGTAGTCAAATTGACTCTCTCGGAAACAGGCTTTTCCTGACTACACAAACGGAGTCAAATTTGACTCCGCCGGAGTCATGTTCGATTCACTGTTGACTCTGGCGGAGTCCAATTTGACTCAGTTTGTGTAGTCAGGAAAAGCCTGTTTTCGAGAGAGTCCATTTGACTCCCCATTTTTTACAGTGTACGATTTGATTTCAGTATGGCACCACTTGGTGGAATAATAGAAAAGAAATCTTTTGAAGCCAATATTGTGATTTCAAATCTTGTAACACAACCTTTCATTTTGCGGTTTCTTAAAAACCTTCAAGTTTATATTCCCTTTTTTAATATATCTTCGGCTCGTGTCTAAACTTTATAGGGACATGCAACCAAAACCTACGCCTAAACCTAAGTCTAAGCATGAATTTAAGCTTATTGCCATCTAGTCTGGTAACATTGCAGCTTCGAGCATGCAGGGCCGGATTAAGGTGGTGGTAGGCCCGGGGCGCATGCAGGAGACTCTGAAGCCCATATGACCAGGAGGTCGGAGCCCATATAATTAGCAGGCCGTTTTATTAACCATAATTATTTTATACACCAGTCACCACAGGTTAAAGTGATACATTTTAATGAAACAAATTGTACCAAACGTACGAAACAAAATTTACGGCCCAGAAACTGTTCCAGATTTGCACTTAGAGAAATCAGTTTCCGGTTATGATGGGAGGCCCCATTTTTTGGTGGGAAGTCCGATGCCCGGGCCCCATGGGCTGCCCTTCGTTCCGGCGCTGCCAGCATATGCGATATTTTGTAACCCTGAATCATTTTTTCAGAATTAGCTTTTTATAGCGAGAACAACAGGCAGAACCGCATCTTGTTTGTCAGCAAGCTTGTCAACTTTGCGTGGGATGGTTGATAAATACAACAGAAATAGCTTAGTTCCGCCTCAGGCATTGTACTCAATTCAATAGATTTTTATTGAGTTGAAGTGCAGATTAAAAATGGACCGTGACAACGAAAGCCGGTACCCGGGCCGGCGGCCCAGTAGCCAAGGGAGCGCCAACAAAGGCTCAGCTCTCCACTTGAAAAAATTTACCCCCATTGAAAAAATTTCTACATTAAGTCAACGCGAAAACCCTTGTATGCTCCTCATGAAAAATGTTTAGAATCCCGCTAGCAAGGTGAGCTGGCTACGGACCTGGTGGTACCTGACATTTAATAGACTTAATTGAAAAAGTACACACAAAAGGATGACGTATTTGTACAGACTCGTGATTGGAATGTACACATTGATTCAATGCTAAACTTTCTAATCTTCTTAAGTGAATGTGTCAAAAAAAACAAAAATAGTTGTGATATGGTAAGGCGGTTCAATTTAGTCCAGGTGAACGAACCACGGGTATTCAGGCCTAAGTTCTACGAGGCCGTTTTGTCAGCAGTATGTAGCGTCCTATCGCGTCCCAGCAATTAGGGCAGAATGCTTTTCTGCAGCACTGCAATAGAGTAAACTAAGACTTATTTTTTTACTTAGGCTTAAGTATAAGCTCATTCTTATGCTTTGGTTTAGGTTTAGGAATATGCGTATACTACTGTTACGGCCCTGTTCTATACATTGTCCCGCCGCTAATATTACTAAGTTTACGAATTAGCGAATGTGAGACTTGGGACCAGTTTATTCACCAAGAATAGGTGGTCTACCAGGAAGGGCACTACGTCCCATTCAGCCTCGGATACACTGCAAAAAATGGTGAGTCAAATTGACTCTCTCCGAAATAGGCTTTTCCTGATTGCACAAACTGAGTCAAAATTCGACTCCGCCAGAGTCAAATTCGACTCCGCCAGAGTCAAATTCAATTGACTGAATCGCTCAGTGAGTCGAATGTGACTCTAGACGAGTCGAATTCTCAGTGAATCGAATTTGACTCTGTTCAATTCACTGAATCGCTCAGTGAGTCGAATGTGACTCTGGTGGAGTCGAATTTGACTCAGTTGTGTAGTCAGGAAAAGCCTATTTCGGGGAGAGTCAATTTGACTCGCCATTTTTTACGGTGTATGGTTCAAAGGATTAAACAAACACAGTGAATTAGTACCGTAAACAAACCTAAACATGGTCATACTGTTGAAGTTATTCTCATGAACAAAAAACAACAAACTTTATCATTTTATATTGAAAGCCAAGGCACACAGGTGGTGGATCCGAGATTTTTTGGTGGGGGTATCAGAGGTTGACCGTGCACCCTCATGACCGACAGGGCTCTGCCGAAGTTGACTTCACCGGGAGGTGTGACTTGTGGATCGACAATCTTTTAAAACCGATATGAAGCTCCAGATCCGAGCTTTAGTGTTTCCTGGCTACGCTGGAAACTTTGTGTCGTTCAGATTTAAAATGGGTTTGTTTTGTAGTATAGTGAGCTAACCCGGGTTCAAATATCCGGTACTTAAGGATTAATTGAAAAAAAATTAGCGAGCAAAGCAAACGAGAAGCCAGACACATGTTTTTGTATTCAAATTCTATACAAACTTTAGGTTTGGAACCAGACGAGATTTACAAATTGGTTTTGTATATCAACGCTGAACCCTTTTACGGCAGGCCCTAATCCAAACGGGGGGCATGAGGGTGATAGGCACGAATGTGAAAAGCAAGGCGTTTTGAGAGGGTATAACGTCAAACTTCCGCAAGCGAGCGTAGCGAGTTCACAATTTTACTATGATCGCGATGCAATTTTTAATTTTACGAAACTCCGGTAGCGGTTCCGGTTCCTATATCTGCATGGATCCGCAGTGCTAGAGCAGATAGGAGTAGGGGCTCTCCACCAAACTCCAGGGTGGGGAATCCCCCCAAACTCCAGGGTGAGGGCTCACCCTACACTGGGGCCCCCAAGATTTCCCGTCTCTTAACTTTAATACGCTTGCATATGTATATACATGTATTAAGGTCATCATTTTACAACACATTGCTCATTCCTAGAGGCCCACAAATCTTTTTAAGCCAGTACACAACACAACATATCTTTCCACAAAACCAACAAACCTAAACACTTGAAAACATACCACCAACCATAGCTCTCACATGCGAACATAGAGAGTCTTTGCGTAACGTGCAAACTATCTTTAGGGTACACACCGGTATTTAGCCTTCACAGCAGTAGAAGCGAAAACCTAAAACACCCACAAAAGTTTGTTTGGTCGGTCAAAATTCGATTTCGTAGCCGTTAGGCACACGTCCGAGGCCGTTGCCAACGTGGGCCGCCACGGATGCTTAGCCCCTCCCCCGTAAAAAATTTTGTCCCTCCTTCAAAAAATTTCAACCTTGCTTGTAAGTAAACGAAAATCCTTGTATGTGCCCTTCTGAAAATTTTCAGTTGGCTTAGCAAGGTGAGCTGGCTACGGGCGTGCACCCCGTTTCATGGTTCGGTTTTGCTTAGAGCCAAAATTGTTGAGGAAGCTAAAAAGGCCTTTAACTTTTAGCGGACGCAAAATCAAAATTGCATTGGGGGTAGGAGGCGCGTAAGCTTGTTGATCATACAGTTCAATGTTTCTCGTTCCATTGACTCTTTATTAGCAAAAATAGTAGGGTTCCGAATCTATAGTCCAGTTCTGTGGTTTATATTTTTAAAATCCCAATCAGTTCCCGGTGTGTTTATTTAAGGACCCGCGAAAAAAGAACGTCAAATAATTTTTCAGTATCTTAAACTAGCGTCATAAATATATCCAGGGATAGGCCCGCAGTCAACTCACCTGGCTAGAGTCGCTAAAATTGGATTCAGGAGCGGCGTACAACGCCGTTTCGATGACTTACAAGCAGTGTTGCAAATTTTCTAGGAAGACAAAATTCTTCCACGGGGGCTGAGCTCCTACTCCCCCACTCCGGGCTACGTGCTCAGATAAACGTTTTACGAGATTGAGTAAACGTTTATTTGCGAAAAACGAGACGAAATTTTAGCCCCGTTTAATACCAAAAATTATACCCTAAATTCTATTAAAAGTTTCTTGTCTCCAAAAATTTAAAACAAATATATTTCCTATAACACCCTTGTATACTCTACTATTCTCGTAGACACAGTACTTTAATGATGAACTATAAAGTACCCAAAAGTTTACCACCTTCTCGCGGTTCCCATTTTCCAACACAGTGCCAGCAGCCGTGACAAACGCCCGTCGCAAACTGTAAAACGAGGCTTAAACAACTCATGGAAAAGAAAACCGTCTCAAATTTGGGCACATAACTTCGTAGATGCCTAGCGGGTTTATGTATACGTAAATATATATATATATATATATATATATATATATATATATATATATATATATATATATATATATATATATATATATATATATATATAAATAATATATATATATTTATTTATTTATGTACAACATATATATTTATATATAATGTAAATTTATATATAAATATATATTTATATATTCTATATATTTATATATAATATATATTTATATATGTATGTATATATGTGTATTTGTGTACAAATGTTTGGTGATGGTGTGTGTCTTAAAAGTTAGCTTATGAGAGAATATGTGTGAACGTACCTGCAATTGCTTACATTTGGACACCGCCATGAGAACTTTGGACGTCTCTCACGTGTGTGTCTCATGAGAGTAAATATGAGTGAACGCGTGAACACGCGAGTGCGCACTGAGCATGTGTGCAAAGTTTCTGGCTTAAGCGCCACCCTAGGGATTAGGCCGAGGCTCAAGTCTAAACTTATGTTGACCTGAGTAAAAATGTTTAGGCTTTCGGGCTTCGGTTAATAGCCTTTTCCGAATCCTTGTTCACGAGTTATGGTCGAATAACTGATTTGGCGCGCAATCATCGATTTGAGATGGCGCCAAATAAGTTTATACAACCATGTTATTAGGCACGCCAAGCCAATTCTTTAGTCATACCCTCCTGAATCGCTGGTACAACCGCGTCCAATTTTACACGATTAGACTTTAGTTTGGCAAACTTGCGTCGAATGCCATGTTAATTGCCTTCTAACTTTTGAACGAAAATTTATTTTCTGCGCTACTGAGTGAAAATCTTGTGCAAGAAAAATTGAATTTTTGAAAAATATTTAAATGCAAAATCTTCAGGGGAAGACATGACAAGCTCAATATTAGTAAATTTTGAACGTCCAAAAGCAACTCAAATATGCCAGTGATATATTTAAAGAGCTTGCAATACAAACGTTGAAAATAATAGCGCATAGAACAAAGAAAACTTCTTAGAATTTAACTCATGTCTAGTTGAAAAAAATTTATCTATCTTGGGTGAACAATTTTTTGTAGGGTGCTCGGCGCCCCCCCCCCCATTCGCCAACCTGTAATCGCGAGTTGGAATTATTCTGATTCTCAATCGAAATAATGTTTGTGCAACAACCTTCCCACCAGAATACACTTAAGTTTGCCTGACTCGGAATTGAATTTATTTGTCGGAACGGGGAATTTTAAATTTTAAATGTTTTATGGTTTTGTTCAATTTTACAATGGTAAAACCCATACGTGTTTTATTTCGTATTTTAAATATGCTGTGCTCAGTGTTTTTCAACCGTAAGGTACAATTCTTCAAATTAGCTGGATTTACAAATTCATTTTTGCTCTTTTTAATTGCCTTAAATCAAGGTGGAATTCATTAGTTTAAACTTGAAATACATTCAATAAAAACACTTAACCGAAAATTTAAGACTTCCGGTATCGGAATCACACTCCGGTTGGAATCAGCATCGGAACACAAGTTTTGTCGTAATTTTAGCCGGAATCGGAATTCCGTTGAAACTCGGGTGTCTAACCTTGCCATTTGATTGATTCGATATGTCTGGAGATAAACACAAACGTTGATATAGAGTGCCAAGTCGCCTTAAATATACATCGACATAAATACATAGGTACCGAATATCCGGATACGAAAAACATCTGGATATGTGTCTGAAATGAAATATGTATCCGGATATCCGGATAAATATCTGGCAAGAATTGCCGGATAATCGGATATGAAAAAATATCCCAGGCTCATTTAACTAAGAAGTACAGAATGTCTGGACATATGAATACGCAGCATATTATTTTAGAGTTCAGAATTAGTTTATTAAAGTAAAATATTATAACAAAATCAGTATCATCTTTATATGTAGATTACGAGGTTCAAGTGAAGTTTATATCAGACAGTGCCGCGTAACTGAGTTAAGTGTGGATTGGATCCGAAATTTATCTGAAACCACTGGCGTTGCAGGCCAGTAGTCAAGAAGGGGGGGCAGCGGGGGCTCAGCCCTCCAGAAAAAATTTTCAATCTTACTTGCAAGTCATTAAAAACCCTTGAATGCCCGTCCTGAACAATTTTTAGCCCCCCCTTGCAAGGTGAGCTGGCTACAGGCCTGTGGCGTTGAAATATTTGTTTCAACCACTTGCTTCATAGAGTAATCTGTGAGCAACTGTGCAAAAATTGCTGCAGTGAAAATTCACCGTGCGAATCTACGACAATTCGTCGCCAGACAACTTGACGCCCAACAATATCATAAAGCCTGTTAAGCATAATCCTAACCGTAATCCCAAGCTTAAAGCCTAAGCATAGTGATGTGCGAGTGTTGAACAATTATTTTACTTGTGTGTATATGCGACAGCCTTGCGCTCGAGTGTCAATTCCCTATGACTGAGCACAGATGGCAAACGACTGTCGCTCAAGAGTCAGGGATCTGAAAATCTTAGCTTAGGTCACAGATAAAATCGAAGTTATTCATGTGATAAATAATTAAATTGAGTTGGTAAACCTTTGATAAGCATGATACTATACCAGATGTTGTTCAACAATGAACATCTTTAACGAGGAAACAATAAACACATCAAAAGCAATACTAAACTGCAAGCCGAGAACCAAATATCCGGTTCCGTCAAATATTCGTTTCCGTCTTAAGTCCCGCGGTACCGTGGGACATTGAAGCTAAAGTTTACATTAAATTCAGACCAAGCCTAAACTCAAGCTTACGCCTAAGCCTAAACCCAAGCTTAAGCCTAAGCCTAAACCCAAGCCTAAAGCTTAAATCCAAGCGTAAGCCTAAAGCCTAAACCCAAGCGTAAGCCTAAGCCTAAACACAAGCCTAAACCTAAGCCTAAACCAAATCGTAAGCCCAAGCCTAACGATTCCGATTTGGGACACGTTTTATATTGACGGGTGCAAGATCGTAGCCATAGCATTTATCTCGGTAGGGAATAATGTCGCCTTAGACTTTTTTCCACCTCTAGGATCTGTAATAAAAAAAGGTTATTTAAAACCGTGTAAAAAGTAAATTGTTTTTGTCGCCGGAAATGCCTAGTGGACATATCCTCTATATCGTTCCCCAGGTATACGTCCCTGCGACGGGTGACATATATACACTTGGTCACATCTCAGGGTCGCCGCGCCCTACTACATTGTAGACCGCAGCAATACCTACACCATTCTTGGGTGCCATTAACCATGGTATAAAAATCGATTATAGTGATGACGCTATCAATACGGCCTTGTTCTATTTTTACTGTCAAAACACGCCTGCTACCGTCGAGTTTAAACGCCCCATGCACAAGGTAAACAGTGAACTAAACCATATCTTGGCCCTAAAGGCAGAAGCAAAACATGGCACCAATATACAAATGACTAGTGGAACGAGTCAGGATTTCGTTTCGCAAGGGTATACCCTTGATGGCGATCGTAGTGAGCAAGAAACCTTTGTTGCCTTGTTGGAGGCAGTAATAAAGCATGCAAACGTGTCTAATTATTCTCGTCGCTTAGAAGAATTTCGGCCAATGTAAAGAACAAGGGCAGAACAGTATTATAAGCATATTCCTATGAAAAAGCCTAAGCCTAAACCTAAACCTTTGCCTAAGCCTAAGCGTAAGCGTGCGTATGAGCCTAATCTTAAGCCTAAGCCTAAGCCTAAGCATGAGGACAATCATAAGCCCAACCCTAAGTCTAAGCCTAGGCGTAAGAATGAACATATTCGTAAGCCTAAGCCTAAGCCTCAGCCAAGCAAAAAAATTAGTCTAAAGCAAAAGGTTACTCTTTTCTAGTCCCACAGAGAAACGTTCCCCCTGATCTTTACATGGGCCAGAATTTCGGGGCCACATATCGCCTGTATGCCCTCCCGAAATAAGCCATTGCTAGTGACATAGCTAGGATTACATTTTGGGAAGATATGTTAACCGATGTGCTCCTCTACGGATCCAGAAGGTTAGTCAGAAGCATGGTATAAGTAAACGCGCCGTGTATCTTTGCGGAAATTTGAGCGGGAATATATAGGTATGCCCTCAATGGCGGATCCATTGGGGGGCCACCCCGGCCGTGCCCCCCCCAACAGCATCTCGACAAAAATTATATAACAATTTTGTGACAATAGTTCGTGGTTTGTGTGGGTCAAAAAAGTAAGTTTACTACCTGTGAAATTTTGCCCCCCCCCCCATTTTAAGATCCTGGATCCGCCACTGTATGCCGTCTATATCCGGTTTCTTGTATACGCCCCTAGCCATGGCCTGTATGATTGCGACAAAGAATATACCGACCATTTTTATAAACGGCACAAAGAACTGGCGACTGTAGCAGCTTATGCACCACCGATCAGCGCTGGGTATAATAGCGCTTACCCGCTTGTACCTACAGTATACACTCATAATCGTAGTTTGCATATGTGTGCCTTTAGAAATGGGCATGATACACGTCGAACGGTGAATGAAAACTATCAAAGAAAGCGACGGGTTCTTTTCTACATTAGAGGGTTAAGATCAGGAGCGAAATTAAGGAATTGTTCGTTTTAAACCATTTTCCGTGTGAATATTGCCTGTTTGATCTGTGATGCAATTTCAAGCTTGAATTTAAAACTTTGAGACTGTCTGATCGAAGGCGTGTAGCATCATTGGTGGACTGTGAGGGCTTGACGCGCAAGCCCGATGGGGTTTTACGTCCTATGGCGATTTTGTACGGGGCTTTTCTGTTATTCCCTCGGCCCGCGTTTGCCCATTATGGTTCGATTTTGAATAGTTTGCATATTTGAGCTTGTGATGATTTGCCCTGATCATTTCACACCCAAATTTGAATTTTTGAAAAATTCGATTTTTAACGTCCAACAAAAATTTTGTCCAAAAGTTTAACCCATGCAGCTTGCGCAACTGGAGTCCAGCGGTGTTCAATTTTTTGCAGTCAGACGATCGGTTAACGAGTTTTATGGTCAAACAACTGATTTGGCGCCGACCCAAATCGTTTAAAAGTTAACTTTGTAACATAGCCAAGCAGAAACAGAAGGGTGGCTTAATCTTCCTTTTTTTTCAACACCAAAGCTTTATATCAGGGTAAATGTCGAGGTGGCGTTTCGTGCGCCCCGCTTGGCAATGGCTCGGAAAGAAAATTCCTGCAATCAGAGCGTAATTGGAGGTGAAAAATACCAGAGCCGGATGTTGATGATATTTGTCGGAGCTGAAGTCGGATGTGAAACAAATTTTAGACTATTAAAATGATGTTTAATGCGTTTATTTTAGTGTATATAAATCTTAAAAGTGTTATCAACATTTTTTAAGCTTTGAAAAACCATCTTAGCCAGTGCTAAATTTATGGGTTTTGTAGCCCTTGTGACACATTTTGACATTTTAAAATCAGCCTTGAACTAATCATAAAATTATAGACTTTAGTTGAAAAAAGTTTTTTTATAGACTGTATCAGTGGTATACACTGTAAATTCCAATGAGTTGATTGATCAATTCAGTTAGAGAATTAGTTATTTCTGGTTATTTCTGCGTTTTAGTAGATATCAACTCACTTTGAGCTGATTTAAAATTCCCGGAGAGCTGATTAATTAACTCAGATTGAGTTCAATCAGTTCACAATTCTGAGTTCTGAAACACCTAATTCACAGCTCAGACCTCTGAGTGGATTGAACTCGTTCCGAGTTATTATCAACTCACTGGATTTTACAGTGGATATAAAGTTAATAAACGTGATTTTGCGAGTAAACATATAGGTTTAATCGCCTACGCATAAAAAACCAAGTAAAGTTGAAAAGAACGCAATTCGGATTGAAACGAAAAAACCTACTTTAACTTCGTTCACAATACCTTTCTACTCGAGTTTAAGATCGTACAAAAACTAAACGACACAAAGAAAAGCATTGGTTTGCTGGCTAAACATGATTTATGCGTATACAAACGCGTGGGCCTGAATGGCCGGCCCGTAGCCAGCTCACCTCGCTAGAGGACTAAAAAATTTTCAGGACGGGCATACAAAGCGTTTCGATGGCTTACAAGTAAGGTTGAAAATTTTCTAGCAGAGCCCAACATTTTGTCACAGGGGCTGCGGTTCCATGACCCTTCTCTGGCTATGGGCCCCCGCTGAAGGGAAAATTATGTTCGTTTGAAACTTCCGGAGGCGACAAAACATATTTACCGCCTTTTAGAACCAGTTGGATCTTAGAGTTGAAATATTTTTTGTTGCTCTACAGTCTGAATGGATGTTCGCGCACGAACAAGTCTTCAAGTAAGCTTCATACTCGACGAAATAAAATCATGGCCGCCCCTTTGTCTCCCCTGTATAGCAGCAGTAAGTCGAGCCAAAATGTGCTAAAATAAACGGTAAACACATAAAATGTGAACGTCAAAAAACTATAGTAGAAGTGTCATACCGCGACCGTGAGCTTCAGCCGGCTCTCGAAAGACGCTCACATGATATTATATATATACCTATGTATATATATATTTATATATATATGCGCATCATATATATATTTATGTTAAAGGCATATATACATGTAGAAACTCGAGTGACAAAAGTCACCCGGTATAGTGGGTGTATAGCTAAGCGTTATAAAGGCCACGGAAGACGAAAACACTATTATTCATCTGCGAAAGAATTTCAGAATTACCTAAAACTGTAGACGCAAAAAAGTTGAATGCCTCGGCGTTAATATCCAGCTTCAAATGAATGGCTAAAACATGGCTCACTTTCAATTTACTACTCGAACACGGAGTAGATTCAAACGAGTACCACAAGAGTTTGCACTCGACCCGTGGGCATTTGCGGCCAAAACCAGCCAATCTGGCCCGGGCTGAAAAATCGTTGCCCACTATTGTTTTTATTGGTACATCATGAGATATTTTCAGTAAATTGATTAAACCGTTGGAGCGACGATATCAAAAACGAACAGTTTGGCCGGGGATTAACTGATACACTGCATTCTAGTAAGCAATGTATATGGATCTGAATATTGTATTAATTATCGTAAACTACAGGTGTATTCCACTGTTGATTGCCGTGTGCAAATGGATGCAGGCGTTACGACTTTGTTTAAAAAGTTAATTTCACTATAAATTTGTTATCATTGTTGTAGACGATAACCTTCTAAAAACATAGAACAGACAGAAAGTCTACTAAAAATGTACAGGCATGTCAAGGAAAAAGTGAGATATGTCCGCTTGCCAACTGAAAATTTTGAGCCTGTAGGATGAATAATATTTTGATTTTGATACACTGAAAAAATGGTACGTCAAATTGACTCTATCCGAAATAGTCGAATTTTGACTCAGTTTGTGTAGGCCCAAAAAGCCTATTTCGGATAGAGTCAATTTGACTCACCGTTTTTAAGCAGTGTACAGCTTGCTGTATAGCGTCGATTTTAGTATATTTTCTATTATAAGCGCTGAGAAGTTGCTGTTAAACGAAACTACGGTACATATTTTCAAGGCTCAATTGTGCTGGCTGAAAAATAAAATGTCTTTAAAAAACTTATACTTAAATAAGTTTTCCGTTTCCGCGGATCTTACACGCACTATTTCGGAGATAGTCAATTTGAGTCACCATTTGTTGCAGTGTAGTATATATTCTGATAAAGTTTCAGCTAAAGTTTACTTTTATAAACCGTAAATAACACATGATATTGTGACTCAAAAAACGGACGGTTCCACCACAAGGTTTATACATCGCTTAAAAACACACCCTATATATGGTTGGTATCGAGCGATATATTTTCAAGCTAAGACCAGCTACCATGTATTTAAAAAGTATATTTTATTTATAAGTTAGTGTTATTTTTTCGTTTTCTTGACAAAAATACAAAAAACAACAGTCGCTCTAGTACAGACACGGCGTGAAAGCGCCTATCGCTGAACCAGTGCGTTAAAACGTAAGTAGAATGTTTGCCTAAATAGAAATAACGATCCAATAGTGAAAGATAAGCTGAAATTGGATTGAAACGAATGTTCTTCAGTGTGCATTGCTTTACCTGTCGGCGTACAACCGGAGGTGAAGAACACCGCTGCTGGAACTCAACGATTTTGCAAAAATGTTTTCAAGGAGGAAAATACAAATAAAATTTTATCGGTCAACAGAATTAGAATTTAAATATTTTATAAAATGTATTTTCAATTTGCCACTTGATAATTGAAGATGTTCAGTCTATTTAATTCTACTTGGGAATGGGCTATTCATATTTCTACACCCTGGACGCAAATTATTGTGGACGATGCATTAGTATAAATATAATTTTGCGTTCTACATTTAAAGCACATTCTCACGCCGAAGCCTAAGCCTACCCGCCGAAAAAAGTGCAAACTTAAAAGACTATAAGCCTGAGAATAGATTTACGTTTAGTCTGCCCTAAACCTAAGCCCAAGCGTACGCTCCTAGCCAAGGCATGTGATTATATGTAAAATATAAAAACAGTACATACTGAGGAACCTGCAGCTTCTTGAATTAACAATATATAGGTAGCGTGGGCGTGTGCCAAAACATTTATTAATAGCCAAGCCAATGCTAGCTTCCTAATGTTGTTCCGTTTCCGATTCCGGTCCCGGATCTGGCAAGTTTTGCTGACCTATAACTAGTGGTTTTTACCTCCAGTTGCCTCAAGACATGCGCGCAGAGTTCGGCTTTTTAAAATCCAAAGATTACACTGCAAAAAATGGTGAGTCAAATTGACTCTCTCCGAAATAGGAGTTTCCTGACTACACAAACTGAGTCAAAATTCGACTCCGCCTGAGTCAAATTCGACTCAATGAATCACTAAGTAAGCCAAATTTGACTCTGGTGGAGTCGAATTTGACTCAGTTTGTGTTGTCCCGAAAAGCCTATTTCGGAGAGAGTCAATTTGACTCACCATTTTTTGCAGTGTACGATGATAGCTGTTACATGGTATTTCAGGACGCGATAAAATGAATTTATACATAGAGGATCCAGGAATTTCTGATGATGGCCATGCCCATACTATATAATTAAAAAGCTCACAAGCGTAGCGCAACTGAGAAGCTAAAACGTGTTATTTTAGAAAATAATAAAATCATAATAAAAACTAGAAGTTAAAGTGCCCCGATAGGGCCATGAAAAAAGAATATGTTTCCAAACCAAGCCCGAAAAGTTGTGTGGAGTAGTAAAAAAAAGTGAAAAAATTTTTTTTTTTTGGTTATTCGTTGTCAAATGGCAAAAATGCCCTAAATCCTGCTGAACATGTGGTATTTGCAACTGAAACATATTCGCTGTGTTGAACAATAATGCTACGTGTGCATACAATTTGGACGGTTCATAGTAATTGGTCTCCGTCCTTGAACTGTCTTCGTCAAAAATTTTAAAAACTGAACTTTCCATTTTTTACTGCAGGCATCAATCATTAGATACAATTAGAGCGCTAAAAATGTTACTAAATAAATTCAAAATTATACGGCTCGATTAAATCCGAAAAGCGATAAGAAGAAGGTTTTAAACCGGATATATCCATTTAATAGAATCCGATGTCCATTTGCGTTACAAAAATACCGAAAATTTAGCTGTTTGTATGCTCAAAATTAGTTCTAAATGAAGTCCAAATCGTGAAAATTTAACGCTACGTATAGGCTGCATTTGTTCCGTAAATAATCAAAATAACGAAAATCATCCAAAACTAAAAAATTATTAGAAACCTCGGTGAATATTTACCGTTACTTTGTTTTCGTTATTTTGGTCATTATCCGTTTTTTCTTTTCACTTATCTTTTTCACAAACGTTTAACATACGGTGAAAAAACGGCAGTCCGGCGACAACAAACTTTGCCTTAGCCAGACGTGAAACAGAATTAGGTATCTAAATGATTTTAAGTTTGCTATTTTTAGCAATAATCTGAAAAGTGTTGGCAAAAATCGTTTTAAGCTATCTGGTTGGGAAATCTCGTCAACTGAACTTTTCAAAACTGGTTTAAAGTTACATACCTGGCAAATCTCTACCGGAACCGGAGGTCGTTTTTCGCCAATGTCGGAAGTATTTATTGAATGGTTTTCTGGTTTACACTATGTAAAAGCAGCGAATATGTTTCAGTTGCAAATACCACATGTTCAGCAGGATTTAGGGCATTTTTGCCATTTGACTACGAATTAGCTCAAAAAGGAAAATTTATTTCAACTTGTTTCTACACTTTACAAATTTCTTCTGGCTTGGTTTGGAAACATATTCTTTTTCATGGCC